>CM039585.1:51731384-52219275 GCA_022457205.1 Saccharum spontaneum | reverse complement strand
GTGTGTTCGACATGGAGCTCGTCGCCGACGGCTTCATCACAAACCCAGAGCGGACGGACGCGGAGAACGCGGACGCTTGCTTGGATCTGATCGAAGCCGCGGAGGGGCCTGGGAGCCGTCTGGCCTCGCTCTTTGAGCCCGAGGTGGTGCCGCCCGCCGACGACGAAGGCCTGTGAGCCAAATCTGGGCATGGGGGCCCGTGTAATAAGTTAGTTATTTTGGATTTTGGTCGTGGTGGCCTCAGGGGCCTTAAGAACTCAAAACTTAAACTAGTTCGTGACGAATCTAGTTTTATTCGAGCCTTTTTTCCCTTTCAGCTTGGGTTGTGTTCTCGTACGTTTTACTTAACACGCAGTCGCGCCCTTTGGCGTAGGGAGCGAGTGGAGGTACCGTAGCCTCGGGGGCGTAAGTGATCTCGCGGCTCGACTGCCCTCGAGCTCCAGGGTGCTCTCGTGGCCTCGTAGATCGCGTGAGAAACTGACCTAAGCGGCAGGGAGTGTGCTGCTCTCTTTCAAAGTTAGGAACGGTTATAAGACCTACTTAGCGTGCGGTCGCGCCCCTAGAAGGCATGAGGGGTGAGTGGAGGTACCGTAGCCCCGGAGGCTTAGGTGATACTCCTGGCTCGAGGGCCCTCTCGCACCTTAGGGTGCTCTTGCAGCGAAGTCGATCGGAAAAGTGGTTCTTAAATTTAAAGGAGAGTACACGTTTTTTCAGGGACTGGGGGGTTCCCCCCTTGTAGCCCCCGAGGGAGGGTCGATTCTGGGAGTGCAGAGTCGATCCTTCCTCATTGTGAAATGAAAATTTGAACATTGCTGTATTCTTTATTGATGAAAAAGGAAATACAAGGCCTCGAGGCTTTCTAAGGAAAAAAGCGACGTAGCTGTTCAATGTTCCAAGCGTTGGCGAAGATTTCGCCTTTCTCGTTGGATAGCTTGTAAGTGCCCGGCTTTAGTACTTCTGCGATGATGTACGGTCCTTCCCATGGTGGCGTGAGCTTGTGGCGTCCCTTGGTGTTCTGGTTCCGACGTAGCACCAAATCGCCGACGTTGAGGTCACGCCTGCGTACGTGTCTGTCGTGGTAGCGTCGGAGACCCTGCTGGTACCTGGCAGAATGCAACAAAGCCACATCTCGGGCTTCCTCGAGCTGGTCGAGGGCGTCCTCTCTTGCGGCGTCGTTATTTCCTTCGTTGTAGGCTTTTAACCTTGGGGATCCGTATTCTATATCAGTCGGAAGCATAGCCTCGGACCCGTAGACTAAGAAGAACGGAGTGAACCCCGTGGCTCGACTCGGCGTTGTTCTCAGGCTCCACAGGACCGAGGGTAGCTCGGCGGCCCATCTTTTGCCGTGTTTGTTTAGCTTGTCGAAAATTCTGGGTTTCAGGCCTTGCAGGAGCATGCCATTGGCACGCTCTACTTGGCCGTTCGTTTTTGGATGAGCTACGGCCGACCAGAGCACGCGAATGTGATGGTGGTCACAGAAATCCAGAAACTTTTTACCAGTGAACTGGGTGCCGTTGTCAGTGATAATGCAGTTCGGAACCCTAAATCGATGGATGATGTCGGTAAAGAAGATGACGGCTTGTTCTGACCTAATACTGGTGATGGGACGAGCCTCGATCCACTTGGAAAACTTGTCGATTGCGACAAGCAAATGGGTGAAGCCACTAGTAGTTCTTTTCAGCGGTCCGACGAGGTCGAGCCCCCAAACGGCAAACGGCCACGTGATGGGAATGGTTTGTAGAGCATGTGCCGGGAGGTGAGTCTGCCTTGCATAGTACTGACAACCTTCGCAGGAGCGTACTAGCTTGACGGCGTCGGAGACCGCGGTCGGCCAATAGAACCCTTGTCTAAAGGCGTTCCCGACGAGGGTTCGAGGCGCAGCGTGGTGACCGCAAGCCCCCGAGTGCAGGTCGTTGAGCAGGTCCCTGCCTTCCTTGTTTGTGATGCAACGTTGGAGAATGCCCGTAGGGCTGCGACGGTACAGCTCCCTACTGTCACCAATGATCACAAGGGTTTTGGCCCGTCGAGCGATCCGTCGGGCCTCGGTCTTACTCGAGGGGAGGTCCCCTTGGATAAGATAGTCGAGGTATTGTGAGCGCCAATCAGTCTCGATGTCAGATGGTGGGGTCGATCTCTCCACCTGCATGGCTTCGGCCCCGGTCGAGGGGGCCTCTGCCTCTGGTGGGGGGTCGAGTGACGACCCGTCGACCCCTCCGTCCAACCCCAGGTCGACGGATGGCCGTTGGAGATCTTTTGCGAAAACGTCGGGTGGGACCGTAGTTCGACTTGACGCGATTTTTGCGAGTTCATCGGCGGCCTCATTATATTTGCGCGCTATGTGGTTGAGCTCGAGGCCATGAAATTTGTCCTCGAGGCGTCGTACCTCTTGGCAGTAGGCTTCCATTTTGGGGTCGCGGCAGCTCGAGCTCTTCATGACTTGGTCGATCACTAGCTGGGAATCGCCTTGAACATCAAGGTGTCGGACCCCGAGCTCGATGGCGATCCTTAGCCCCGCGACGAGTGCCTCGTATTCGGCGACGTTGTTGGATGCGGGGAAATGGAGCCGGATGACGTAGCGCATGTGAACCCCGAGGGGTGAGATGAAGAGCAAGCCCGCGCCTGCTCCTGTTTTCATCAAAGACCCATCGAAGTACATGGTCCAGAGCTCGGCCTGGAGCCGCGCGGGAGGGAGCTGGGTGTCGGTCCATTCGGCCAAGAAATCTGCCAACACTTGTGACTTTATGGCTTTGCGCGGTGCATAGGATAGGGTCTCGCCCATGAGCTCGACTGCCCACTTGGCGATCCTACCCGTAGCTTCCCGGTTCTGGGCTATCTCTCCCAGGGGGAAAGAAGAAACCACAGTAACCGGGTGGCCCTCAAAGTAGTGTCGGAGCTTACGCCGTGTCAAGATGACAGCATAAAGCAGTTTCTGGATTTGGGGGTAACGGACCTTGGTTTCTGAGAGCACTTCACTAATGAAATAGACCGGCCTTTGGACGGGCAAGGCATGAGCTTCTTCGGCCCGTTCGACGACCAGGACTGCGCTGACTACTTGTGATGTCGCAGCGACATAAAGTAGGAGCGGCTCTCCTGGGGTCGGAGGGACGAGAATTGGCGAGTTAGTGAGTGCGACCTTGAGTTTGGTGAGGGCTTCCTCAGCCTCGAGGGTCCAGGAAAAATGCTCCGATTTCTTTAAGAGGCGGTACAGAGGGAGCGCTTTTTCGCCGAGGCGCGAAATGAAACGGCTGAGCGCCGCTAAGCAGCCCGTGACCCTCTGTACGCCTTTCAAATCTCGGATGGGGGCCATCTTGGTTATCGCAGAGATTTTTTCTGGATTGGCCTCGATGCCCCGCTTGGACACGATGAACCCCAGAAGCATCCCCCGGGGGACGCCAAAAACGCACTTTTCTGGATTGAGCTTGATATTCTTTGCTCGAAGGCATTTGAAGGCGACGTCGAGGTCGTCTACTAGATTGTCGGCTCGTTTGGTCTTGACTACGATGTCATCGACGTATGCCTCGACGGTTGGTCCGATGTGTTCTCCGAAAACGTGCTGCATGCATCGCTGGTACGTTGCCCCTGCGTTCCGGAGACCGAAGGGCATCGTGACGTAGCAATACATGCCGAAAGGAGTGATGAATGAAGTCGCGAGCTGATCGGACTCCTTCATTTTTATCTGATGGTAGCCGGAGTAAGCGTCTAAGAACGAAAGAGTTTCACATCCCGCAGTTGAATCAACGATTTGATCAATGCGTGGCAAAGGAAAGGGAACTTTCGGACATGCTTTATTCAAACTAGTATAGTCTACACACATCCTCCACTTCCCACTCTTTTTCCTAACTAATACAGGATTAGCTAGCCACTCGGGATGGTGAACCTCCTTGATGAACCCGGCCTCTAGTAGCTTGTGGATCTCTTCGCCGATGACCCTGCGCTTCTCCTCGTCGAAGCGGCGCAGGCGTTGCTTCACCGGTTTGGACCCGGCCCGGATCTCCAAGGCGTGCTCGGCGACTTCCCTGGGTATGCCCGGCATATCCGAGGGACTCCACGCAAAAATGTCGACATTTGCGCGGAGAAAGTCGACGAGCACGGCTTCCTATTTCGGGTCGAGGGTGGCGCTGACGTTCAGCGCCTTCCCGTTGGGCTCAGCGGGGTCGAGGGGCACGAGCTTGACGTCCTCCGCGGGCTCGAAGCTGCCGGCGTGGCGTTTCGGATCGGGAATCTCGTTGGCGAGACCGTCGAGGTCTGCGGCCAAGGTTGCCGATTCCAAAACCGCCTCGCCGTGTTCGACGCACTCGACGTCGCACTCGTAGGCATGTTCGTATGAGGGCCCCACAGTGATGACGCCGTTTGGGCCGGGCATCTTGAGCTTGAGGTAGGTGTAGTTTGGTACGGCCATGAATTTGGCGTAGCACGGGCGCCCGAGGATGGCGTGGTATGTCCCACGGAATCCGACCACTTCGAAGGTGAGGGTCTCCTTCCTGAAGTTGGCTGGTGTGCCAAAACAAACGGGCAGTTCGACCCGTCCGAGGGGTTCTGCCCGCTTCCCTGGCACGACTCCGTGGAAGCCCCCGACGCTAGGTTGCAAGCGCGCCCTCTCGACCCCCAGGAGGTCGAGGGTCTGGGAGTAGATGATGTTGAGGCTGCTTCCGCCGTCCATGAGTACCTTGGTGAGGCGTGTATTGGCGATGACGGGATCAACGACAAGTGGGTAGACCCCCGGATTGGGGATGTAGTCCGGATGATCATCACGGTCGAAAGTGATGGCCACCGCGGACCAGTCAAGGAAGCGAGGGACCGCCGTTTGTACGGAGAAGACCTCACGCCGTTCTCGCTTGCGCTGGCGCGCTGAGAGGCGGGTCGAGGGTCCTCCGTAGATCATGAAGCAATCGTGGATCTCGGGGAATCCCTCCTCCTTGCCATCACCCTTTGGGTCTTCCTTCTTGTCGGTGGTCTTGTTGCCAGCGCCCTCAAAGTACCTGCGAAGCATATGACAATCCTCGAGGTTATGGTTAGTGGGTCCCTTGTGGTAAGGGCACGGTTCTTTAAGCATTTTGTCGAAGATGCCCCCGCCGGGGGGGCCTCGAGGCTTTTTGCGTTCGGTAGCAGCGACAAGCTCGTCGGCCGGGGCCTCGAGCTTGCCCTGCTGGCCCTTCTTCTTCTTGCGGTTGTTCCTTTTGGAGCCCCGGGTGGGGCTCACGGGATCGTCGGCTTTCTGCTTCCCAGTGTCCTGCTCGCCGCCAAAGATGGCACCAACTGCCTCCTCGCCGGCGGCGAAGTTGGTGACGATGTCCATCAGCCCGTTGGCAGTGAGTGGGGTGTGACGGCCTAACTCTCGGACCAACTCCTTGCAAGTGGTGCCCGAGAGGAAGGCCATGATCACATCAGAGTCGGTGACATTGGGGAGCTCGGTGCGTTGCCTGGAGAAACGCCGAATGTAATCCCGGAGGGATTCACCTGGCTTCTGCTTGCAACTCCGGAGGTCCCACGAGTTGCCGGGGCGCATGTAAGTTCCCTTGAAGTTTCCTTCGAACACCCTTACGAGATCACCCCAATCGTGGATCTGTTGGGGTGGCAGGTCCTCGAGCCAGGCTCGAGCGGTGTCGGAGAGGAACAGTGGGAGTTGGCGGATGATGACTCGGTCGTCGGTGGCCCCGCCCAACTGACATGCCAAGCGGAAGTCGGCGAGCCAAAGTTCGGGTTTGGTCTCGCCGTTGTACTTGGCAAGAGTCGTAGGAGGGCGGAACCGCGCCGGGAGTAACGTCTCACGGATTGCCTTGCTGAAGACCCGAGGGCCCGGAGGCTCGGGTGAAGGGCTGCGATCCTCCGAGCTGTCATAGCGCCCGCCCCTGTGCACGTGGTAGCCCCGAGCCACACCGTCACCGTGCTTGCGCGTGCGGCGTTCGACGATGTTGCCACGGGTGTCTCGAGGCGCTTGGTCATGAGCGACGGGCTCAGGGGCGGGAACCATCCGGATCCGTCGGGCAGGTTCGGGGTGAACCGAGGCCTCTCTCTCTCGCCGAGAGGGCTCCGCAAGCCGCTCCGAGGCGGGCTCGCGTCGCCTCGAGGCAGAGCTCTCGGCCTGCTGCAGGGCAGCGGTCTCCAGGAGTTCTCGGATCTCATCTCGAGCCCGGCGCGCTTCGGAATTCGATGGCTCGGGCATGTTGCGGAGGAGCATGGCGGCGGCGACGACATTCTGGCTGGCTCGAGCGAAGACCGGGGGATCGGTCATCCGGTCCTCGTCGATGCGGCGGTTGACGTCGCGAGCTCTTTCGCGAGCTCTCCCGCCAAGTACGCGTTCCGCACGCTCATGCTCGAGAGTTTGTTGGAGTAGACGCAGATTTTCTTGTTCTTCGTCGAGCCTCTCCCGCAACTCGCGGATTTGGTCGAGCTGCGCCCCCTGATCCGCAAGGAGCTGAGCCTCGCCTTGCCCGGCAGGGCGCCCGTCGTGAGGGGGCGTGTGCCTTCCTCCGACCGGCTGTTCTTCCTGCGAATCCGACGCGCCTTCAACATCGACGTTGAAGCACTCGCGGGTCGGATCGTAGGTGTCATCAGCCGAGTCGGAGTCAGGGGCGCCGAAATAATAGTACGACGGGGGGATATATGGTCGTGGTGGGCCGCTACCGGGGTTGCGGCGTGGGGAAGCGGCCACACGGGGTTCTGTTCCTGGTGCCTCAGTAGAGTCCAGGTAATCAGAAGCCGGCGTGGACGCGACGAGGTCAAGGGCGGAGCGCAGGTGGTGCCCAGGGAGTTCCTCATAGGCACTCATGCAAGTGCCCACAGAGGAAGCGTACGTCTGGGCAACCGAAACCAGCCCAACCGGAAACGGCGAAGGTGATGTTGCCGCCCTCGCCGGGAGGGAGGCACGGGGCAGCGACGTGGCACCAGGCGGAGGGGCGGCGGGGTTCTCCGCTGGCATGCTGTCCTCGGCCAGGCCCATCCTGCCCAGACTTTCCACGAGAAAATCCGGGCCGGCGTCTGGCTGGGAAGCGCCGAACCGGGGAATCCCATTGCCCTCCGTCAGGTGGAGACGGTGGTTGCGCCGGGCTCGCCGCCGCCGAGCGGCTCGCGCCAGCCTGGAGCGACGGTACCGGCGGATTGCTCCCCCAGGCTGGGAGAGCTCGTAATCCTCGTCGGTAGGATGTCTTGGCGGGAGCAGGACCATATCGTAGCCATAGCCGAGCGACATGAACTCCAAACTCCCGAACCAGATCACCGTGGCCAACGGGATAGGGCGTTCGGGGTCAGCCATCCAGGAAAAAGGCGGGAAAGCGATGTTAGCACGCAGCGTGCCCCTACCTGGCGCGCCAACTGTCGGTGTTCAGACCCGAGGGGGTCCTAAACCAACGAGTAAAATGCTGCGTGTCCCTTTCCTGGATGGTGATGCAAGGAGAACACACGGGGGTTTATCCTGGTTCGGGCAAAAGAAGGCCCTACGTCCAGCGGGGGTGAGAGAGATTTGTATTTCCTTGCACCGAGGTGCTTGCGTAGGGGTTACAAGCTTGCGAGAGAGGGTGTCGAGCCCAAGTCTCAAAGGGGAAAAGAAAGAGTACAAGATGATTGCTTGAGATGTTGGTCGCTACGTGGTGTGTGTCTAGCTGTTCGTCTGATCCTCCTCCGTCCCCCGTTGTAGAGCCCCGGCCTCCCCTTTTATAGGACGTGAGGAGACCAAGACAACGGGGTCCTTGAGACGACGTTTTGTCGATCTCTGTTTGAGATAACTGTAGCGACGTGCCCTAGAAGTGGGAGGCCATCCCTGGGCACGTGATGTCGTAGAAGGTGAGGTGCTGAAATGACCCGAAGCACCGTGCCATACCGTCCTTTCTCCCTTGTTGCGCTGTGTCGGTGGTCGAGGTCGGGTCGAGGTAGGGTCGAGGCCGAACGGATAAGTCCGAATCCCCGGAACTACGGTATACGGACCTTGTCGTATCCTCCCTCGAGGGTTAATAGTGACGCACATGACGAGGCGTGGTGGGAATAGTGACGTTTTTCACCTCCCATCACGGGATGGGCGGTAAAACAGTGAAAACTGACACAGGCATTGTTCCCACGCCGATCCAGACCGTGGCCATGCCGGTAGGTAATGGTTGGTAGGTTGCATTAAATGCTCTGACTTTTCGTCCCGTGGTAGGTAGAGACTGATGGGGTCGAGCGCCTCGACCCGGGCTCACGCGAGTCGTAACGCTCCCGGGGGGCGGTCGAGCCCCGCGCAGGTTGGAGCACGGTCGAGGCCTCCCGTCGAGGGGGCCTCGTACGAGTCGGAGACAGGACGCGGTCGAGGCATTTTGTCGAGCCGGCCTCGTACGAGGCGGACCTGTCGCACGTAGTGGGTTGTGATTTATCGTGACTTAGTCGTTTTAGTTTTTATTATCGTTAAATGTGGGTACCCCTATACTATTGGTACCGACAGGACGGTTTCTTTGTGCCTCATTACGAGCGTCGACGCCGTTTCCTCTAAGAAAACGGTTTTATGAAATTTTATTCTCTTTCTTCATTAATTAGGCTGCCATGTTAGATTTTTGGTTAGCTGGCAGCGTAGTTAACAGAGATAGAAAGTATCCCATTGGGACTGAGACGGAAGGAGTAGTGCATGATGCTTCGTTTTTGCGTAAGTTTGACGCCATACCATTTCAGATTCGGTTCGATGAGTTGGAGCTTCCACTTGGGAGAAGATGCGGCCAAAGATCTGCTTGAAAACAGAACCAGAGTTTTCTTTTATACATTTGATGAGGGAACGTGGTAAGCTGCATGGGCCACAAATTCGCATGTTTTGCAAGTAGTATGATATCATTGCATATTATGAGGAATCAATCGACTATGGTGTACCTTGTAGTAGTGAACTTTCTAGACCGGGATAAGATAAAGAACGAAAGCGATCACGTACACTAAAATTTCTCAAGGCACTAGTGCGGATGGAATATATATGTGCTGCTGGAAACCTGCACAGTACCCTTGTGTTGTATTCTACCCGATCATGGACCGGAAAGTATGAGACTCCCCAAGAATGATGATGCAAAGACAGAGTGAGTGCCGACCGATTAGCCTGGCATACATCATGCCAAATTGATTTATAAACTGGTTTCGAACATATTGGCAATGGCAACCACCTTGACCAACTTGTTTCAAGAAGCCAGATTGCTTTCAACAGGAAACATGTTTATAGCGGCCGCTATAGTAGCAGCTCAGAATATAGCAGCCGCTATATCGCACCAAGGCGTTTGGTTCCCACATCTAAACTTTAGTTCCTATCATATCGAATGTTTAGACATTTACGAAACTAAATATATAGATTGAGACTAATTTGCGAGACAAATTTTTTAAGCCTAATTAGTCCATGATTTGACAATGTTGTGCTACAGTAAACATGTGCTAGTGACAGGTTAATTAGTCTTAATAAATTCATCTCGCGGTTTACTGACGGAATCTGTAATTTAATTTTTTGTTAGTATCCAAACACCTCATACGACACCTCATGTAACATCCGATGTGACACAAACTAAACTTTAGTCCCTGCAATCAAGTATTTGCTATTGTGGGCTACTATTGCTGTATGTAGATCGCTATTTATTATGAGAATTATTCAAGTAACAATGTGGATGGTTCTAATAGCAATAAGAATGTTGAGAATGGTGATTTGGATAATAATAAAGAATAATAAGATGACAAATGGTATCCTTTTCAATTTGTTATGAGAACTTGATGTTAATTTATGTTTATTTGTGTCTTCTTTGTATCTTATTTATTTATGCTTATTTATGGTTTTCATACTGTAAAACATAATAATTTATTATATCTTTTCTTTGTTCGACATAGGGTGTATAATTAATGTCACCAAACAACACATAGTTTCAATGAGAAATAAGATTGAAAGAAAACACGATGGAAATAACCTAAGAGAACCTAATTAAAAAATATTTTCATATCTATCTGTCACTTTTGTCTTTGGCAACAAAATAAGGTTTGATGTTTGCTTTGGAGGTCTAAAAGTTACCAAGTTAATAATAGTAGGGAAAATAAAAAATATCCAACATCGCCATTACAATAAATTTAGGCCTAAAGACCAATTATAAGTTACCCACAATTACCATTATGAAAAGATTAAACCAAAATACACATATAAGTATTTATGAATTACATAGTGTTGGCATCATGATTAGTGCAAAATACTCGTATATCTATTCATAAATAACCAACCATTGACATTAAAAAATAACTAAAAATACCTCCATATGCTTCTCTATTATCCACCTCAACCACTATAATAAAGAAAAGAAGGAAACGATATTTTTTGAAAACAATAAGGTAGCACAATTTTGTCCATACATAAGCTCACCGCACACTATGTGATCAAAGTTGCAATTCACATGTTCATTTTATGTAAAATGTAACAAGAAAATAGAAGCTTAGCGAGATGCATTTTACATGATCAGGCTTTTTGGTTCTTCCTTAGTATTTTTACGTCTTTATTTATGTCTTTTCAGTTCTCCTTGAGTTGTACAGTAGTTTTAACCGTCCGTCTCGGCTTTCTCTGCTTTCAAACATATCATGTAGCTACTGTGTCGTGTTTGTTTGTAAAAGTTGTGGAAATGGAAAGGTGAGTACGAAAGCTACCGGTACACGATTTGGTGGAATGTGATGTCTCTACTGCATAAATAAAGTTATTTAATTGGAATAGCAAAATAAAATATAAGAATAGATGCAGGTCAAGTATAATCTATGATATAAATCAAAGTGGAGATATGTTTCGCAATCCCATGCGCAAAATAAAATATAAGAATAGATGCAGGTCAAGTATAATCTACGAAAGCTACCTGGATAAATGCGGAATCCCATGCGCATTTTTTTCACCGCATATCATTTCTTCCACCGTTCACATCTTTGACCAGAATAAGTAATCCCTGTTCTTTTCACATTTCCAAAATGCCAGCAAAACTCAAATGCAACCGTCCACATACAGTGACACACTCAGACGCCCACAGAAAAGTCCGGGTCGATGCTCCCTCGTCCCCTGCCGGCCAATAATCGGCCGTGCCAGCATCTTCTACAGTTCCACCGCGACACGGAGCGCGGATATTTTTGACGCGCGCACGCCCACCAACGTGAACACTGTGTGTGAGTGTGTGACCGAAGCCGTCGCGCCCGGCCGCCGCGTGCTAGTGGTGTATACAGTGTAGTGGTTGGTCTTGGTGGTGTAGGAAGGAACGGCGCCCGACGCGAGAGCCGACCCGGCCGGCCGCGCGCTGGAGGCTGGCGCCCGTGCTCACGCCGGCCGCCCACCACTGGCTGGCCACGGCTCCCCGTGTCGCGCACGGACCCCGCGCCCTCCTCCCCAACCCCGTGCCGACAGCTGCCCATTGGCCTCCGCCAGTCCGCTGCAGAAGGCAGCGGTAGGCCTGCTAACGGGTGAAAACCCACCCCGTACCTAACCCGTACCATAACAAATTAACTCTCTTCTTCCACCCACCCCATCCCATATTTTTATAGTTTCAACCAAACCCATTCCGACCCATAAACTAATCAAACCCACAGATTTGCTATAAAAATATATGGGTTTACATAAAAATGT
This sequence comes from Saccharum spontaneum, assembly GCA_022457205.1. Taxonomy (NCBI): domain Eukaryota; kingdom Viridiplantae; phylum Streptophyta; class Magnoliopsida; order Poales; family Poaceae; genus Saccharum; species Saccharum spontaneum. The sequence continues at coordinate 52,207,709 of CM039585.1, read as the reverse complement.
ATATATATATGCTTGATAAGACATATGGGCCTCACATCAAAGCCGGACCCTATAAATAAAAGTTCACGTTCATATTATAAAATTTTGTCGAAATTGACTAAAATTTGTTGCAGATGATTTAATGTAACATGCGGCTACTTTATATTAATTGGCACTGCCAGATCAATATGTGGGCTCCACATCAAAGCCGGACCCTAGAAATAAAAGCTCGCGTTCACATTATAAAATTTTATCGAAATTGACTAGAATTTGTTGCTGATAATTTAATGTAACAAGCAGCTACTTTATGCCAGTTGGCATTGCCAGATCAATATGTGGGCCCCACCTCGAAGCCGGACCCTAGAAATAAAAGCTCGCGTTCACATTATAAAATTTTGTCGAAATTGACTAAAATTTGTTGCAGATGATTTAATGTAGCAAGCAGCTATTTCATGCCAGTTGGCACTGCCAGATGAATATGTGGGCCCCACCTCGAAGCCGGACCCTAGAAATAAAAGTTCGTGTTCACATTATAAAATTTTATCGAAATTGACCAAAATAAATTAAGCTGGATTCAAAATGTCACGAGGCTAATTCGTGCCAATTAGCATAGCAAAATATGCATGTGGGCCCTACATCAAAAGCTAAACAAATTATAAATCAATATATATGTATACTATGATATATTAAAAATTCAACATCAACCTATGGGCTCAACCCATTCAAACCCCCCAAAAAAAAAGAACCCAATTCCGACCCATCCAACCCAGTTTTCTATTAAACCCAACCCGACCCAACCCGCTAAATAAATCAACCCATTCCCACCCATCCAGAGTGCACCCATTTGAAAACCCAACCCATTAAACCCATTTGAATCCAACCCATTAGCAGGCCTAGGCAGCGGCCAGCCCCTTTGTGGTCTTGGTCCTGTTCAGCTGGTTATGTTTCGGCTTATTTCAGTCTGTTTCAGCTTATTCTTTCTCATAGAATACTATTGAATCAGCCGAAATCAGTTGGCTTTTTCACCAGCCAAAAGTTTAGATACCTAAATCCACTCCTAATTGCATTATACAAAAAGAAGATTTTCCATCACATCAAAATATCGGTACATGCATAAAGTACTAAATGTAGAAGAAATAAAAAATTAATTGTATAATTTTATTATACTTTGCGAGACGAACATTTTAAATCTAATTAATCAATATTTAGACAATTATTATTAAATAAAAACAAAAATTACTACCATGCTAGCGGACATTAAACAAGGCCTTTATCACACAGCAACTACCCGCCGCCGTGGGCTCGCGAGTTGGACGCTACTAGTACGGTGCCAAACAGCCGAGCAGAGCAGAGGGCGAAGTGCGGTGCGGTGCAGTGTGACCCGTCTCGTCTCGGAACAGCCGCTGACCACCAGAGCGTGGCGTCCTTGGCCTTGCCCCACCCCTCTCTCTCTCTCTCTCTATCCATGGCGGTCCCCCGCGGGTGCCTCCCCCTGGCCGCCGCCGTCGCCGTGTTCCTCGCGCTCCTCTGCTGCCGCGGCGAGGCGGCGGTGAGGGAGCTCAAGGTCGGGTACTACGCCGAGACGTGCCCGGAGGCCGAGGACATCGTCCGCGAGACCATGGCGCGCGCGCGCGCACGCGAGGCCCGCAGCGTCGCCTCCGTCATGCGCCTCCAGTTCCACGACTGCTTCGTCAACGTGAGCCCGCCCACCCACGCATCTGATCTCGCTCCGGTTGCACTGCTACGTGGCTTTTTCCTTCCTCCGCAGCCGATCTGACGCGATGGATGGGTTCTCTCTGTTTTTCCTTCCCGGTGGCGGGGGCGGCTGCAGGGGTGCGACGGCTCGGTGCTGATGGACGCCACGCCGACGATGCCCGGCGAGAAGGACGCGCTGTCCAACATCAACTCCCTGCGCTCGTTCGAGGTCGTCGACGAGATCAAGGAGGCGCTGGAGGAGCGCTGCCCCGGCGTGGTCTCCTGCGCCGACATCGTCATCATGGCCGCCCGCGACGCCGTCGTCCTGGTACGCGCCTCCCCCCTGCACCCTGCAGAGATCCATTACTCTGTTCACTTCGCCGGATACTCTTACTGCGGCCGTTTCTCTTAATCTCTTACTGCGGCCTGCCGTTTGTCGTGCGAAACCCAGCGTTTCGCTTCCGCTTTGTCTGCCGTTTCCGGTTCAAATCCGCGTCCCCTTTGTCTGCCGTTTGCACTCCAGAATCCAGCGAGCGGTTCGCTGCCTGGCGTTTCCAGTGCAGAACTCTGCGTTGATCGTGTTCCCGCAGCATTCAGTTTCAGGATCCACCGTGAATAAGAGACAAGAGAAGAAATATCAATTAGGAAAGTTTTTTCACGATTTGGTTTTACCACCACGGCAGCGCTGCGCGCACGGGTGCTTCGTGTCGTGCTGCTCGACAACCAAGGCGGCGTGCGCCGCACAAGGCCTTTGCACCATTAGCCTCGTGTCGCGTTCTTCGGAACGCCTTTCGTGCCACTAGCCTCGTGTCGCGTTCGGCTTCCAAGTCCTGGGTATAACGTTCACGTACAAAATGGGCATTTGTCCGCAAGTATGGTTGGTGCCACCCCGGCACTTTGCGTGTGGGCACCACGAGTCCACGACCAGGCATGCATCCTTCCGTTTTTACAGTACAATGTCAATGTTTATCTGCTTGCTTCTACCCCCAATTCCCGATCTCCTCTGCTAACAAAATGCTTCGTTAGTTTCAATCTACAGTATACTCGTACTAATTTTCATAGGAAAATCAATTGATGCTTTCCAAATTTACGCCAAAAACATTTGATGTGCAAATTGGCAGACTGGTTCACAATCATTTGCCTAGCACTGACCATGTTGCCTTGCCATTGATTACACGGCGATGCATGAACCGTGCACATCCCATTCCCAGCTAGGTGCTCCCGGCATAAAAAAAAAAACAGGTGCTCCCTGTAACCGCCGCGGCGGCGGCGGGCATGAGGCGCACATGCAGGACTGGCGTCACCGCTCCTGTCGCGTCGCGTGCACCTCACACCACCTCCCTTGACCATTGGCAGACTGCAGACAGGGAGAGCGCCGGAGACCCAGACGGCCAGACCAGCCCAGGTGCTTGGTTCTTTTTTTTTTACATCTATCACATCGAATGATTGACACATACCTGAAGGGTTAAACATAAACTAATTACAAAATTAATTATTTAATTGTATAGATTGAGATTAATTTATGAAATAAATCTGTTAAACCTAATTAATCTATTATTAATATCCGCATGAACAACCATGGTCGAACGCCTGTTAAAATTCATGCCGGGGAACGGCCGCACTGCACGGGCACCCAACCAGCCGGGAAAGGCCAGGCCCGACGCGCCGCGCGCACGACACGTGAGTGTTTCTAGGCTTCGGCGTTTAGCGCGGACAGCCCGTACCGGGCCCCGCGGGTGCTGCCACCGGCGCCGCGAATGGCAAAGCTGCCGGCCCCTCCGTCGCCGAGGTGGGATTCTGTTTCTCCCAGATTGGGCGATGATGATGGGGACGAGATTTCCGTGGAACAGAGGCCGCGTTCACTTGCCATGCATACCCAAAATATTTTTTTTCCACCCATCACATTAAATCTTTAGACGTATGCATGAAGCATTAAATATATGTAAAAAAATAACTATTTGTATAGTTTGTCTGTAAAGTTCGAGACGAATCTTTTAAGTCTAATTAATCCATGGTTAGACAAATTTTACCAAATAACAACAAAAGTACTATAGTAACTTTTCATCCAAATTTTCTCAAACTAAACACAGCCAGAGTACTTTTCGCGTGCTTTCCCTTGGGGGTTGTTTAGTTGGTGAAAAAGTTTGGGTTCGGCTACTGTAGCACTTTTCGTTTTATTTGGTAATTTGTGTCCAATCATAGACTAATTAGGCTCAAAAGATTTGTCTCGTGATTTACAACTAAACTATGTAATTAGTTTTTTCTTTTGTCTACATTTAGTACTCCATGCATGTACCGCAAGATTCGATGTGACGGGTACTGTGCAAACTTTTTTGGGTTGGATTGCCCAACTAAACAGGCCCTTGGTCCTCACGAAGGTTCGAATCGCGGCGTGGAAACAAGCGACGATGCCCATGCGCCCATGCCCCTTGTGGCTCCCAGGCTGGGACGCTGGGTGTACCACGATTTTGCTCTCTTGTTCCCTTGGCGAGTAGACAGTCGACAGGTGGTTCAACGGGATTGATTGGTGCAGGAGATCTCATAGTGGCCTTGTTTAGATACCTGAATTCACCCTAAATTCTACTATACAAAAAAAGATTCCTCATCACATCAAAATGTCGGCATATATATAGAGTACTAAATGTAGATAAAATCAAAAACTAATTGCACAGTTTTGTTCTACTTTGCGAGACGAATATTTTAAGCCTAATTAATCAATATTTGGACAATTATTACCAAATAAAAACAAAATTGCTACAGTATGATGGGACATTTACTATACAGATTTGGCCTCCCAAATTTGGCATCTAAACATTGCCAGTATAGGAGTACTGCTACGTAACGTACGTAATAGTAGTACAAAACCTGTCGATGTTCGTGTTCCTTGGAATGAAATGTAGGAGTACTGTACTTAGTGGCGGAGCTCGAACAAAAATTTAGGTGAGGCGCATCGCAGACACAACTTTTAAATGACAACACAAGGACGCACATCAATAGCTAATATAGGGCAAATTTAAACAGCGATTGATGCCGGTACCTCTCATTTGAAGATATTTGTCCATTAATTTAAGAAAGACCAACCGAACAAGAATAAGTTTCCAAATTAAATGCTAAAATTCAACATTCAAAAAGCTAAGAAACCTGTAAATTCAGCAAATCAGTTACTCAGTTAGTGACTTAGTGTGTAATATATGAATTATACTGCAATAATAAAGTTGTGAGGAGACATACCAGTACAGCACTAGCCTACTATTAAAGAACTAATTGTGTCTAGGTCTTGGTGGCCTAGGCAAGTCAATAGCTCGATTTTTGATGGCTTGAAATGTCTTCCTAATTTCACCTCCATCAAGGCCTCTAAAAATCTCCTTCTCAATATAACAGAGTATCAAATCATTAAGCCATTCATCGGACATCCTATTGCGCAAATCTGTCTTGATTATATTCGTGGGCTTGGGCGCTCCGCACTTGGGGCAATGGGGCCGCTGCGGCGAGCGGCAGGCTAGCAGGCGACAGCAGCAGGCGGCCGCGCGGGGCTCTAAGTGCGGCGTGATGGGAAACGCCGACGGGCGAGGGCGACCGCTGCCTGGAGCGCCCTGGATTGAGATTTGAGAACGTGAAGTGAAGGGCTTGGGAGTTGGGGCTTCCACTTGGGCCGGTTGGGCCGCCGCTTACTGGACCTTTTTCCCTTTGCTGAATCGTTTTTCCTCCGTCTTCCTTCATTCGTCGGACGCCGGACACCACCGCTTCTGGCTGTCGGAGGGGAGGAAGACAGAGGGGTACTAGTAGATCCACTCCGGCGGTAGCTGGGGCAGCCGCCCCACCCTGCCGCATGAGGAGCTCCGCCTCTGACTGTACTTGCAACCGAAAGATTGGTTCATGAGTACTCCTAGTTCATCAAATTTGCCCATAAATGTACTTCCGTCTTTTTTTTAGAAAAGGGTCGTAGTATACTTGACTTAAAGACTTAAAGGGTCGTTTGAATTCCTTCATTTTGGAGGAATTGAAATTTACATACTGAATTAGGCTATTTGGTTTAAATTTGATATTTCATAACTTTCTCAAGCTCACAGATAAGCCTATCTCAAATTCATTGGGTCGGAGATGGAAATAGATTCTATATATCACTATATTATAATTCTATTTTTTTTTAACTTATAGCATACTCCGTACTCTTCAACTCACTTCCCTACAATCGAAATGCAGCATATAAGTATGTCCCTCGTATGTCTAACAGTAAAATATACAAATATATTCCATATACAACTATATTAGCTTAATTAATCTTTGCCTAAATTGTAATTATTAGAATGAATTCAATTCCAATGATCAAAATAGCCCTAATTGTTTTTTTTAAGAAATTAAAGCCTCAATTGGGTGTGGCACGCTATGCGCGGTTGGCCAAGTTGTAGTTGACGCAAAGAAAAGCGAGATCATAAGAATGCTGCGTCATCCATCACCATTATTGTCAGTAAATAGTTTGCATTGGCTTACTATATATAATGTCGGACCTACCCCTCCATCAAAAAAGAATAAAAGTCTCGATAAATAAAACAGTCTTATTAAATTTAACTAAGTTTATAAAAGATAAGTGATATTAATATTATATCTTCAAATAGATTTATTATAAAAATTGTGATTAATTAAGTACTACTTATTGCGCATTATAAATATTAATATTTTTATGTATGTGTAATCAAACTTGAGACTGTTGGGTCAGGTCGTTTGACTTCATCTGACTCTTGCATTTGTTTTGATCTGTCGCCACAGACCGGTGGGCCCAACTGGGAGGTGCGGCTCGGGCGCGACGACAGCCTGACGGCGAGCCAGGAGGACTCGGACAACATCATGCCGAGCCCGCGCGCCAACGCGAGCGCGCTCATCCGCCTCTTCGCGGGGCTCAACCTCAGCGTCACCGACCTCGTCGCGCTCTCGGGCTCGCACTCCATCGGCGAGGCCCGCTGCTTCTCCATCGTCTTCCGCCTCTACAACCAGTCCGGCTCCGGTCGCCCCGACCCCCACATGGACGCCGCCTACCGCCGCGCGCTCGACGCGCTCTGCCCCAAGGGCGGCGACGAGGAGGTCACGGGAGGCTTGGACGCCACCCCGCGCGTCTTCGACAACCAGTACTTCAAGGACCTCGTCGCGCTCCGCGGCTTCCTCAACTCCGACCAGACGCTCTTCTCTGACAACGCCAGGACCCGCCGCGTCGTCAAGCGGTTCAGCAAGGACCAGGACGCCTTCTTCAGGGCCTTCATCGAGGGGATGGTCAAGATGGGGGAGCTGCAAAACCCCAGGAAAGGGGAGATACGGCGCAACTGCCGCGTTGCTAACTGCTCGCCGGTGGCGCCGCGAGTCTTCGACATCTGAGCTTCGGTGAGGGTGGTGATTCAGAAGAGACGAGCCCTGATATATGGTCTAATATGTTGACATGCATTGTTTTTTGGTCGTGTGTAACAGTGTAAGTTTTGCACCTACCTATGGTCCTGGTGCCTGAGCTGCGCTCATTGCTGATAGTGGGAAATAATTGAGACATTGCCTATAATATGATGACGGTAGCTTACCCAAAAGTTACATCATGTGTTTAGCTTATTCTGCTGATCAATTTGATTAAAACACAGGGCACGAGATTGCATACAGTAATTCTATTGGTATAACTCTTAGAAACAAAATGATATATATAAGTATAAACAGGAAATGTTTTGGTGAAGTGTGGCAAACTCTAGCAACGAACCAAACAAGCCTTTAAGAAAGGAGTAAAGCTAACTTGAATTTTTTGTCCAGTCAAGAAGTGTCACGTGTTCTTTCCCAACTCTGATGGGCTTAGAAGGATTGCTATGGGAGAAGGCTGGCTCAGCGATGGTGGTGGACGCAGGGGTGGCCTCGGGCGATGCGATGGTGGCCCTGCTGGCCGGGCAGTTGGGGAAGGCGATTGGGTGGAGCAAGGGCGGGGGCACGACGGAGATGGCCTAGTGACCTCCACCGGATTAGCATGGCGGTGGTTGTAGGCGGCAGCGAAGGCATTGAGGCACCACCGGAGCCGAGCGGGAAGCGATGGTGGCGGGGGAGCTCCGCTTGAGATGAAGAAGATGGAGAGGAGACACATCCTATGAATTTTAGAGTCGGGTCATGGTGGAGGGCGACAGATTTGGAGGCGGGGGAGCCACTGGAACTAGGCTAGTAGGAGGCGGAGGCGAAGGCAGCGGGGCAAGCGACTCGTTCGAGACTCAAGATTAGGGTTGGGCACAGACACGTGGAGGAAGAAGAAAGGGAAAAGATTAAGTGAAGAGAGGAGATTTGATCTAGACCCTTCATTTTATATCAAATAAGAGTAAAAAAAGTGATTGGTTATCCTTGGATCACCCAATTGCTATCTGGACAGATTCAAACAAAGACAAATCTCAGAATAACTGCGGAGTGGAAATGTATTTACAAGCAAAAGACACGACACACAATGTCACAATGCATTCTCCAGAGATACACAACTTGCACGTTGCCACTTCAGAAAAACAGTGAGCTAGCTATCTAGTCATCATCATACAAGTCCATATCTACCGCGAGCTCGGGCCCTATGTATGGGGCGCCTACAACACGAAAATCCTCAGGCAGGCGTGCCTCTTCCAGTACTGCAAAACCTGAACAGATTAAAGATGGTATCATCGTCGTCACTTCTTTAGAGACTGTACGGCTTAGCAAAACAGGAGGCGAAAGAAATCGTTACGGTAGTATCGACATAAAAAAAAAGGGTCTGGCATACATGATACATATGCATGTGGGTGCGTACCTGGGCGAGCAGGAATGGGGGTGTCGCAGAAGTAGGTGGACGGGCGCCCAAGGTCGTCCGCGTACGGCGGTGCGAGGACGTCGAGGAGAGCGCATGGCGTGACTGCAGTGAGGGTGTGGATGTTGCCGCCGCTCCGGGGGAACAGCACCGACGCCTTGCACGGCGCCTCCCGGAGCTCGTCCACCGCCACCACCTTGGCTAAACCGCCTGCATGCATGAACTCAACTTTTCAGTGTGCCTAGCCTAGCACGTCAAATAGCCCACTTGGTTTGTCACTCAATCCATCTCTTTCACTTTATTTTTCTTTCTTTTGTTTATTCTACGCCCTGTCACCCTTATCCCAAAACAGGGCGGACTTTTGGATTGAGCAGTGGAATACCGTCACGTACTTTCTTTTCCTAGAATAATATACTCAGATACACAATACACTACTAGCTGTGCAGTTGTTTCGTGAGCTCGTAACCGCAACCAGCAGGAGCGCCAGCTGCACAGCTCTGCATTTTTCCACAGCCCATGGCTTACGCCATTTCATGTTGGGATCCCTTTCATGTTTCATGCCGAGTCACGAAAAACTATGCAGGCTTGCGTAAGTATCCTGAGACTTTTATACCTGTCTTATTATCGATATGTACAATGACAAACTCAACTGGCCAAGAGAAGCCGAATTCAAAGCGAGGCAGCACGCTAGCCTTACCCTTTCTTGGGGCGGAGCACGGCGCGGTGACCCAGTCGTACGAACTGACGCGCATGGCGCCGTAGAGCAGCTTGCTGAGCACCACCATGTGCGGGTGGTCGTGCAGCGGCAGCGTCGCGCCCGCCGGGAAGCAGAACACGCCTATCTGCAAAACACCAGCGCCACCCGGCCGGGGCGCCGGGCCGAAACCATCAGACAGGCAGGCCATCTAGTTCCCCTAAATTCATCCAAAATTTTACTATACAAAAAAAAGATTCCCCGTCATATCAAAATGTCGGCACATGCATGGAGTACTAAATGTAGATGAAATCAAAAACTAATTGCACGATTTTGTTGTACTTTGTGAGATAAACATTTTGATCCTAATTAATCAATGTTTGGACAATTATTACCAAATAAAAACAAAAGATGAACAGTGATTCGGCACAGTGTTCATCTCACCGAATCGGTGAACTAAACAAGGCGTTCATCTTCTGAAGAAGAAAAACGGCCGCGCGTACCGAGAAATCGTCGCATTCGTGGATGTGCACGTAGGTGATCCGCGTGAACGCCCGCGCCGGGAGAAACCGCCGCCCCCGCGGGCTCCTCTCGTCGTCCGAAGAGGAGGAGGAGGAGGAAGACCTCTCGCCATCTCCGCCGCCGGCGTCGATCCCGACGTCGGCCGCCTTCATCCCGTCTGCGAGCGATGACAGATGCTGATGCGGACATGCCCCGATGGAACCCCAGGACGCGACGGCCGACTGCACGAATGCACGATGAGGTCGTGAGACGTACCGATGATGTCCTGCAGCCACCTTATCTGCGTGAGCGTCGGCAGCCCTCCTCCCCTCCGCGGCGAGAACACGGCGCCGCACGCGTCGTACAGCCGCTGCACCTCGCTCCGGTCACCGTCCATGGCGTGCGCTGTCAGCCTGTCACAGCCGACGAGGTGAGGGTGAGGGTACTTGCGCCTCGCTTGCAGGCGATTCCGTGCAGCTTTGTTGTAGGTGCGTGTGTACCGAGGCTGCGAGAAGAGAATTCAAGGGTACGGCCGTAGGAGCAAGCAGTAAGTTTACCGGCGGTACAAACCGTGGGCTGCGCTGGCTTTACCAGGGGCAAGCGCCCAGCTTGATCGCTTGCGTACCGACGCGCGTGCGTGCACCGGTTGCTCGCGGCTACCATAAACATCCGCCGTCTGCCCAGTGCCCGTGTGGATTCATGCGGACACCGTCACGAGACTACTGTACACACACACACAACAGCTGGCATAGGCGAAGCTTTTGGTCGCTTCAAGTCCGGACACGGTCTATTTTCCATGTGAGATACTTCCTCTTTCCTCTGTCCCCACTTAAGTGTCGTTTCTGGTTTTTTTTGTGCTCGTAAATTTGACTCGATTTATAGAAAATACGTGCAACATTTGTATCTCTAGATAAATTTATTAAAAATTAGATTCAAAGATCTTTCCAATGATACTAATTATATACCATAAATATTAATATTTTTTAATATATATTTAATTAAAGTTGTTTCTCGGAAAACATAAAGCGACAGATATTTAGGAACGAAGGGAGTATCCGTCAAGGCTCTGCAACTTGGTCAATAATTACTGAAAATATGGTTAAAGTAAACTGTCTTACATTCGGTTCAGAATGATCTTGATACAGTCATACCAGAGAATTTTGTACCGTTGGAGCTGGGAACTGCAAGAGCCCACCACATGGCAAGCGGGAAAACACCGAAACTGGGATTCTGAATTCAACTACCATCGTCATAGAATTGGCACACAGGTAGTAAACTTTGGCATCTATACAGCTTCATTTCACTCATGACTCATTTATCCACATTGGCCTGTTTGGAACAAAGGAACGAAAAATACAAGAATGGAAGAAAACTGATGAATAGAAAAAGAATGAAGGTGTAAAACAGAGGATTGAAAAACATAAGAATTTTATAGGAACAGGTGTTTGGAACACAGGAACATAACTAGTATAGGAATTTTAGAGTTAGCTGAAAACTCAATGCTTTAAATTAAAATTAACAGTAAATACTTTTCCTTTTTACAAATCTAGTATATACTCCCTCCGTCCCAAAAACACTGACGTTCTAGCCTTGAATCTTTATCCCGCAAAGAGAGTCGCTGGGCTACCATGGCCTCCACAGCTAGGCAGGTCGCTCCACCTGTAATGATTAAGCTTCATGTATGCACCCACAGTTAGCGTACGATTTGAAATGACCGAGAGTCGCTGGTTTCAGGCCCCACAGCTTCATGGCAGTCCTTGGATTATGCTAAAATTTGGTTTACACTGATGCTTATGCTGATTTGTTATGAGAGAAAAACATGATTCATTCGTTAAAAAGTACCGCTAAAGTAGTGCGGCAGAACAGGACCAATAGGAGCATTGATGTCCTCTGTGAACCAGTAATAGTAATAGGGGCATGCAGTACTCTCACCCGCTCCTAAAACGTCTATACAAATAAAGCATGGAAGAGGGCCCCACAAGTAGCGTATTACAGTAAGAACTGTAGCTCTGAACGATAACTCTACGAGTTTGGTTAGTGCTCAGGCACGCAGCCACACATGCGCTAGCGCTGCAGGAAAATTTCCATTAGCTGAGAGTGGATTTTTTCATTCCTCCAAAATACAGGCTCCTTCGCCATTCCAGAGGAAAGTTTGGTGCTGGTTCCCGTATTCCAAATGCTGCTATAGTAAAAAAAAACTAGGGATGAAAACGATCAGAAATGATCGATAGGAGGCCAAATCACTTTCATTTTCATAGTTTTTTCTCGAAAACGAAATCAATACGATACTGTCGGAAACGAATACGGCACCGATATTCCGGTAATTTAAAAAAACGATAATAGTCGATCGGAAAATACATCGATAACGATCGGAATCCATGATAACGATATCCTCAAAAATAATAAACACGCCAAATCGTAGAACATAAGAAAATCCATATAACTCGACCTATCTCAGATGACAATGATAAATAAAGTCACAATTGACAAGATCACAAACTTAAACCACACAGTTCACACCATCTTAAGTGCAGGCGCTCGCCGCCCGAGTCCGTTCGCGTCATGGCTAGAGTTACGGGTGCAGCGAGTGATTGGGTGATTAGTTGATTGCCTTCTTGTTATACAATGAAATACTTCCATATAGATAGTTCCTTTCAAAAAAATATATTTGCCTTATGTGCTTGTGTGTGCAGATGGGTTCCTTTCAAAAAAAATATTATCTTATGTGCTTGCATGTGCAGATCGTAATGCATTGTATAATTTATAAATAAATTAGGATTCATTAAAGGCCTTTGAATCAGTAATTATTGACGCTAAATTACCGGGTAAATACGGAAATCTTCGAAAACGATCGGAAGAGGGCAAAATCATTTTCACTTTCGTTTTCGATTATTTTTACCATTATTATTTTTGTTTTTTCGATTATCGCTGCCGTTTACGTTAAGGCCTAAAAATCAGAAAAAACTTGAGAAAATGATTTCCGAAAATCGGAGATTATCATTTTCATTTTCATCCTAAAAAAACTATAGGAACTGCATTCCTCTGTTTCTCCTACCTTCTTCCTGTGAACCAAACAGGACCAGGATGATACTGTACCTGGTCGAACTTTAGGCACGTTCTGATTACCAATCCATGATACTGACACAGGAAAGAAAGAGCTGACTAAGGCTGGATAACAAGTTGGCTCGGCTCGTCTTGTTCTGGCTCGGCTTATTATCTTAATAAGCCAGAAAGCCAGCTCGGCTCACATCGTTTACGAACTCGAGCTGACTCGTTAAACTCTTGAGCCAGGTATAAAAAGTATACAAAATATAATATTTACATCTTATCTAAAGTTTGAGAATAGTAATAATACAAAAATAATACATCCAACAGCCTTAAATCGAACAAAATATTCATGTGCTAATATATCAACCATTTATAAAATGCAAGACATAAAGTAATACAAAACTAATATAAGTTATGATGACTTTTTCCCTGAAACCATGGCTCGTTTGGCTCACGAGCTGGCTCGAGTTGGCTCGTTATAGCTAACGAGCTTCGAGTTTTTCATCCGGCCTTAAAGCTGACAGACCGAACGAGGTTGAGCAATTTTGAACCAGAACAACAAACAATTACAAAAGTTGGGAGCACGAGGCAAACGTAGTGCAATGAAAGTTGGATATCGTAAACTGCCGTAAAATATGCTGAGCTAACCAAACCCTACAAAACAATCTGCCTTCCAGAGTACTTAAAAAACGCCTCTTCCAGCTTACAAACCGTCCTCTCCAAGACAACAAAAAAAGAAAAATCAAAGACAAAGCTACATGCCTACAATGCCTAGAGCAGATTTGAGAACACCTAAACAAACTTGTACAGACGCTCAACGGAGATGAAGCAGCAGGTCAAAATTTTTCATATCGCCATTCAATTCACACCATCCAGGCTGTTGTTGCTGCTGCTGCTGCAGCTGCTAGTTGGTGCTCAGTCATTGCTCCGTTGGCTGTATAAATGCAAAACAATCAACAAATTGCTGGGCTATATTTACCACAGAGGTATCTACAGAAGGCATGAGTTATGGTTATTGCTGCTGATCATCATTTCTTGTTGCGTGTGGAGTCTCGGAAGTTAAACCGATCTCTGACGACAAGGTTTTCTGCGAGCGAAAGGATAGGTGTTCTGATGGCTTCTGCATTTGGAGAGACTGACTCTGGAAGACTGGGTAGGCAGGTCGGTAGATGTTCGTGCTCATCTGAGTGGAAATAGAAGAGCACTGCTCGACAGAAAATAAACCTGCAATGGGAAAAATAATTAGCAAGCACAGGGCATAATTCCAAATGGTTCATACTGCAGGAAAAATAGAACTAAATATTCAAATCAATTGTATCAATGGATTTTCAAGAAACGTGAAGTCAGAGAATGTCATATGTTCAATCATATATTACCCAAAGGCACCCTGTCCTTTACGAAGGGAAGATAAACATCTCAAAAAACATACTCCCTCCGTTCCAAATTATAAGTCGCTTTAAGTTTTTTGGTTCATCCATTTTGCTATGTATCTAGACATATTATTGTATCTAGATGATATCTAGATGCATAGCAAAATGAGTGTAACAAAAAAGTCAAAGCGACTTATAATTTGGAACAGAGGGAGTAACAGTCAATGACAAATCAAATAAAACTTGTACTACTTTTTTGGCATCATATTTTCCCAGAACATATTTTAACATCGCCCGTAAGATTGTTGATGAACTAGGAAAGACAAATTTATAACAGCCCTTCTTTCCCCTAACATGCATAGTTTATGGTTACTAACTCCTACACAACCCTGAACATGCCAGTACCAAGCATCTAATGGACCATTACTTGCTTGGTAGCTACTCTCAATGTGCCTTCTCTTTCGTATACTGCATTTTTAGAGGCGTATGTAAAAGAAATATTATAGCGACAATAAACTGGTGCAATTTGCTGGAAATATTATATACAAGTTGACAGCCATTTTCAACCTGTTTATGCACATTTCTTTTTCCTTTTTTTTCTTCTTTTTTCTGGACATACTTTGGAAGGAGTAGCCTGACTTGAGGTCCATAAATGGTAGAAATGAGATGGATTGAGGGTTAAACTATACATTTTTTCCTAGCCAAATGAGATGCGAGCAATGTAACAATGTTTTTCTTCATATCTATTATTTAAGAAACTGAAGCCAATACACCCTTTTCCAAGTCACATTGCTAAATTAATGTTACAGCTAAGTGTCAGATGTACATACATATAGCTTTGAATGTGGAAAATATATGTATAAGGTGTCATGGGCAGCCTGTCATGGGCAGCCAACAGGCTGCGACTGTCATGTGGGGACGCACCTACACCAGGCGCCACAGGGCGCGAGACGTGCGCCGAGCAGCAGAGCGTGCAGCGCGCACGGAGGACAGCCGCGATGACCGCGGATACACATGGCAGGACCGAGTCTAGTGGCTAGGAGGAGATCAGGCCAAGGCAGGACTGAGTCTAGTGGCTAGGAGGAGATCAGGATAAATAATTAGGAGTTTGTTTCTATCCTAGTGGTTAGGAGGAGATCAGGCTAAATAAGTTGTTTCCAAAATTAGGGCCGGCTGGCCTATATATGCCTTGTACTCAGATTATTGAAGGCAAGCAATGAATTATGAAGAAACAACAATTCTAGTCTCCCCCAATCTCTCACGCTCTTGGCAAAGCATAAGGCCTAGTTATCCCTAATATTCCCCAAATATCCACGTACATTACATCTGGTATCTAGAGTCCAGCGATCCTCATCTTCCAGTTCCAACTCGTCATCCATCGATCCAGATCCTCTCCTACGTTCAAAAAAAAAAAAAGATCAGCCGATCCTCATCCATCGATCCCAGCCGCCGCCCGATCCATCCCCCACCGCCGCCGCCGCGCCAACATTCCCCACCACCAGCCGCTGTCCCCCACCTCCTGCGCCAAACACCAGCCAGCCGCCAATCACCCGCACCACAACCACCAGGCCGCCGTCCGTCTCCCCCTGCACCACCGACCTCAGCTTCCCTGGAGACCATCACAACCGCCATGAAGGCCAACACCGACGCCATGAGGGACCTCCAGGCCTCCGTGAAGGCCAACGCCGCCGCCATCAAGGCCCTGTCCGCTGAGCGCTCGGCGTCCAGCAACAGTTCGGCTGCCGAGAAACACCACTACAATCGTCCGCCGCGGTTCCAGAAACTGGGTTTTCTGCGTTACGACGGTAATTCCGAACCCCTCATCTTCATCAACAGCTGCGTCACATACTTCCGTCAAGAGCGCATCATGGAGGAAGAAAAGGTGTGGATGGCTTCCTGTCATCTGGACGATGGCGCTCGTACGTGGTTCCTCCAGATCCAGGAGGAGGGCACCCCGACGTGGCGTCGCTTCACCGAGCTCCTGCATCGACGCTTCAAATCGCCCCCGTGCCCCAACCTGCTCCATCGGGTGGCCCTTGGCATCGACAACTCCCTGCGCATCCTTGATGAGGTGTCCACACAACTGGATCGCCTCCGGGCGTGTCTCGAGGCGAAGGACAAGGAGGACCGTGAACGCCGGGCAGCTGTACGCCTCCAGGCAACAGTACGGGGACTCCTGGCACGCCGCCGAGCGCAGGCTCTTCGTGCCACAAAAGCATCGAAGGAGCAAGCAACGGTGCGCCTCCAGGCAGCAGTGCGAGGATTGCTTGTCCGTCGCATGGTGCGGAAGATGCACATGCTCCTCAGCTCGTCGCTGTCGTGCGTGTTCATCCACTCGGACTCACCGATACGGCCTGCTGCTCCAATGGAAGTGGAGGTCCAAGTATGGGCACTTCCCGTGCAGCGAACTCGCAGCACCGTCCAGCATCAGGCATCAAAGGCTATGGGCGTCTCATTCATCCTTGTTCCTGCCGTGGTGCTAGACAAATCCAACGTAAGCGCGGGCTGCTTCAAACTCCACCCTTCAGCCCACATGAAGCCAGCAGAGGCGCTCTTTCCTTGGGATCCAGGAGGACACGAGAACGTAGCCGTCGTCCAAATTTATATTTTAGTTTCAAATTTATTTTCAACTTTAATCTTCAATAACAAAGGTAAGCCGAGATGTAAAAGGCTTCACCCTATGTTGCGTCAAATAGGTCCATGGCAACTATCCAGCTCGAGGACGAGCTGGGTCTCCGAGGGCGGGGGAGATGTCATGGGCAGCCAACAGGCTGCGACTGTCATGTGGGGACGCACCTACACCAGGCGCCACAGGGCGCGAGACGTGCGCCGAGCAGCAGAGCGTGCAGCGCGCACGGAGGACAGCCGCGATGACCGCGGATACACATGGCAGGACCGAGTCTAGTGGCTAGGAGGAGATCAGGCCAAGGCAGGACTGAGTCTAGTGGCTAGGAGGAGATCAGGATAAATAATTAGGAGTTTGTTTCTATCCTAGTGGTTAGGAGGAGATCAGGCTAAATAAGTTGTTTCCAAAATTAGGGCCGGCTGGCCTATATATGCCTTGTACTCAGATTATTGAAGGCAAGCAATGAATTATGAAGAAACAACAATTCTAGTCTCCCCCAATTTCTCAAGCTCTTGGCAAAGCATAAGGCCTAGTTATCCCTAATATTCCCCAAATATCCACGTACATTACATAAGGTACCTGAGAATCAGCCGTCTGAGAAATGGGTCTGGTAAAATTTGCCCCCAGACATTGTTTAACCCAACAGAAGTGCAGAGGATTCCCTCATATTCTTCCAAAGCAGAGAAAAGTATGTTCTCTGCATTTGTGTACGTATCCTGAAAACCAAGCAGCAAAAATTTAACTATAGAAATGATTTTTTTTAGGGAATAAGGAATAGTCAACTCCTCAAGAGAACATACGGTGTCTATGTCAGAAGTTATTCCAGCTAGTTGGCAGAAGGCTTGCATTGGAGCAGTGAGGAAGTATGTAAACTGGCTTCCGTGAGCCGTGGATTCTACTCCAGACATGGCTGATGATGTCCTGGGAGAAAGTAATAAAGCAGCTGGTTCTCCCTTCTCTGCATTATGTATGGCCTGGCAAATTACACAACCAAATGATAATTTACTCAAAGAATTTTGTTAGGCAGTACTGCTACAGACAGATTGGAGACTTTAAAGATGAGTTCACGTGCTAACAAGCAAGTTGGGGTTTTTTTTCATGTACAAAAGGAGGCATATATTTCATATAAACATTGCAAATACAAAAAGAAAGCTCCTTAACAATAATCATGCCCAAGCTCCAACTACAATTCCAGCTTATTCACACAATGCTACAAAATCAGTCCTTAGCTATCCTCTGCTATTACCAGTTAACAAGCTGAAAACCATCTAAAGATATTTTAGATGTTTAAAGGTAGATCGAACCAGTAGAACCAGATAACAATAATGCTGAAGAAACCATTGTAAATGCTCGCATTTTTTCCACTAGGAGAGGAGTTCACCTTGAGAACCAAATGAGAACATGCAACCATTCAAATGCAAAAGGAAACAATAGAACATTAACACGTGTGCAGAAAAAAAAGGGTGGCATGCCGATCTGTTAAATATGTTACTTCAGAAAAGCAAGAGTGCCGATGGTAATGGTTTTCTTCTACAAGCCAAGATTAAGTTCTGACAAACCTGCCTTGAATGCATGGCTATTTTCACTATCGATTACAAGGAACAGTGGATATCTTGTAAATGGAATCAGATCTTCCGGATAAAGATTGTTTGGACCTGAAAGAAAGACGATAGTGTCAACATAAGCAAGTGCATGGTATGCCATCCTAAAAGAAAGGGATCCACTGATCTAGCCATCCTATAGTAAGTGGACTTTGTTGAAAGAGAACATTGCCATAGAGCTTGCCTCCACTTCCACGGGGACCAAGCCATAGATGATTATCAGAACAGATATGTGAATTTGGCTTATCAATGGGGAAGGCAGAAGCAGCCCTTGCACGAGACGATGAGCTAGAGCCAAGCTTTTGACTTGCAAAACTCTGCTCAGAGGACCCTGACAAGATAATCACAAATCTCAGAAGTGATTGAAAACAAAAGTGCAACATAAACTGAAGTGCCAGAGAAAGAACTAACCTGACGCTGATAAATAGATGAGTAAAATGCTATCTTGAGAGAGCTCTTCACAAATTGTTGCTAGAACCTGTATTGTAATATGGAAATAAGGTTCTGTACGAGAAAAGAGGGAGGGGGGGTGCGCGCATCATTTCTCTGATATAGTAATATTGTTTCAGGTGAAGTGAAGGCCTAAGTATGAACACACCCAGAACATCCTGAGGGAATAGGGTCAGGCTGCCAAACCAATGCTGCTGAAGGTGTGCCAGAAAACCACTTCTTGCCTATGAAGGTATACTTATCTCCTTTCTTTGCTAAAAGCATGTGATTCATGATGAATTGGTACTCTTTCTTATGGTTTAACCCATCTCCCCCCCTCCCCCCCTCCCCCCACCACACACACACACACACAACGTATCAACGTATACTTCAAGATAATGGACAAAATCAATCATATTAGCACATAGCATTGCCATCTTAATGATTTAATGAATAAGAGCATTGGCACACCTTAGCACTAAAACACTAGTGCCATCATTCATGTTTCTGAAAAAATAATTTCTTACAAGGAAGTATGCAATCCTACCAGAAGTTCATGTGCCTACCAATATTAAGCAAAAGATGGACTTTAAAAGAGGAAAAGAAACGATCAGGGTAGCCACATACCGCTAAAAGATGAGCGGCTGTAGGATGATATATGATTGCTTTTTGAGGATTTGAAGGAAGACTTCCATCAGATATTTCTGTTGACAGGTGAATATCAATCAGACCAGAGGGTCCACTCTGATCACTTACAGTGCCATTTTCTGTAAGTTCTTTAGCAGCAATCTGATAAGACCCAGTGGGCTCCCATTCCAAACACTGTAGCATTCTGAATGTATCCAAAGTCAGTTCTGTGAACTTGATCTGCGTTCAACAAAAAAAGGCTGTGAGAGATATTTTCAACTGTTCAGCACATTATCGTGAAAGACAAATGAAAAATTGGATGAATATTAAAATTATTTTCAACAGGGTAACAGCTATATGTAACCTCATTTCTGCGGTAACTTGTTAGCACAGCTTCCTTCAGTTTTAGCACCCTTTTTGAATGAAATCGTGCAATAGATGCAAGGTTTGATGGATAAGAATCAAACAAGTTGTCATATCTTAGTGATCTAGATCCTTTGTATGCTCCATCAGCCTTCAAAAATCTGCCAAGTTCTTGAAGCACTTGCTTCCATTCCTTGAAGTTTGTTTTCTAAAATGTACAAGGTCACAATGTTGTCATCAGGGTAGAAGTAGATGGTAGCATGCACAGATTTATATGAATGAACTGGAATAAAAATTAAGAAACACGCAAACAAACTACAAACATCATAACTTCCAAAATGTCTATCTTTTGTTTAGGATAGAAAATATTCATTATAAAACATCAGGCATATATCTCATTTTCTTCAATTAAGCACTGTAAGCATCAGGTGTTGTTATGTTCCCAACAGTCAATTTCGCTTGAACCATTGTTCTAGTAGCTCCGTTGTTTGTATTCAGAGGCGCCTTGGAATAACCAAACCAGCTGACAAAAAACCCATCTGCTGCCTCTAGTTTAGCAGGTAACAAATAGAAACCAAAACAAGCTTCTAGCTGCACCCTGCTGACTCCCGATGCTCCCTGTTTGCCGCTAATCTCCACAATAAAAAGTGGCGCTTATTATCTGCTGCAACTAGGGTGTGCACAAGGAAGCCAAATCATGACAGCAAGTTCAGTAAGACCGGAACACAAAGGAAAATAAAATGCTAACTCACACTGAACAAGCCAATTACGCGAATAGAAAAACCCTGACTGAGAAGCAGATGAACTCAAAAAACCCAATGCGGAGGTTCCTCCAACTCAATGAGAGTAGAAAACCTTGTAACATGAATAGAGAAGCAAACTCTTCCCCGCTAAATTAAAAGCAAATCATCTCCTTAGGGCTAAAGGACCCTAAATGTGCAGCCAAAAACACGCCTCGTAAATTTCACTCAGGCTCCCCAATTAACAAGAGGGCAAGACAACTAAACAAGCATGCTTCTTACGGGATACGCGGCCTTCGTCTCCTCGACAAGCGCACGTAGGCGTCCGGCGAGGTGGTCCACCGCCTCGGCCCGCCGCATCAGCATGGCCACGACGAGGAACCGCGCGATGAACCGAAGCTCCTTGTACCGGATCAGGAGCGCCTGGTGCCGGCTCCCGCCGCCGCCGCCGTCCGCCGCCGCGGAGCCAAAGTAGCCGCGGCTGTAGATGGCCTCGTAGAAGACGTAGGCGCCGACGAGCGAGCGCGGCTCGGCGGTGCGGAGGTAGCGCGCGTAGTAGAGCTGGCCGATCCGGGAGGCGACCTCGCCGATCTCCCAGCGGCGGAGGCCGCCGGCGACGAGCTCCCGGCGGCGGTCCTGCTGCAGGCGCCAGAGCCGCGTGTAGGCCTTGAACGCCTTCCGGCTGTGGTGGTCCCCGCCGCCGTAGAGCGGCAGGTCCCGCGCGCGCGCGAACTTGCGGTCCGCCGCCTCCGCCAGCGCCTTGAACTCCCGGTACGCGCCGGCGGCCTCGCCGTCGGCGGCCATCGCCGGCGACGAGGTGGGGGGGCGGGGACGGGAGGCGAGGCTTTAATTCGTCGTCTCCTTGTCCTCCTCCCAATTTGGGCGAGTGGGAGGTGGAGGACTGGAGGTGATGGTTGAGTTGAGAGAGAGGAGAGAGTAATAAAAGGAGGAGGTGTTCGTTTGTGGTTCGAGAAGGAAGAAGTGATAAAAAGCGAAGCGAGCAGTCGGGGAGTACGAGTACGGGGGTGAGCTGTTTGTTGTAATAAAATGCTGTGATTTGGGGAGCGTCTAATTGGGCTCTTATGAGTCAATCATTTGTACTTTGTTTAATGGCTTCCCCTCTGTCTCTTCTCCGAACAATCCCAATCGTTTCTTGACCTAAACCAAGCTTGGACTTTGGATGGAACCAATGAAATTGTTGACCCTCACTCCAAAATTGATTTTCCCGTCGCATCGCATATGCTGGCACATGTATAGAGCATTAAATGAAAGTAAAAAAATAATTAATTGTACAGTTTGTCTGTAAATGTCGAGACGAAAAGTGCTACAGTGCTTTTCAAAAAAATTTGAGAACTAAACATGGGCCAGGTTTGTCTACAGGCCCACACATGTAGCACTGTACATTTAAGAGGGTTCTTTGCATCAATCGGTGTCATGCTTGCATATTCACATTTGCAGCCAGCTGCTGCTTCTTGCACAGTAAATTGGGAGAGAATTTTGGCTGCTGCAGCTGCAGCACAGGTGCTTTTAAAGAGCAGCCGAACAGCTTCCGGTGCTTATTCACAAACAAGTATAATTGTTGACTACTGCTATAAGTATCTGTTTGTTTATAATCAGGTGTTTGATTTCAAGAGCCTAGGGCTGGACCGTGCTGCATGTGTAAGTACCCAGTGTTTGGTGGAAAGCTAAGAGCATCTCCAACAGTACCCCAATCCCACCCCTCATCCCCATAAAACTGTCATATTGGGGGAGATTGATCACTTTTTCTTCTCCAACAGTCCCCCAATAACCCTCCCTTTTTTTTGGTGGCCATCAAAAAACACCCCATCTCCCCTCAAATAGAGGGGGAGTTGCATCTCCCCCAATATAATGGGCCCCACAAATAACTGTCTTTTCTTCTTCTCCTTGCCGCACACTGAGCCATAGCAGCACAAAGTTGGGAGTTTAGTGAAAGGTTACTGAACTTGCATTTGGCTATGTGTTATCCTCTAATTATTAGAACATAGTACTATTCTTGCTATATGAGACTTTATGCAGCAGTACTATCCTCCAAATATTGGTGAGACTGTATGGGTCTGTACTTCTTTTATTAGTGAAAACTGATCTGAAGTGATTTGTCCACTAAAGTGCTAGCAGTTAACATTAGTAGGTCCTGGATATGCAGCGTTGGTGATTCTGCACTTGGAAACAATGCCATGCCATCTCTCTTTATATCTTGTTTATGATATATCCTTGTGTGAGTATGTTTAATTCCATTTTCTTATTGTTGAACAAACTGTTATTGCATTTTCGATCTTTGGTCTTAAGTATGCGACAAACAAGACATCAGCAACTTATTTTAACGTGAAAAATATACATGGGTCAATTTGCTCCAACATAGGCTAGAATTTGCAATATGGGCCAAAATCACATATTGGGGATGAGATATTGGGGAACTGCAAAAGCATCTCTTCCAATAATGCAAAAAGTAAATATTGGGCTACCCCAATACCAAGTTATTGGGGGAGTTTTATTGGGGGACTGTTGGAGATGCTCTAACAGCCCTGAAATCATTCTCAAACAGCCACCTCTGTTCATGATCCGACAAATATGATGACTAGGAGGAGGATTTTTTACGTTTAAAAAGCAGGGTAGAAGTAGAAGGATGAATTTGTCACACAAGCATCACATGTCACCTATTTTTCTATCTCCCTCAATCCCAAAAGAGATCTTTGGTCGCCAAAGCCACATTGCCTGAAACGAAAGTGAAAAAGATGTCAACTGCTACTAATATTAGGCCTTGTAATCTTGCTTTGAGAGAACAAGACAGTTTGCCAATCTCCAAGCAAGCAGTTCATCTCAGTGACCCATACCCGTGGCTTTCGCTCGGCATTGTTTACGTTGTTACGGAGTATTCCTTGCCCAGTTTGATCGTTCGTTTCCAGAAATGATTGATACAGTAATGGCCACAGGCAGCAGGAGGCCCTGCCGATATGCGCGACGATACGACGCCAAGGATTCTGCGATCTCGTCCGGGGCGGGCGGGACGAGAGACATGGATCTCCGTTGCGACCTATCGAAGCATCGCTCTCGGCCTCGCTGTCTCGCGTGGACGTCTGCCGCCGGATCGGTTTGCAGATCTCGCCGGTAGAATCGAGCGTGTCATGTTTCGAGCTTTCCCATGCATCATGCATGGTAGGTTAGCTTGACGTAGCTTGTTCACGTTCTTTATTCTCCTGATGATGTCGATTGTCGAAGGTGGTGTGGCCTGCTGTTGTCACGTCTCCTCCTTGGGTCGCAGGTGACATCGCATTCTCCAACCAACACAACTGCCGCCCCCTCAGAAGAAAAGAAAAAAGAAAAAACTGAAACTAAACTAACGCAACTGCTCCGTCCGCCTGCCTGCCTGCCTGCCGCAACAACTGCTGTAGAATATGCGACGGTATTCTTGAGCCTCGACGCACAGAGCAGCAGTACCAGTCGTGATATCTGCACTGCACATATGGTACTGTACACTACTCCCTTTCCAGCTCAAAAAGGGTAGGAAAAAAAACTCCTGCAAAGAATGGTGCTACCGGTCTCGCAAAAAAAGAAGAAGAAGAATATGCTACTCTACGAAGGATTACAAGAGCATGGAAGAGGCAGAGGCACCACAAATTCCGCTGCCATGCCAGAGAGACAAACGGAAGCACCTTGCTCGATCAATGCAAGCCACTTTCGCTGGCCATCATTCTGCTGGCTGGAGCTTTGCCCGTATTGGCTGATTGCATCACCGCAATCATTCGGCACCGACCAACTCCGGCCCGCCAGACCGCCAGAGCAGAGCACCCGTGAGGCCGTGAAGTCACTCGGCGGTGAGCTGTCCCGGAATCCGCGCTGAGGGGAATGCCTGCGTGGAACAGGTTGGCCTCGCATTGCCGAGCGGGCGAGCGTGTCAGGGGCTCAGGGGTCATTAACAATTCATCAGCGGCTAGGGCTTAAACAAACCCAGAATCTTTGTGGCACGGGGAGGATTAGCTAGCTAAGGCAACAGCAACACCAACACGGCGGCGGCTCTGCTGGATGCTGGAGAGCCCCGTTTCCCTTAACCGCGAAGGCTTGGACCGGCCATGATGGACCATGCGGTGGTGATTGGAATGGAGTGCTGCGCGCGTCGAGACAAACGAGAGGACGAGCGGCCGCGCTTTCAGCATGGCTCCTCCTCCTCGTGATTACGGGCCTGTAAGACCCGCGATTTCCATCACGTGAGATGGAATTAAGGCTCTGTTTATCTGGCTTATAATCCGTCTTATTCGATTTATTTTTTTAGCAGGAACAATATTTTTCTCTCACAAAAAATTAGCCAACAGTATTTTTCAGCCGGCTTATAATTCCAGCTAAACGGGGCCTAAGTACCGTGGCCGATTAGAGCAGAGCAGAGCATGCGATAGCCGATAGCCACCCACGTGGATTTTGTCCTCTCAGGCCTTGTTTAGATGGCCAACTCGGGGGTGGCCAATTCTGCACAGTGCCACCCCCGAGTACTGTAGCAATTTTGTTTGTTTGTGGTAATAATTGTCCAAATTTTGATTAATTAGGTTTAAAATGTTCGTCTCGTAAAGTACAACAAAACTGTGTAATTAGTTTTTGATTTCATCTACATTTAGTACTCCATATATGTGCCGGTATTTTGATGTGATGGGAAATCTTCTTTTTGCATAGTGGAATTTGGGGGTGAATTTTGGAATCTAAACGAGGCCTCACTCCTTTTCCTTTTATAAAAAAATTGAAGTACTACTATCTCAAGTTTATTTGACCAGGGAAGGTCTCCAACCTGGAAATTCCCTTCCGTTGCCGCAGGAATTCAATAGCCTCGCGTGTCAAGGGTATGCTTGGTTCACTTGGTCTTGGTCATCACAGTTTTTGGCTAAACTATGCAAAAGACGAGGCTAACAATTTGCTCATCGCATATTTTTGTTACTAAAATGGATAGATTAGATAAATAAAAAGTTAATGGTCGTTTTGACACTGAGTGAAAAGTGTATAAAGTTATTGACATACTCCCTCCATTCCAAATTATAAGGCATTCCAAGAATCTTGGAGAGTCAAAACATCTTAAGTTTGACTAAAATTATAAAGAAAATCATAAAAATTTATAACATTAAATATGTATACTATAAAATATAATTAATGAAGAATCTAATGATACTTAATTGGTGTCATAAATATTATTATCTTATCATATAAATTCGGTAAAACTTGAGATCCTTTGACTCTCCAAGATTCTTGAAATGCCTTATAATTTGGGATGGAGGGAGTACACCGTATTTAGAATTATTATTATCATTATTATAAATCCATGTGTAGGAAACAATGACACGTCTACGATATGCGGGCCTTTGGCGACTTACGCCATGTTCGTTTGGCTGAAAGTACTGTTCATTGATTTACTGTGAGAGAAAATACTGTTGAATGACTAGCTGATTTGGCTAATAAGCTTTAGTGAACAGGGCATTTGTCCTGCCAAGCAAACAGTACCCAAGTCTTGAGAAATTTATTTCGTTTTGAAAAAACGCAGATGGTGCGTTGGCGGGGGACTCTGATGCACTGAGATGCGTGTCTGCCTTCCTGCCTCGCGTGATGCCTGGGCCCTGTTTAGTTCCCAGAAAATTTTGCAAAATTTTTTAGATTTCCCGTCACATCGAATCTTTGGACACATGCATGAAGCATTAAATATAGATAAAAAATAAAATTAATTACACAGTTTAGACGAAATGGACGAGACGAATCTTTTAAGCCTAATTAGACTATAATTAGACACTAATTACCAAATAACAACGAAACGTGCTACAGTGTCGTTTTGCAAAAAATTTTGCAACTAAACACAGCCCTGGCACTGGGGCACCGAAGCAAGCGGCCCCGAACAGCGCTGGAGAAAGACGGCGCACGAGAATGGAAATTCCTCTGTGATTCCAATTTCCAACAGAGATCATGTCAATCAAATCGTCACGTCCATCCCTCTTGAAACAAAATCACGTTTGCTTAAGCTACTTTTCAGTGCGAGACAGTGTTTTTCTTCCATAATATTTTAATATTAGTGTCGGTATAAACTAAATTTCAGCGCAAAGTAACAGGATGGTTAGCAAGCACTGACCCGCGCCAGCAACCGCTACAGGGTGCATTTATTCAACGATTCTTGTTGTCTCCCGGCCCATCCTGTCAAGGGCTCCGTCCCATTCCCATTCCGTGTATCCAGGAGTACGCTGTTGCATGGATTGTGACAGCGTCCGGTCTGGGGGTCCGTGGGCACTGCCCAGTGACCACAGCTGACTGGTGGATGGTGACCAACTGACCGGTGAGACCGTGTGAGGCTGTGAGCTCATCAGAGCTCTGGTCACCTTCGGCTGCGCGGACTCTGCCCGTAGACACTGGACGTCAGGGTGTGTTTAGATGGGAAAAGTTGGGGTGAAAAGTTACTGTAGCACTTTTCGTTGTTATTTGGTAAAATTTGTCCAACCATGGATTAATTAGACTCAAAAGATTCGTCTCGAACTTTACAGACAAACTATGCAATTAGTTTTATTTTTTACCTACATTTAATGTTTCATGCATGAGTTTAAAGATTTGATGTGATGGGTGGAAGAGGAAATATTTTGGGTTCCTGTAGTAAGTGAACAAGGCCTCAGTCATCACCTGGCTCTGGCTGGCTCGCCGCATCTACATGGAGGCTCGTGACAGACATGGCGTTCGGAATATTTCGGAAGCCGGGACGCTGGATCTTTTCTTATCGTTTCCTTGCGCTTGACTCTGATGCGTGTCTGTTCTTGTGTAGTAACAGTATTGTGCTAGTAGGAGTGCTACTAACCTCCTTTTCTGTTTCCACGTTGTTCTATGCGATTGGTTGTCCACAGGCCATAACCGTTTTAAGGCCCTGTTTACAAGATGGCTCGTCACATCGAATCTTTGACGTATGCATAGAACATTAAATATAGGTAAAAAATAAATAATTATACAGTTTAGTTGTAAATCATGAGACGAATCGTTCGAACCTAATTAGCCCATGATTGGACACTAATTGTCAAATACAAACGAAAGTGTTACTGTGTTTTCAAAAACTTTACAGGTGCAACTAAACACAGCCTTACTCGATCTTTGTTGACCCCATCGAGATGAAATGGTGGCATGTGATTGACCCTAGGTAGACTGAATTTCCTTTCCGTGAGGGCGGTCCGAACGGGCTCATATATTATGAAGCTAATAACGTGACGGTACCTATTGGGTATTGCTACCCGTATAGCGCACTGTAACAACTAACGACCAGTTACAGCGGAGTACTAGTAGTGTGCATGCTCACTTGCACAAACCGGAACGAACGAACTTGGCTGCGCGCGGTCCTAGAGCGATCATTGATTTGGCTGGCCCGTTGCGTTGGCACAACCGTACTGTTTCTTACACAAACCGCTGGTTCCGCTGCTGTCATTTGGACGAGACGCAGAGCGCGTGGCCAGTCCAGTCGACCGCACTGGCCGCACGCGGCCGCGCTCGTGTGAGCGTACACCAGACGACGGGACGGCCATGATAAGCTGATAACGTGAGGACTGAGGAGGAGACCGGAGCGCGGCGGCGCGCGCCGAGAGGACAGCACGCAACGCCGGACGGATCGTCTCCAATCCAAAGATCACAGACTCACAGCCCATCCGGCGCTCGTGGGACGGAAGACACCGGCGGTCGACCCGGCTCTCGATCCATCTCCTGCTGCTGCCCCCGACCGGACCCCATGCGCCGGACACTGGCATTCGTGACTCGTGTGGCGCCAGGCCAGCACTTGGCGCTGAACTCCGACTGCTAGCCTCCTAGCCACTACTTTTGGTTTTGGAGGCCGTCAAAGCTTTGGTGGGGCCGTGGGCAATCGATTGATCAAAGCGGGCATGAGACTACCCGCACTCATGGACCTCTATATTTATCCTCTATACGTCCTAGTCAGCAAGATTCTCTCTTCTATACTCAATTCTCCCGCACCCATCCATCCTCTATATCATCCTCTATCCACTCTATTCACTGTGGGACCTACTTGTCACTTTATCTAAATATATTCATGCGTGATCTAGTTTTGAAGGATTTATTGAGACGAATTTAATGGTGCAATCGAAATTTAATTTGGATTTTTGGTTTGTTAGTTATAGCATTTTTCCCTTTGTTTAGCTAGTGGGGCCCGCCACTATAGAGTATAGAGTAAGCACTGTACTACTCTAAATATAGAGTGAGAAAAAGGATAGAGTATCGTTTTAGAGTATCCAGTGCAGCAGTTTTTACTCTATATTCATACTCTAAATCTTTAGAGTATCGTTTTAGAGTACCCTGCGGGTAGTCTGAGGAAGGCGACCGGATTGTACTTTTATCAAAAGCAGACGCGCACTGTATCCACTACGAAGAAAAATTAGGCCTTGTTTAGTTGTCAGAAATTTTGTAAAATTTTTCAACATTTCCCATCACATCGAATTTTTAGACGCATATATGAAGCATTAAATATAGATAAAAATAAAACTAATTACACAGTTTAGACGAAATAGACGAGACGAATCTTTTAAACCTAGTTAGACCATGATTAGACACTAATTGTTAAATAACAACGAAATTTGCAACGATATCATTTTGCAAAATATTTTACATCTAAACCGGCCCTTAACCGAGAGCAAGTCAATTCAGAGAGAGAGAGAGAGCCCTGCGTGGATGGGCGCAAAAGAAGACACTAGAGCCAAAGCTGCTAGGCCCCAACTTTGTGATCGTGTCAAAGGCGAGTGCTCGTTTTCTACGTTTACGTCGTGTTTTTCCCACAGCAACAACCATATGCTGCATGGACGTCTACTCGTTTAGTCGCTTCCGAACGTGCACGGCACGGCCTCGGGTCGTACCGTTTGACTGTTGGTTAACCAACTCCCGCGGACGGCGCGTAGAGTGGGCCAGGTGCGCCAATTTCGCTTTGATCGACCTGTGGACTTTATGGCGGCCTTCGGTTCATCGATCCACTTGGGTCTTGTTTAGATGCTAAATTTAACTCTAAATTTTACTATACAAAAAGAAGATTTTCATCACATCAAAATGCCGGCACATGCATGGAGTACTTAAATGTAGATGAAATTTAAAACTAATTGCACAGTTTTGTTGTACTTTACGAGACGAACATTTTGAGCCTAATTAGTCAAAGTTTGGATAATTTTTACCAAATACAAACGAATTACTACAGTGCGCATTTAATGTGCACAGTAAAAATTCGGGCCCCCGAATTGAGGATCTAAACACGGCCTTGGCGAGTGCGTCAGCGCCATCGTGCAAGGCTCGAGCAGGAACCGAAAACGTCCACTGCTAGAGCCCACCTGCTCTCCAGTGTCCAGTTTCCAGTTTGAAGTGGTCAGGAGCGACATGTTCCAATCAGCGACGGCGACGGTACCACACGTTGAGAGTAGCGCGGAGCAGCATAGCCAGCGTGTGGATCTGCTGAGGCAGAGAGATCGGAGTTCGCAGCCCGGCCCAGCACGAGCATCGCGGGCTCGGGCGACTCCTCCTGCCGCTGGATGCAGGATTCCTCGGCCCGGTAATCTCCTGCGGGCCGCCCCGTCTAGCGCCCGAAGTAGAAGAGGCCTCCCTGCCAAGCGGCCCGATTGCGACCCACGCAGCTATTGTGCTTCCGAGCGATGGCAGCAGCTAGGCAAGGCAAGGCAAGGCAGGCACCGGGCCGGACGTCGCGGAACGGCGGAAGGGAAACCGTCGAACCGAGCCCCGACCGGCATCAGAAGCAAGCCCACTCGATGACGGATGACCGATTGTCCGTGGGCCCAATGGACACCGCGGTAATCAAGGGTGATTAGGGAAGAGCTTTTGCATTTTGCGATCCTGGTTCTCTAGGCCCATGGGCTCATTCTGGACTTGTTATGTGCTCATTTGAAAAAGGTCAACAACGTTCGGTTAACGTTTTATGGATCCCAATTTCGTTGCTGTTCCACGCTTGCTTTGCGTATCACGTGGCATGCGTAACATGTACAGTAGGTTTTTTAAGGTAAAGCTTGTGGCTAGTCAACTACTGAACTCTCTCCGCTTGGCTCTGTCTGTTTTCGCTTTAACGAGCTGAGCTAGTATTTTACTAACGAGCTAAATGATTCAAGCACACCATAGGCAACAATCCATACTAGCAACAATGGTTTCGTGTTATGATGATGTATACATAGGATAGAAACCAATAATATAATTGATATATGTCGTGCATTGTGCCTAGTTTTTATTTTTTTTCATGTATAGTTAGTCGTCTCGCTACAATAGCCTGGTGTGGTTTGGATTTCGCCAATAACTGATGTATACATATATGGTTTTGGGCCGGTTCAGTTCCAAAATTTTTGGTAAAATGGCACTGTAGCTCTTTTCGTTGTTATTTGGCAAATATTGTCTAATCATGGTCTAATTAGGCTTAAAAGATTCGTCTCATCCATTTCGTCTAAACTGTGTAATTAGTTTTATTTTTTATCTATATTTAATGTTTCATGCATGTGTCCAAAGATTTAATGTGACGAGGAATCTGAAAAATTTTGCAAAATTTTCTAGGAACTAAACAGGGCCTTTGTTTTGACATCAATGACCATCTACTGTAACTGTACATCTCCAGGCTGCCGGACTTCTCCAGCGACAACCATAACATGTCACTACCAACTACCACATGCTGCATGACATGTATGATGTATCGTGTTTCCAGAACAGTTTCTAGGCCTGGGCCTAGTACATGCTACATGGTATCAGTTAGGGAGCCAGATAACCAACTTCCAAGTTTTTGTTTGTTTGTTTTGGGACTCTAGACCTTCTATTCAGCACGGAACAGAAGGATTACAATCTTCGGTCAACAGACGAGAACACAGGACGGGGCTGATTGCCACTCACCCACCCTAGTGTTATTTGAGACCGACTTAGCCAACACATGAGCTACGTGATTACATGTTCTATTAGTAAACACCAACGAGAAAGCAAGAAAACGGCACTACAATCTCTGATACTTTTCACAGGCAGAGGTGGAGGTGGATTTAGATAATTCAAAATACAGTTATTAGTTGCTTTGGATGTATTTTCATGAATTTATTTGGACCTGAATATCTATTGTCATTTGATCCAATAAAATATAAAATCTATTGGAGACTAACTAAAAAATCCAGTGTTCATAAGTTTTTTTTTTTGGAGATTTCATGAGATTTTTTCCACTTACAGAGGTAGACCAACTTTAATATCTAGTTTCGAGTTTATGACATGGGCCTGCTTATATATCTAGCTGCAATATGTACAAAGTATAGAAGATATATCTAGTTATAATCTGTACAAAGTATACCAGACAATCATACTCAATTATCGCCAACAAATTTCGGTCAATTTGGCTAAAATTTTATGTGTGAACGTGAGGTTCTGAATTTTGTGTTCTGATTTTCAGCATGGCGCCATGTATATATATTTATTCACACCGACTTGCACAAAGTAGTGAGCAATAGTATTGAGTCGTCTCCAATAATTTTCAGTCAATTTACTAAAAATTTGAGGTGTGACATGAGGTTTTCATTGGGAGTCCAGCTTTCGACATGGGGCCACATATATATTTAGTCACATTGGCTACACAAAGTAGCGCGCAATTATACTTGATGAGTCATCTTCTACAAAATGTAGTCAATTTTGCTAAATTTTTAAGGTGTGAACATGAGATTTTTTTTAAAAAAAAAATTCTAGGGTCTTTCGAAGTGAGGCCTGCATGTATAATTTAATCATAATGATATGCACTAGTGCAATTGTATTGAGGTCAATTTCACTAAAATTTTAAGGTTTTTTTAATTCTAGATCCAGCTTTTGATATAGAATTAACATATAATTATAATATTTTTGTTATTATTGAATTATATTGGATGGATTTGGACTTAAAAAGGTAATTGGATTGGACATTAGTCGTTTTGTATTGAAGTAGGGTTGGACTTGGATTCCCCCCCCCCTGAATTTTAATTGGATTTGCAAATGAACTGTGCTACATCTAGTTGCAGGGTATAATATATGGAGCTTTTTACCTGTGTGTCATTATAAAAGATCGAAATGACATGTGTACCATTGGAATATTGAAAAGTTCTCCAATACCCTCTTTGAAATTTACTTTGCTCTGTATACCACTTCCGTCAGCTTGCCGTCCAATTCTAAGGTGGCTACGAACCAAATTAAAAATTACCTTTTTGCCCATCAATGTCTCTAGTCAGCCGAAGTCTCTTGTGAACTTCTCATTCATTGGTTCGTTCCCCACTCGAAGGCAAACCCTAGACCCCAGAGGGAGGTGCACGCTCGCGAGGGGACCAGGGAAGAGGCGTAGCTCGTTGGGGCGGGCAGCGCGCAGGCCGTGTGCGGAGGCGCAGCCTCTTCTAGCCGTCCGCGTGCTCGCAAGGGGAGGAGGCGCGGCCTCGTCGTTTGGGCATCCGCGTGGTCACGGTGGGAGGAGGTGCGGGCTCTCTCTCGCGTGGGGAGGCGCGCCGCAGGGCCTGCTCGCTGGGAGCCCGAGGGAAGCTGCTCTCGTCCGGAGGCGCTAGGAGGCCGCTCGCGTGCGGAGGCGTTGCTCGTGTGCGGAGCCCGAGGGAAGCTCGCAGGGAAGGCCCCGGTCACGTGCTTGGCAGGCAGGAGATCGATGTGGTGCTGATTTGGTGCGGATTTGGAAAGGATGGCAGACCGGCAACCAGCTTGGCTTCCCAATGGGTGAGCGTTTCTTTCCTTCTTGAAATGCATGATATTAGTAGCATCTTTTGATCTCGTTAGGACTGGATTGAACTGCATATGAGCGTTCCTTTCCTTCTCGAAATGCATGATATTAGTAATCAAGCTGACTATGCACGTCATGATAAATTTGGACCTCTATCATGTCTGAATGTACTTAGTTTAAATGTTTATTGTGGTTGTCGCAATTATCGAGTATTTTGGATGCATTTCAAATTTATTATAATTATTAAAGTTTACCACGTGCACACACACAAGCTGTTACCGCGAATTTTTCATAATGGTGTAGAGAAAAAGGTGTAGTTTTTGGGATCAGTGGCATATGAGGAAAGAATGAAAATTTTGATGCATTCTATATCTAAGGGCAAAATCGTCTTTTCCGCTGGCCGTTAGCTGCTGTTAGAGTCAAAATAGACGGAAGTGGTACAGTAAAAGAAACTTTGGACAAGGATACTGAGAAACTTTTTAAAATTTCAATGATACGTGAGTCATTTGGATATTTTATAATGGCACACAGGTAAAAAGCTCTAATATATGGTTGGAAACCAAAGTCAGATCTTGATACATGCCTAGTTTCAGCTCTGGTATCTCTACCTCTGTGTCACCTCGATTTGTATATTTATTTGATAGCGTTGCCGTTGCAAAGCTTGCAAAGTCATCATGTACGCACCCTTCGTAGTAGCCTGTTCAACACTTGTGTTAATGACCTTTGACAGAGAAGTATACTTCTGCTACGTGCAAGCGAGTGACCACCGTGTTTCACACGCGCATTTTTAAACCGAGAAAGCCAAATATGATTTGTATTGATAGTTACGAGATGATGGTGATGTATAGGTTATGTACTTGCCATACATGTCCAGCTGATCAGCGATTGATGGAGAGATGAAGAGACCAGAATGATGTCTATCATCAGTTCATCACAAATACCACACGAACCCTTCTGAATCATTTTGAGTTGGAGCTAAAAATGGCCACAAGATTATGTGCTTCTAGTCTCCGATTCGTGGGGTATTAGCACACCACAAAGCATACGTTTTCATAGTCGTTATTATCCTGTTCGGCTCATTTTTTTTTAATAAGGGAACCAAGTTCCAGTCATCCTGTTCGACTCATGTGGCTGTAACAACTCTAGTCAGCACCTTAGACGTTCCACGCACCTATGTCTCTCTTAACAATGTGCTAGCAGTTAGCATGAACAGCGGAGCTCTTGCCTCGTGCCATAGATGTTTAAGTTTAAGGTGGAAAATGTTAGGTTTTCCACCTCAATCGCTTCCAAGTTCCAACACATATAGATTAGAGATGATTGGAGCACAGCCAAACAAGCCTTAAGGCACCTAAGTTTTAAATCTTTTCTGTCCATCCAAAAAACCTAGGGCCTCTAAAAATCTTCTAATTTTCAAAATAGAAGTTACAAATCAAGTACTACTGATTTTCTTTGTATCTGGCATCATAGCTTTTGCACTTTTCAAATTAAAGTTTTACCCAAAATGCTATATTTGAGAGTTTGTTAAGCTGTTTAGTGCTAAAATGTATTCCAAAAATCCGATAAAATCATATAAATATAAATTCATGGTTCAAAAAGTAGTATTTTATATGTGGTTTCTTAGTATACGTGTTCAAGTAAAATCCGAAAGTTTTTTTACAAAGCGTAAGCTCAAATTAGGTTTTATATTCAAATTAAATTTAAAACATTTCACAGAACATAATCTAAGGTAAACCTCTAAGTTTGCAAATAAATTACCACCTTGTCGCTACAATACAAAATATAAGTAATCTCTAAATGTGCATCTAAATTACCACTTTTGGTATTGTTAAAATGAACTAAATATCCCCGACATGGCAACGTATGATATTATTGTCGGTGTTTTGTACCGCCGACTAGTAGGGGTTACAAGCAGGTGTGAGTTTGAAGGTTTCGAGGAGATAATAGAGACTTCAACGAAGAGGCCTCAAGACATCGAAGAGGGTGTGAAGCCGAAGAAAGGGAGCACTTACCTTCCCTTATATATAGCGGAGGGGGCAGGGTTATAACTTAGAAGTGAAAAGGCAGAGCAAGAGAAGGGGTCCTACATGGAAGCTAGTCTTTAGGAGGACTCCTTGATCGTGTGTTGCGGCGACAGTCAACAGACTATCGCCATCTCGTCGCCATCTTGGAGGCGGTCATGCATGCAGTCAACTCCTTGCCTTTATGTGATTTAGGAAATCATGTAGAGGCTTTGCTACGGTCAAAGCACCTCGAGCCCCTTAGGCCTGGCACATTCCCGCTCTAGTAGCCAGTTATGGCCTTGGTGACAATAACAGGGGTGGGCATATACATAGTAGACAAAAATCAACAAAATCTAAATTTGAGATGTCATCAAGACATGGGTTGCAACAAGGGGCATGCCAAAATGCTATGTAAAGGGAGAAAAACTATTGTTATGGATGAAAAAACATGTAAAGTAACCCATAAATTTATTATAACCAGATAGAGATTACGGGTCACTTTGACTATATCTTTTAATCGATTAACATGGTAATTTATATCCCTAAGATGAGTACAGTGGTTTATTTCGCTGAGCAAATACTAAGATGATATCTCATATCACTTCCGCGCTTGAAATGGCTCATCAAGTTGTCTCCCACATGTGTCAACTCCATACCCTCAACAAATGAGAGGGGAAATGATTTGATCTCTGAAGTGGTTAAACCTGCAGTAGAACAAAGACAACTTAGTGCTCCCTTCTTTTCGAATTATAAGACATTTGACTCTTTTAGACACGTTGTTTTAACTATGTATTTAGATACATTGTATATTTAAGAGCATAGTAAAAATTGTATGTTTAGAAAAGATAAAATGCCTTATAATTTAAAATAAAGAAAATAGCGTGAAACAAATTTCGACAAAGTGATGAATGCTCAATGGTATCCACGCTTGATCCTAGTACCGGTACTAGAAGTCTAGAACTACTACAAATCTGGGCCCTCCGCACTAGGGTGCTGTTTGGTAACGTGCACAGTAATGCAAATGTAATCAAAATTAGTTCATTTCTATTTGCGGCCGGTAGCATTCGCAGGCTTAAATTATTTTCGTTTGCGTTACCTGCAGCAGAACCAAACAGCTCGTAGATGTTAAGGACGCTGCGAGTCTTATTTAAACATGTGCTGGTAATCATTCCGACAGCCACAGATCAGGAGGAACAGTCGATGGCACAACGGCACTGGAATGATCTCTACCACCACCTACTAGCCCCGTACCATTTAGATTGCACTCGCACACATCATTACATTACATGCATCAGCTTTCCGTTGCACTCGGTGGCTTCCAAGAAAGAGCTAGCTCTGGGATCTCCAACTATACTGGATGACGACATGCCGCAGTACAAAGAATATTATACTATATTGTTTCTAGATATATTGCTTCAACTATATATCTAGATAGATATAGTGTATATATAAGTGCATAACAAAATTTACATATTTAGAAAAGCCAAAACATCTTATAATTTAGAACAAATGTAGTACCTCTGTTTTAAAAATATATCATTTTAGCTTTATGTTTAGTTAAAGTATCTAATGTTTGACCAAACACAAGATACTTTCACTCACTACTACCTTCGTCTCAATTTTTTTTTTACAAATTTAGTATATTCTCTTCATGAAAATATTTTTCGATAATGGAAATAGATCTGACTTCATCTCTTGTCATCTAGGGAATCACTACTTATTATAAAAATGTTTAACTACACAAATATCCTACTCAAAACTCAATTCTAACATAACGAGGCCATCCAAAGAAGCAGAAAGATTCATTGGAATTGCCTCTAGCACTTGACTTACTTGGAGAACATGTTCTTTATTGGCTTTCACCCGATTATAATTGCGACTGTTGATATAGTCAATACATTCCTCTGAATATAAAAAATTTTGGTCAACACTTGTTAAAAACAACATCATTTCGTGTACTCCATGTATCCGAAAAGGAATGCAATTCTAGCACTATATCAAGTTAAAGTATCTCAAGTTTAACCAATTATATAAAAAAGTATATAAATAGTTATGACATAAGTATTGTCATCAGATATATTTTTATAATATATTTAATTTGGTGTCAAAAATATTACTATTTTTACCTATATACTTGGTTAAACTTTGGACACATTAACCGAAAATGCATCCATAATTGCATTCATTTCAGGATAGAGATGGTAAGCCCTATTGTTCATCAAATGGATGCACATCCTATCAGCATGAAGGATTGATTTGAAACTTCCCCGTGTCTGTACCACTTATAAAAAAGATTATGGATATCTTTTGGGGTTTCAAACCCAGTAGAAAGTGAACCGCTCTCCAGAAAAATTTAGCATATAGGCAATAAAAAAAGTGGTGTTCAATTGTTTCGTCCTTAGAGCAGTAAGCACACATTTTGCTCAAGTTCCAATTTCTTCTGGCTAAGTTATCTTTGCACTACGCTAGATTTCATAATCAATCTCGGATTTGGCTCTGGCAGTGGACATTGCACTACACCAAATTTTGGTCTTGTTCGCTTGTCTTATAATCCATACTTTTCAGCTTGTTTTTTCAGTCGGAACAATATTTTTCTTTCACAACAAATCAGCGAACAGTACTTTCAGCCATGGCTTTTCAGCGAAGCGAACAGACTCTTCATAATCATTGCCGGACGGCAATGGACAATCGGTAGTGATGGTGTTTCTCAGGATTTGAACTTGAGACCTCAACATTAACATTCCCTCGAACGCACATACCAACTGAGCTACGTAATATGTGGGACTATATAGCTGACGCTATTCTTTTAACTACATAATTTTGAATCTTATATTGTATATTTGACACTTTAAACAATCTCAAATGAAAAGGTTGTTAACGGTAAAGTTGTAGATTTCGCCGAGTACTACAACTTTGATGCTGACTTCATCTCCATTTGACAATTTTAATTATCTCAAATCTGATTCGAGAACTTATATTGCATATTTGGACTTGTAAACCATCTCAAATTGATGCCACAATCCATCATCATTATAAAAATTAAACACCCACATATTAATAGACATTTATGTTGTATGTCAAGATTTTGCATGCCTATACCATTTTGCAATACCTGCTTTTTTGGTTGGCAAATGATGGACCATTTCGCAAGTCTATACTTCATTTTCTGTTGATTGCTTTACCAGAAGAATCGTGATCTATAGTACTCAATTTTTTTAAGCACCCCTTTAAGAACTTCAAAAAAAGAGCATAAACATCAGTAAACTTGACAACATCGAATTAATCAACACCAGACGCCGGACAATTTTCCTTTTCAACTTGCCAAACTCTTTTCAATCCTTTCTTCATTGTCTTTCGTTATTAAGTTTTCTATTTTCTATAATGCATTGGCAGACCTAGGTAGGGAAAGGGGTAAGTTCCAAGCTTGCATTCAAAAAATGTGAGTATTTCATCTCATAATTCTTTGCCTGGTCAAAGCATAAGGTCGATTTTATGAAAAATTATGTGTAGACCCGATAATTGCTCAAAAGTACATAGAAAGATCTTCATGTTCATTGCTTGTTGACTATCATGTTCTAGAAAAAAGCAATGTTGATAGATAAGCGCTCTTCTACTAGGTGTGAAACTACCCCTGTACTTGCCTATTTGCTTTCGCTCTTGTAATTATGATAGCTAGGACTAGGATGTCCACAACCTGTTCGTTTGGTCCAATTTCA
Source organism: Saccharum spontaneum (assembly GCA_022457205.1). Classification (NCBI taxonomy): domain Eukaryota; kingdom Viridiplantae; phylum Streptophyta; class Magnoliopsida; order Poales; family Poaceae; genus Saccharum; species Saccharum spontaneum. Next base: position 52,168,830 of record CM039585.1, on the reverse strand, counting down.
GTTGATGGATGATATTGGAACAGTTAGCAGGATCAGCCAACCATAAGATTCAGCCAACCATCAGCCGTTGAGCATCAGCTAACTCAAATAAAAATGGCATTTAATGCAGCATATACCAGGCAGCAATTCAATTCAAAAATGATGCCAATTCAAACACCGGCCTCTACCAATGGCCAGCCCATATGTAGGGTCAAAATGGCGGACTAGAGAGGGGATGAATAGTCCTTTCTAAAACTTAATCGAGCAGGCTAACCGAAACAAATGCAGAATTAAAACTATCGGTCTAGCCAAGACTACACCCCTCTATCTAAGTTCACAAACACCTTAAAAAGATTCTAATTTAAGCAACAGAGATGTCGGGTTAGCTAGAGCTCATCTAAACAATTCTAGAGTAAGGTCACACAAACTTATGCATTAGTACTTCACATGCTAGTAAGCTCACTAGCAATGCTCAATAACAAGGCTACGCAAGCCAAATTATAGAGCATAAATACTTAGCTACATAAACTAAGTAATGTGACTAACAAGGTTACTAAAACCAAATTAGCCACGCAAAGGAGCTACTTCTATGCTACACAAGCAAGAAGGCAACTAGCAAGCTACTAAAGCTAAACTAGCCACAACAACAACTACACAAGCATAATGTATAAAAAGTAAATACAAGCTTGTATTGCTCGGAATGCAAACCACCGAGAATATGATGAAGACAATGTTGACACGGTGATTTTTCTTCCGAGGTTCACTTGGTTGCCACCAAGCTACGTCCTCGTTGTGTCGACCACTCATCCGGTGGTTCGACGGCTAATTGGCATCACCCGCCAAGCCTGCACGTCGGGCACCGCAAGAACCTACCTCACAAGTGAGGGTAGCTCAATGACACTCTTTACTAGAGTTGCTCTTTGTGGCTCCTGCGGGTCAAGCATAATACTCCTCACAAAGCTCTTCTCCGGAGCACCGCACAATCTTCTTGCTGGCTACAACGGAAACCACCACCAAGCCATCTAGGAGGTGGCAACCTCCAAGAGTAACAAGCACCACCGGCTTGCAACTCGAACACTTAGTGCCACTCGATGCAATCTCACAATGCAACGCACTAGAATCACTCACTTGCAATTGATTCGCACTCTTGCAAGAACAAGTGAGTTAGAGGGCATCCAAGCACTCCTACACAAGCCACATATGTGTGAGGGTGCTCAGCAACCGTCCCAAGGCTGGCCAAGGGGGCTATTTATAACCCCACAAACAAATATAGCCATTACCCCTTCACTGGGCACTCTGCGCACTGACCGGACACGCTGCTCGAGTACACCAGACGCGTCCAATCGCTGCTCGACTGCCATGTGTCCCTTTCAAATGATTATAATTGTTGGCTCCCAACGGCTACTCTATAACACTCTGACACGATCAATCAAACACAACGTAAGAAAACGATCGGACGAAGGTGAGCTAGCGTCAGGTCGAGTCTAGAGAGCTCCCAGAGCCGTCCTGGACCGACTGGACACGCCCCTGCGCCCGATCCTCTCTGGATCAATTCCCGCGCGCCATGTCACCATGACCTGATGCATGAACAGTGATTGTTTAGCGTCCAGTCACTGCTATGAGCTAGAGTCCTGTCGCCCTGGGGACTCTGCTCACACCTGGCCAGAATACCGGACGCGTTCGGTACAGACATCGGATGCGTCTGGTCACGTCGGGAACACCACCGCTTGGGACAGATACCGAACGCGTTCAGTCCACATGTCGGACGTGTCCGGTCACCCCGTGACTAGCGCTTTTAACTCCTTTTCTTCACCAACTTCCTCTCCTTTGCAAATGTGCCAACACCGCCTAGTGTACACCATCATGTGCAAGTGTGTTATCATTTCACAAATATTTTTCCAAAGGAGTTAGCCACGCCACTCGATCCTGGCAACGATGTAAAGTTAGATCACTCAAGTGGCACTAGATGACAAATATGCAAACAAGTTTGCCCCTCTTGATAGTATGGCCATCTATCCTAAACTCGGTCATAAACTTCTCTGTACAGCTATGACTGGTGAAATGAAATGCCCTAGGTTATACCTTTGCCTTGCGCATTTTATTTTATCTCCCCCAATATCGATGCAACACATGCACCAACACGATCAATAATGATATGATCCACTCCATATCATCACATGACTATATTGGTTCATTGATCTTGATTTCACTTGCTCTTCACCGTTGTTTTGGTCTATCAGCGCCAAGTCATCACTTAACTTGCCCTTCACACTTGCAACCGGTCCATCGAGCCAAGTCATGTCTTGATCTTCTACACCTTGATCACATGACTCAATGTCATGTCTCATGTGCAATGAGCTCCTTTATCACATGTGTGAGCTTTGCAACATCTTTGAGCCATCTTCACCGTCATGGCATATGTTGCTCAGACACATGTACTTATGGACTAATTACCTGTGTATCTCACATAAACACAATTAGTCCACCTAAGGTTGTCACTCAATTACCAAAATCAAACAAGGATCTTTCAATCTCCCATTTTAGGTAATTGATGACAACTCTACAAAGATATGAAAATTAAGCTAAAATAGATTGGAGTTGCTTACCCAAGCAATTTTACCATGTGTAAATGATTTTGGACAAGTACCACAAACCTAAATTGGTAGTATTAGCTCCCCCTACATATGTGCTATAGTGTTTGGTTGAAGCTTGCACATATGCATAGATTGAAATTGTAGGAGAGTAATTACTACCAATGATGCTAAGATGTATAGAATAAACCTTTGAAGCGTGATACCAATTAGAGTTGCACCTTTAAGTTCATCCTTAGCACCATGGTTAGTGTTGATGCAGGAGCCACAGGGCTTCGTATCGGCGTGATTACTGGCAGAGGGCCCTGGCCTAGCCCGCAAGCCGGACGAGAAGAGGCATGAAGAGAAGCGAAGCCAATTCCGAGTAGAATGGGCCAGACTAGCCGGACTCCTATGAACAGTACCTTCTATAATTAGATCAGGACACTTTCTTTTGATCCGACTAGGATTGTAACCGCACTACAACCTTCTCTACTGATATAAAGAGAGGTTGTAGGCACCCTTGTAACAGAATAACACAATATACCAATCAATCCAATGCAAAAGGCTAACGCCGACTAGACGTAAAGGCTATTACTCGATCACGGTCGAGGGCCCAAACCAGTATAAATCGACTATTTCTTGTGTTCACCGTTGAGTTCTGCACCCACCGAAACCTGAACAACTGTCCCGGGTACCCCCGTGACAGGCTATCAGTGATAAAACATCGACAGTTAGCTAGCTATCACTTGGAAGCAAAAACACTAGATACCTCATGAGATCAACATTAGAATCAAGATACTGGCATTACTTGAGAAACATACCAAGTATCTAGCTATCATCCTATACATGCTAGTTTTCATCACATCAATCAAGTTCTATAACTAGCATACACCACACAAGCATGCATATCAAAATTAAAAACTTATGCGATGCACGCTGTAACACCCCTGGGTGTTAAGCATGCATTATCATTTCAAAGCATAAGCATTCAACATCATTGCATGACTAGCATTATTTGAATTGTAGCCCTTTCAAATTAAATTTGAAAAACAAATAAATGGGAACCCTAAGTTTGATATAAGTGTCAAAAAGTTGGTGTACTTTTGAGAAGTAGCAATTTTAAATAATCTAGAATAAATCAACTTGATTTTTGGAGCAAAGTTTGAATTCAAGTTTTCCTCAAACCCTGTTTTAAAAATATTCTAAAATAATGAGTTTTTTATTTTTAATCTAGCTTTAAATCCCAAATTCAAAATCTATTGGGAATTTTGAAAAATGCTCTATATGAAAGTTGTAGAGAATAAAATTTTGAACAACTTTTGTTTTGGGCCAAATTTCTGAAAACCCCTTTTTCATCTCCAAATTCAATTTTGAAAAACAGAGAATTAAATCTGAAAATAATTTTGAAAAAGAAAAATCAGATTTTCGCCTTACTGGGCTTCGGCCTCACTTTCCGGCCCATGGCCGAAGCCGGCCTAGCCCGCCTCGCGCCCGCGCCCGCGCGCACGCTCGCCGCGCTCAGGCCGCGGCCGCCGCGTGGCCGCCGCTCGCCGCCTCCGGCGTACGGGTGGCGGGCCGTGGACCCCACCGGCCGCGCCACGCGCCATGTAACCGCGCCCGCCTCTCCCTCGCCATTCACGCTCTCATTTTCCTTCTCCCGGCCTCGCGCGAGCAGCAGCCGCAGCCGCTCGCCGCCTCCGCGCGCTCGTCGCCGCCGCCGCGAGCTTCCGCCCCTCGTTCCACCGCCGGCCGGGCATCTCCGTGCAATTCATCTCGCAGACAGCTCCGCCTCGTCCTTCTCTTCCCCGAACGCGTCTCCTCGCTTCGTCTCCGCCCCGCGGTAAGCTGCCGCACCGCGCGCCCCGCCGCGGCGCCATTTCCGCCGCCGCGCGCTTACCCCGCCGTTCCGGCAAATTCTTCCCACCTCGTCACTTGCTCTCTGCCCCGGGATGTCCGCCGCCCTCACCTTGTTTCCGTGCGCCCAGCCGCTGGTGTTCGCTCGACCGGGACCGGTCGCTAGCCGCCGGCGGGCTTCGCCGCCGCTGCGACGTTGCGGCCGCGCGACCGCCCCGCGCGCGCCCCGCGCCCCGCCCCTCCTCCTGACTCGCTGGGCCGCCGGCTTGGGCCGAGCCGCCAAGCCGGGCCGCGCCTTTCTTTTTTCCGCGCGCGGCGCCCCAGCCGTTTTCGGCAGCGGGCCGGTTTGGCCGACTGGGCCGGCCCGTTCATCAATTCCGAATTTCCATTTTTTAATTTCTGTTTATATTTAAGAAAAGAAAGTGCTCTAGAAAATGTTGTGCATAATTTATAGCTCCAAAAATCATGAAACAAATTTTGAAATGTTCCTTTTGAATAGATCTACAGTCTAAAAATATCTCATGTTATTTTTGTGACATTTTACTGTGCAATTTTATTTACTTGTTATATATGCTGTTATCTTAGAAAAATTGTAGTAAATAAAATAATAAAGGGAAAAATGTGATTCTTGTTACATTAGTCTTTATTAGTGATGTACTTTCTAGGAAAAATACTAGTGAAGCATGTTCTGTGGGAAATTTTTGAAGTGTAGTTCAAATGCTTTTAATTGATAGTATTTGTTATTTTTAGTAGAGAGCAAAAATTGTATGCAACATACATGTGATAATTTTTGTAGTGTGTTAGTTTACTGTTGGTAACCTAGGAAAAATGTGAAATCTGTTGTTTGATACTTTTCCTAGTATAAAACAATTTCATGCTCACATTTAGGCTATAATTTGTTTATTTTGTACAGGTAGTTTTACACATGCAATTTTCATGAAATTTTAGTGGTAGGTTAGTTAGAGTAAGGGCACTCTATTGTAATTTTTGTAGATTTTTATCTACACCAGAGTTAGGTGTTGCTGTACAACCCTAGTTAAATAAGGGATAAATGATTATTCTTATGAGAAATTAAGAATAATAAAATATGTTTGGTGTATCTTTGAAGTATCACTATGTCTTGCTGATGTTGTGGATGAGTTAGGTTGGTAAGATTTGGTCATTTAGGGTCACTTGCTTGTGTAAGGTGTATGATAATTAGTATAAAAACAATGTGCTTATGTTAGGGTACATGTTCTTGGATGACGTAGACTACTTTGTAGAAGATGTAGTTATATCTTAACTGCTCATTCCATGTGCTCATCTGCTTCTCATGTCATCAAAGCACCTCATCATAATCCGATGCATCATTTGCATGTACTTATGCACTTGCATCATACAGGATCGCAGGAGGAGTTGCAGGCAGCAGTACCGGAGGAGCAGGCTTGGACGGACCAGCAGGAGCCCCAGGCACAAGAGGTGCCCGAGGAGGAAGAGCCAGGCGAGGAACTGCCAGAGTGCGTCGACCACCATCCTAGCTCGTTCGAAAGAGGCAAGCCCCGAAGCATTATAAGTCTCCTATTTTATAAAAGCTATTCTTATTTACCTAAATTATAATTATATATTGTTGCATTAAGTTATAGGAGTTGAGTGAAACCGTTGTTGCATTACTATCCTTGTCCACCAGATTACTGTTACCTTATTAGGTCAGGATCGAGTAATTTGCTTAGCCATGCTTAGTTCGGTAGAAGTCGGGTGATTTCCTGTCACCTGCGAGCTATAGGTGAATACCTGGCTATGGTTAGCAGTATTTGTGAATCTTGAAAAATAACCAAGTGTTATGGATAAGCGGAGACCGGGCGGAGTCTTATAGGGTTTTGGACTATAGTGATTCCGTCTGTGTCGGTTAAGGACCGATCGTTGCTCGTCCCTCTTGTCATGTTGAACGCATGCCTCACATTATCTGGCCGAATAAAGTACCTTTCGACCGCGAAGCTAGTGACACTTTTCGAGTCGGGATAAACTCGGGTTGGCAGACTGGTGTTGAAGGGGGTGTACGGGGACGCGAAGAGTGAGCCCAAGGTGCGTCCTGGCAGTCGGGCGGTCCCTGGGTAGTGCGATCCATGATTGTTATCCCGCGGCTTCTTGGAAAGTGTCATTGGTGATCTACGCGACCCTGACGGGGGAAGCATGGTTTGTGTGAGGAATAAATCTCTAGCTGGATAGGAATTCGATTCGAATCGCCGTCGCTCCCGGTTAGTGAGCACTTGACTCGAGCTACGGCATCGTAGTGTTAATAATGGAACACGGATGGTTATGTGGTTAAGGTTGGAAATGCTAAACCTGAGATGGTAACTTTGGATGTTAATGGTTAATCAAGTGATTGTTTTAGCAATAGGTGCTTACCTAGCATGAATAGGTTATCTTAAAAATGATGCTAAAAGTACTTATCTTTAGTTACTCATAATAACTTATGTTTTTCGCAAATGAGTCAAGCCAGTACACTATATAAAGCCTTGCATGCTCCTTGGTGTCATGTTATTTCTGGTTTATGACGGGTAAGTCTAGCTGAGTACACTCTAGTACTCAGGGCGTTGTTCCCATTGTTGTTGCAGATGGTCAGATGTACTACGGGTATTGCTCCAACTGTCTGTATCCGGCGATGGGTGACAACTAGGACCTTGGGCAGAGGTCGTTCTGTTTGTCTTATCTACTGCTTTTGTGGAACATGACTATCTACTGGCACTGTAACTGAACTAAGTGTGTGTGCGTAAAACTATTTGCTTCCGCTACCTTATGTTGAACTATGTTGTAATAACTTGTATTTTCGAACTCCGATGTCTCCTACTTTTATGGTCAACTTTATGTATCGTGTGAACTGTGGCTGCTAAATCAGTACGATCTTGGTTGTATGTTGGTTGGTTTGAAATCCTTCGTGATTTCACGGCATCTCGAGTTATACGGGCTTAAGTTTGTTAAATTAACCGCCTCGGTGGAAGATTGTCTTACTTAATCTCGTATAATTACGTTGATCCGTTACACACGCAAGCACATGAATATGCACATATCAAATGCAATTAATCAAAGTTCATGAGCTTGCTCCCCCTACTTGTGTGCTTCTCTTGTTCAAGAATTTTGATCCATCTCTTTTCCTCAATGTTGCTCCCTCTTTGTCCATGTCCATGTCCCCAACTTTGTCCATTTCTCTCCCAAAGCTTTCATTCTTTGTACAATCTCTCCCCCTTTGTCATCAATTTTCATAAAAGATGTGCTTCTCATTGATGCAAAGGCTTGCATTAGGGTAGATGGTTGAGGCTTGAATCTTACATTTTTATGGATATTTCCAAATGTTGGAATGACACCACTTGTATAGCTCGTGAGACACCACACATAGGATCTTTGACCTTGATACTAATTGGTGGGACACCTCCCCCTATGTCATAACATGGGTCATCCACTTGAGAAACTTGAGGTCTTGTTGGTAAGGGATGCATTCTTCACTTGATGATCACTTAAAGTTGAGGATCACTTGTGGAACCATCGTCTTGCATGATTGATACCACGTGTAGATGTGATACCACTTGAAAGAATTTTCTAGTATGGAACCACTTATTGGATTTGTCAATAAAAACCATTTCTTGAACTGTTGATATCTTCATGAGTACCTCTTGTAGGATATCATTTGTGAGTTGATCTAGACACCACTTGTGAATACCACTTGTTGAATCAATTGAGTCTAGATATCACTTGAAACAACCAAACTAGATATCCTTTTGCATTGTTATCTTGTGTTTGTACTCTTATCACTATCATGAGCTTCTATGGTTGAGTTGAACTAACTTGATTTGCATAAGCTTCCAAGTCTGGTTTGAACCCTCTCGAAGCTTCTTCACACTCATTTGGAGGTTATGTTATCGAGGTTGTACTTGTCACTTGTTGGCAATCTAAATTAAATCAAGTACTTGGGTTTACTAGCTCATGAACAAATTCATATACTACCACTAGATAAATTAACCATTCAAGCAATAGTGGTAGGCTATGAATTTTAAAGATTTTTATTTGTCATGCATGATCCTAATAAGCATGTACTATATGCACTAATCGCATACTAGTAAGGGATGAAATGATCATGCACATTACAATGATACCTTTCCTATCTTAGGATAGAGGATAGTCACATGGATTCTAATTCATTACTCCAATAGCAATGTGAAGTCCAATTTATAGCATGGTGAAGATCAGTCATCAATAATGAAGTCCATTCTTCCCCATATGTTTTGAGTACCACTAATGATCAAGCGTACTATCATGATGTGGTTGGCTTGCTTCTTCTTTTGATCAATGCTTGCAAGAGAGAACTATGAGTGAGAATATCACTTGAAGTGCCATGACTAGCTCTTTTGGGTGTTGCTTGCTTTTTCTTGATCAACCATTTTGATTGCTTCAACTAAGCATCTCAAATGTTCCTCGGATCACCATTTCCATGTTAGCCTTCCAAGTACCACACTTGGTTTACCTACACATAGGCGGCAAGCCCCTACACTAGGGAGAAGTGATCTCTCTCTCCCAAGAACCACTCTTGATACTCACTTGAAATGAATTTGTTGATTGATCCAAGTGATGGACTTAACTTGATGAATAATCTTGAATCCTTCTTTAAGTCCTTTTCTTTCTATCAAATGATTTTCAATTGTCACTAAAACTTAAACCTCATCTTCATCTTGAGCTTGGTCATGATCTTCAATTTGAGTATCAAATATGTGCCAAGTATACTCCACAATCAAATGGCCTTGTACTCTTTGCTTGTCATGCTTCTAGATCAGTCCAAAATCAAACTTAGGTACCTCAAACATTTGTAAACATGTTTCTAACTTGAGGACCTTTCAATCAAAGTGACTCTTTGATCAATCTAATACTTGTCACATTTCTTGCAAATTCTGTACCCTTCAAAGAATAATCCATAACTCCTAATATACAGATTCAAATACCATGAAATTTGGTGGTGAAATGCTTCACTAAGTCATCTAGCAGCTTCAAAAATTTAAGCTTCATTTGACTTCTAGATTGCTACCAGATTTCAATTCTTTCACTACTGCTACATGCTGAAAACTGTTGCACTATAGCTGACAAGATCTACTCCAAAAACGAAGCATCTCTTATCCAATTGTCATAAAATTTGTATAGCATCTTATACCATAAGTCTAGAACATACACACTAAATTTCAAGCCAATCTAATAAGATATTTGATCACTCAAACATTGCTAAGATCATAGCTAGCTCAGATTCTAAATTATAGGACAGATTTCTTCACATGAGCTATACTTCATCAAATGTGAAACAAACTTAAAATCAACTTGTTTAAACACTTTTATAAGACATATCTATTCAATCCACTTACTAAAAGTCATCTCATGAATTTGTCCAACACAAATCAATCCAAACTTGATTACTAATCAATTATCCATTCAAATATCTTATAGCGAGCAATGTTGCATACTTATCCAATTCAATCAACTCATATGCACCCAAATGAAATTATCAACAAGAGATATACCTGGGTTAGCTCATGATCATCCAAAAGCAAGCTTTAACTCAAATAATTTCAAGCCATCAAACATTCCAATAAATCACCACAACTAGATCATGACACTTGTATGTTGTAGCATTTGGACTTCACTTTTCTTGACTTGGCATTGGGTTTGGATATGCACTAAGCTTCAATACTTGAATCAACACATGATGAACAAAGTGAGATCAATTGAATCAAGCCTCCAATACCATGGTACCTACACACATTCATCCACTTTTCAATGGTACCCAAACAAGTTTGGGTCCTCTCAAGTTAGGTGCAACATACTTAGGCAAAGCCTTATTATGAGTAGCAGGATGTTTTGCAATAGCAACCATAGAGGTATCATTACCATCCTTTCTAAGCACAATACTCCCTCCGTCCTAGGATATAAGGCGTAACCACTTTTTATTCATGTCCCATGATATAAGGCGTGCTCTCTCACAGACATTAATGCAGTAGTTCTAGTGCTGAGAGAGAGAGAATTAAATGACTTCTTGGTCTTTGAACCAGAGGTGGTTACGCCTTATATCCTGGGACGGAGGGAGTATTATCAATAATTGAAATAGGCTTAGAATTATTACCTAGGGACATGAATGTGCCATGTGTTCCCTTTCCCGGCATGAGTAGCACTTTCTTTTTGATTGAGCCTTCTCTTCATTACTCATGTGGTGCTTTTCATTGCCTTGCCTCTCATGAGTTGCTGGAGCCTTCTTCTCAAACTTGGTAGGACACTTCGAGGCAAAGTCTCCCGTATCTCCACACTTGAAGCACTTGATGTGAGCATAGACTTTCTTCTCATCTTCATTCTTGCTCATCGTCTTGGCATCTTGAGTTTGCATTGGATGTCTTGCCTTTCCACCCCTTCTTGTTAACCTCTTCTTCATCATCATCAAGTCATCACCTTCTTCATAGTTGATCTTGACTTACGCTTGGGTTGTCTTCTCTTGCTCAACTTGTGGCTTTTGTTGAGACTCTTCTTGCTGCTTCACCAATTGCTTGGTTGGGCACACTGAGGTGAGATGTCCCCATGTGCGACACTTGAAGCACTTCACATGCTTGAGCCTCTCTTCTTCCTTCGTCTTCTTGAGCTTCTCAATGTTTGGGCAATCAATTGCAAGGTGTCCCACTTCATGACACTGGTAGCACATGGAGTGAGACAACTTCAATTGTAGTTGCTTCTTCATCTTCTTTGCCCTTTTTCTTTCGCCCTTTGTCATCTTCCTTTTGAAGCTAAGCCCACTCTTGTCACCGAAGTTTCTTTGAGTTTTCATCATGTGCTCAAAGGTGACTTTTGAGTTGTAGCACCTCTCTAATTTGTTACTCAATTTCTTCACTTCATTCTTGAGCTCATTGTTCCCCTTCAAAAGGTTGGTCTCATAAGACATAAAAGTAGAACAAGCATCTATATGTGAAGAGCATGGCATATCTAATAAATCATCATAAGAGATGGATACATGCTTCTTCCCTACATCACAAGAGTTAGCACATGTTGCAATTGATCACTTGACTCATGTGATGAGCTCTCATTCTTTTTAAGTTTCTTTGAAAACACTTTAATGAGAGAAGCATGTTGTTGCAATAATTCTTCATGAGATGCAAGTAGTGTCTCATGAGTCAATTTTAACTTACCATGTGAAGATTTAAGAACATCAAGCAATTTCTTATGCTCTTCACATGAGTTCTTTAGAAATGAGTTTTTATTTTTCAATTTCATTGTTTTTGCTTTCTCATTTTCTAAAGACATGGTCATGCTGTCAAGTCTATTAACAAACTGTATTATACGAATCAACATGATCAACCACATTGGCATTTTGTACCTTTGTGTCACCTTGTGACATGAAGCAATGTGGTGATGTAGGAGAGCTTGTAGAGACATCACTCTTATACCCCAAGCATCAACCATCATCACCATCAAGTGTGCATGGGGTAGGATCATCATGTGCATCACTTGAGGTATCATCAATCTTGCCAAGTGATTTTGTGGTAGTATCATCATCATCATCACTTGACCATGAGGTGGAGCATTCTTCCACAATCACTAAATTGTGGTCATGCTCAACACACTCACATGCCTCCTCCTTGGTGGCCTCATCATCATTGGAGATTGTCCCATAGTTAAAACTGGACGAAAAGCTCGTAACTCGGTAGCTCGCTCGACTCGGATCGATAGTGGCTCGGCTCGGCTCGGCTCGTTTAATTTCTCAAACGAGCTGAGCAAGCAACCTAGCTCGTGTTATAACGAGCCAGCTCGCGAGCCAGCTCGAGCTGGCTCGCGAGCCAAACGAGCCGAGACATATTATGCAGCTGGGCAACGGCAGTCGAACACTCGAACTCCCCACATTCGAGCCCATTAGGAAGCCCACGGCCCACCATTGCCTAACCCAGCCCACTTCCTAAATGCTAAGCCAGCCGGCCAGGAGGCCCCAGGCCCCCAGCCCCAGCGCCACCGCTGACCGCCCACGCCAGACGTCACGCCCCTCATCTTCTTGGGCGCGCCGCGCGCCTGCGCTCCCATCCCAAATCCGGAAATCCCTAAGTCCCTAACCCTAGCGACAGCCAGCGGCGCGAGCGGGCGAGACTCGAGGGCCGGCGGCGCGAGCGGGTGGAAGCAGGGCGCGGCCACGCAGGGGCCGGCGGCGGCGCGGGCGTGAGCAGGGAGTGGCCACGCGGGGGGCCCCGGTGTCCATGACGGACATGGAGGCCGAGGTCGAGGGACAGGAGCAGCGAGCACCTACGGCGCCGACAAGTAAGGAATCGAGATGCCGAGTGGCGGATCGTGTCGACAAGAGGCCATCCTCGTCAAGCAAGCGCGGACGCGTTGGCCGGGGCCGAGGCACTGGTAGAGGTTCTGCAGCTTCAAATCGGTCATCACCCACCACGACTCCGTCGGCTTCCCAAGCTACTGATGTGGTATGTATGACAATTCACAAATCTAAATATTTCTTCCAGCATGATTTGTTTAGTACCTTGATGCATAGGATGTTTAGTGTGTGATTTGACTAGAGGAGACTGTAGGATAGGAGCTCATGTATTTATCTGTACTACTGCTACCCAACATGAGAATGAGACATTTATCAATTTGTGCAGCAAATGGATCCCTTGTCGGAGGAAGAGGAGGAAGAAAACAGCGTTGACATTGATAGGGATGATGATTTATCTGTAAGCTTACCTTCAGTTGATGAAGAAGATGAAAGTCAAGGGGACGATGGAGCTCAAGTGGATCAGCAGCAAAAGAAAGGAGGAAAAAGATCAAAGGCTGGTGTTCAATTGTCTCCTTCGAAGTGCAAGCTACCGAGATCAAAGAGGGCTGGCTGTTGGAAGTACTTTAAGTGATTAATGTGCCATCTAAGAAGGAGTTTGGTGTTATGATTACAAAAGCTAAGTGCAAGTTCTGTGGAAGAGGTTATGTGTACAATGCAGGGGGGCCAACTTCACAGCTGAACCGACATCTTAAGAAATGCACTCCATATTTGAATAAGTTGGCTAAGGCTACATCTCAACTTGCTCAAGGTACACTCAACTTAGACCCAACTGATGGTTCTATTATTGTCAATCCTACTGAATATGATCATGAGCACACTCGACAATTGATTGCAAAGATGATAATTGCCCATCAGTATTCATTTAGGATGGTAGAGCACAAATGGTTTAATATATTGATGAAGTGGATGAATGGTAACTATGAAAGTATTGGTAGGAAGGCTATAAAAAATGAGTGTATGAAGGTTTATGAATCTGAAAGGGAACTCCTTAAGAAGAGCCTTAGAAATGCTGAATCCATAAGTTTGACAACTGATCTTTGGACATCCAATCAAAATCTTCAATATATGTGCTTGGTGGCACATTATGCAGATGAGAATTGGGTTATGCAATGTCGTGTTCTTAACTTTGTTGAGTTAGATCCTCCTCATTCTGGTATTGTGATAGCCCAGGCTGTTTTTGAGTGCATGGTTGAATGGAAAATAGAAGATAAGGTCATGTCAATCACTCTAGACAATGCTTCAAACAATGATACTGCTGTGACAAATTTGAAGGCCAAGCTTCTTGCTAGAAAGAACCCACAGTTTGACCCACTTTATTTCCATGTTCGTTGTGCTGCCCATATAGTCAATTTGGTGGTTAATGATGGCCTGCAGCCATTAGATTCCTTGATATCTGATCTTAGGAACACAGTGAAATACTTCAAAAGGTCTCCAGCTCGTATGTTTAAATTTGTGGAAGTTTGCAACCAATATGCTGTTAAAGTAGGAAAAGGCTTGTATCTTGATGTCAAAACAAGGTGGAGTTCAACATATAGAATGCTAGATTGTTGCCTTGATTATAAGGATGCATTTGGTTACTATACTGAAGTAGACACCAACTATGAGTGGAATCCTACACAGTCTGAATGGGAATTGTATGGGAAATTGAAGCCCATTTTGGGAACAATGGCTGGAGCAACCACTGCATTTTCAGCATCAACCTACCCCACTGCCAATGTGTTTTATCCTTACATTATATCAGTAAAGATTGAATTGAGGAAGGCAGCAAAGTCTAGTGATGTATATTTGAAGAGTATGGCTACAGCAATGTTGGAGAAATTTGATAAATATTGGGAGGAGAGAAACAATATCATGGTAATTGCTACAATCCTTGATCCTAGATTCAAAAAGAGATACATTGAATATGCCTTTGCAAATATTTATGAACCCTTAAGGTGTCAAAGGGAGTTGAATGACATTGAAAAAGAGTTGGAAGGTTTGTATGAGAAGTTTGAGACGATGTATCGTCGCAAGATGGGTGATGACAGTCCAAACAATGCTCAAGCAGCCTCATCTTCAAAGGATACAAGCAGCTCATTGGCTTCTATTGTTCCAAGTGAATTCCAATCTTTTTTGGAATCAAGTGCTGCAGAAAGTTCAAAGTCAGAGTTACTCATTTATCTAGATGAAGCAAATGTGTCCGTACATGAAAAGAATTTCAACTTGCTTAATTATTGGAAGGTGAATGCTCATAGGTTTCCTGTTGTATCAAGCATGGCAAAGAGGTTTTTGGTTGTTCCAGCTAGCAGTGTATCTTCAGAGTCCACCTTCAGCACTGCGGGTAGAGTTCTTGATGACTATAGGAGTTCTTTGAAGCCGACAACAGTCCAAGCATTAATTTGTGCATCTAGCTGGATACGTGGTTCTCCTCACAGCTCACCTATACTACTGGTATGTCAATATGTCATTAACATTCAAAATTTTGGACTGTTTTCAAATTACTTTGTTCATGCTAAGATTTTGTGCGTATATATGTAATGCTTTTTTTAACTGTAATTTCAGGGGGAAGATGATCAAGATATCCCTGTGGAGTTTCCAAAATGCGTGGTAGCTAGCAATTAGTAAGCAAACACGAACTTTTGTATGGTCGCTGTTTCAGACTGATTTCTCACTATATCTATATTTGATATTGTTTTCTTGGGTGCTATCCATGTAACATATCCACTATTTTTTCAGATCTTGCATGGTCTCCATTTTGTACTTTTGCACAAGGATGGATGCACAAGGATCTCAAAAGACCAAAGATGAAGCTACACTTGCTGCTGCCTTTTAGAGTTTTAGTATCATAATATGCATGCCCTTCAACTTTGTATGGCTGTAAGTTTGTAGCTCAAACTTTGATGTGGCATGGCTAAAACTAGATGTTCTATGCCCTTGAATCCTTGATGTTGATGTACGCGTATGCCTGAATGGATCTATGCTATGGTATGTTCTTGTTAATTTTATGGAGGGGTTTGTTTATTGGCTGGCTCGCGAGCCAATCGAGCTGGCTCGAGCTAACAAACGAGCCGAGCCGAGCAGACTTTCTAGCTCGTTTGGTTAACGAGCCGAGCCGAGCTGGCTCGTTACCTTAACGAGCTAGAGCGAGCCGAGCCGAGCCGAGCCGAGCTGGCTCATTAGTCCAGCTTTACCCATAGTTGGGGAAGTGCTGGTAAATGTTGTTCCAGCCGTCCCTACTTAAACCAAACGGGCCGAGGTTGAACTTTTCCTTCTCTTGAAGGCACATGTCCAGCAAAAGCTTGGTTTCAGCGTCGTCCCAATTTGCGCGTGGGCGTGGCATCTGTGGGCACGTTCAATGGCTAATTTCGTTGTGCGTTTGCATAGCAATCAGAGCGCACATAGCGAAGGTTAGCACGACATAACTAAAACAATGACATGATGGAATGTGCATAACAGTGAACTTGCCTTGCTTGTTCGCTTCGCGCGTTTGCGACGCAATTTGTACCGAGTAGCTTTCGGCGGTGAGTAGGAAGCTGTTGATGACGGTGCCAATATAGAGAACTGTTAGAGGTCGGCGATGCCAAGGTCCTTCGAGTGCTCTGGACAGCTAGAACAGAACAAGGGATGATGTCAGAGTTCAAGATTTGAGATCATTCGGAAGAAACGTAGAAACCAGGTGTAAATGGTTCGTATGCAAAACGATGGCAACAAACCCTAACCCTAAACAATCGGATCTGCAAGTGTGTAGAAAAAGGGGACGAGAAGGTCGTGTACGTACTGTATCCGACGGTGCAGGGAACGAGCAATCAGGTAAAGGGATGGTTCCGGTGGCTACGATGGCGGCGACCGTGGATCGAATCTGGAAACGGGATGACACGGAACAAGTTGCCACACGTTGAACCAACTGTCGCGTTAAGGACCTCGGTGGCGGAATGCCCTGAAAGTGAAGTAAGGGTGCAAGGAACCGTGAACCATAACCCAACAGATCTGCAAGTACGGACGACAAAGGGAGGGGAACTCGAGTACATACCGGAGTGGTATGTGGAGTTGACTCAATCGGGAATGGATCTGCTACGAACGACGTGACGACTATGTGGCGGATCTCGGATGGAAATACTGCACCGAATTCGGCGAGATGCGCCGGATGGAGGGCGGCTCCCGGCTTCGGCCCGTGGGTTCAGATGAGAGAAGGATGGAGGACAACCGACGACGAAGCGGGAGTGGGGTTGGGGGCGGGGCCGAAGACCGAACGCAGCGGCGGCGGGAGCAGCAACTGGGAGCAACTGAAATCCTAAGAGCGGGCAAGTGAATGGGAGAGGGAGAGTGAGGAGGGCGCCAGCTGATGCTCTATGGACCAGCCAAAAGGCTGGAGGAAGGCAGCCGAACGGCTAGGCTGAAAGGCCTAGCAGCTTTAGCCCAAACCAATCGAAATGTGAGCAGCCGAACGGGGCCATATCAAGTAAAATTGGGGACAAATGACCACCTTGTCTTGAATCTTTTTTATCTAAAAATATGGTCCAATTTAATCATTTAATTACTCCCAACATTACCTCCTTGTACAGAATTCTTAATCCAACAACGTCAAGTTGGGGGAAAGTCTTTCATCCGTAATGTTTGTTGAAGAAAATCACATTTGGCATTATCATATGCTTTTTTAAAATCTATTTTAAATATTACACCATCCAATTTCTTCCTATGGATCTCATGGTTTCACGAAGAATGATCGCCCCTTTTATAATATTTCTACCAGGAAGAAAAATTGTTTGTGATGGCTGAATTATTTTTTTTTATGCAACTATGGCAATACAGTTAGTGGCTACTTTTGTAAAAAATTTTAAACTCACATTCAGCACATAGATTGGTTTGTATTGTTGTATTTATTTTGTCTCGCTACTTTTCGAAAGTGGAATGATGGTTCCAAATTTTAGACTACGTAGAGGTAAGAAAACTATGAAAGTTGATTTATTTTAGGATGAAAAGAGTACATTAAAATTGCATCTTTTTCTCGACTGAGGGAGTAAAAAGGATTCGAGCTAGCCATTCGGAAGGACTGAGGGAGTAAAAAGGATTCAAGCTAGCCATTCGGAAGGGCTCCTCCAACTCATGTACTGTTCATAATATTGTTCATCAAAGTCTTTTTTTTCTCTCCTCTAAATAAATTGGGACAAAGAGAATCCACCATTTTTGTTCGTCCGGCTCTAACTCCTTAGCAACAGGCCCTTAATATACTCAACGACTACACGGAATTCATCTACTCGGTCGAATAGGACATGAGAAGCATCTCACTGCCAGGTCTGCTTTTGAGCAAGAGATCACAGAAACGATCGCCATCTCACAAAACGGAACAGATATATTCCGAACTGACCGTTTTCGTTTTCTATATTATGAACCGTTTTTTAACATGAAAAATTGTCAGTTTTAATTGATTTCACAACCATTTTCAATCATTTTTTTGTACTCTTTAATTGCTAAATGTAGAAATATCCCGAACCGACCGTTTTCGTTTTTCTATATCATAAGTCCGTTTTCGACCGTTTCCGACCGTTTTCATCCTTACACACGGCACGGTTAGCGATTCGCTCCACAAGTCCACAGCGAGCTAGAGCCAGCGATCCAGCGGCGAGCTTCCAAAAATCAGATATACAAGATGCACAACAGGTCGACGGAGGAGCCACGCTTTCGCGGAAGAGGCCATTGGGGGGGGTGCGCACGGCCAGACATGTTCACGTCGCCGATCCGCGTCACTGACAAGTCCGGCGGTCAATGGGGAGCCAACAGTGCCAGCCTTTCACGTGACCCTGGGCCCACTAACAGTGACATAAAGGTTGTCCTTTACTCCTAGCTCAGCTCTTCCTGTACACTCCTCTTCTCACTGTCCCTGTAGTTTTGGTCTCATCTTCTTTTTCTTGCATTTTTTGCATTGGAGTCCAAACGCAACCAGGCACTAAGGCCGTGTTTAGATCCTAATTTGGGTGTCGAATCTGCGCCGTACGTATTAGATGCGCACTATAGAAATTTGTTTGTATTTGATAAATATTGTCTAAACTTTGACTAATTAGGCTCAAAATGTTCGTCTCGCAAAGTACAACAAAACTGTATAATTAGTTTTTAATTTCATCTACATTTAGTACTCTATATATGTGCCGGCATTTTAATATGATAGGAATCTTCTTTTTTATAGTAAAATTTAGGGATAAAATTTGAGATCTAAACAAGACCTAAGCTCGACTGGGTTCCTAGACTACTACTGGCTGGCCGTGTTTAGTTCCAGAACGGGGCACGAATAGCCCTGGATACCGAGCTGGCTCGGCTCGTTTGGGCTCGGCTCGTTCTGGCTCGTTAAGATAACGAGCCAGCTCGGCTCGGCTCGTTATCCTAACGAGCCAGAAAGCCAGCTCGGCTCGGCTCGTTAAAAGCTCGAGCTGGCTCGTTAAGCTCGCGAGCCAGGTATAAAAAATACACAAAATATAATATTTGTATTTATTTAAAGTTTGAGAATAATAATAATACAAAAGAAATGCATCTAGACCAGTTACCAGTCAATTTATAGGGTCTAGACCAGTTACTAGTCAATTGTAAAATATAAGACATGAAGTAATACAAAAACTAATACAAGTTTTGATACTTTTTTTCCTGAAAGCTTGGCTCGTTTAGCTCGCGAGCGGCTCGCGAGCTGGCTCGAGTTGGCTCGTTATAGCTAACGAGCTAAAATCTTGGCTCGGCTCGGCTCGTTATCGTAACGAGCCGAGCCGAGCTGAGTCGAGCCAGCCACGAGCCGAGCGAGCTAACGAGCTTCGAGTTTTTTGTCCAGCCTTAGGCACGAATAGTGTGCACTGTAGCATTTTATTTATATTTGGTAAAAAATATCTAAATTTTGATTAATTAGTCTTAAAATATTTGTCTCACAAAGTCCAACCAAATCGTGTAATTAATTTTTAATTTCATCCATATTTAGTACTTTGCCGTTATTTTGATGTGATAAGAATCTTCTTTTTCATAATGGAATTTATGGTAGAAATTGAGACAAAAAAAAAAGGCCACTGCTAAAAATACGCGCGAGAATTGACAAAAAGAGGGCTGGTAGAACTCCATTTTACAAAATTTGCAGAATAGCCCCCGTGTTTCGCTCCGAATTCTTTATTCCTCCACCGCTCGGCCCAGATCCCGAGTCTACGCTGCACTGCATCATCCTGCCTGCCTCGGTTCAGTTCCAGTGTTCCGTGGGCTCGGTCCACCACGCCATCGGCGGCGGCTGCTCCACGGCGAAGAACCCGCCGCACGGCTCGTCGTCGTCCAGGAGCCCCGTCTCGTCCTCCTCCACCTTCAGGAAGCTCCCGTGGAAGAATACCCCGCCATGGTTCACCGCCGCCGCTGGGCCGGCCACGGCGCAGGGCGCGTCAAGAAGAGTACCACCCTGTACCTCCGGCACCGGCGCCTCCGGCACGGGCGGGTCCGCGTCGTTCAGCACCGCGCTGGAGTCACTCTCGGACGACCCCACCCCGACGGGGGGAGGCCCGTCCGAGGCCGCCGGCTCCGCCTTGACCGACGTGAAGCTCGCCGCTGCCTCCTCGTCCCCTAGCTTCGCCTTGAGCTCCTTGATCTACGACAATTCAGACAACCAACCGAGTTAGGATCAGCCATTGCTGCGCACGTAAATGAAGAAACAAATAACACCTTAATCGTGCTCGTCCGGCCAGCAGCTTATACAACGGCACAACATCGACAACAGTACCTCGGCGAGGAGGGCGTCCTTGTCGCGGCGGAGCGCGTCGTGGTCGTGGCGTAGCGCGTCGTAGGAGTGGCGGAGCGCGGCGTAGTCGCGCTCCAGCTGCTTGGTCTTCCAGCGGGCGCGGCGGTTCTGGAACCAGACGGCGACCTGGCGCGGCTGCAGGCCCAGGTCGCGCGCCAGCCGCGCCTTGCGCTCCGGCTCCAGCTTGTTCTCCACCTCGAAGCTCCGCTCCAGCGCGCGCACCTGCTCCGCGCTCAGGCGCCGCTTCTTCTCCCCACCTCCGCCGCCGCCGCCGCACGCCATCATCTCCTCGTCCGCGTCCGCGTCCGCGTCCGCCTCCATCCCGACCACGCCGTAACCATCATCTGGGAACACGCACAAGGACTCATCAATCTTTCGCGCGCGTTCCGCCACGACATCACCCCCCAAAACAATGGATTTCCGCAAGAAAAATAAAACAGAAAGCTGGAGGTTACCATCCGGATTGGTCATCGCAGCGAGGGAGGAGGGACTGCCGCCGCGTGGCCGCTTCATGTCGAGTTCGATCGAGTCAAATTCAGAGAGCACCGCGGGGACTAGCTATCTTACAGCGAGAATAGGATCAATGGGCGGGGGGACGAGCGCCTCCATTGCTGCTTCCCTGCCGTGACTCATGGCCAACACCATGCACCGTCGACGGTCGATACAATTGCAACAATTTCCCGAGTGGTTTCCTCGCGATCCAAGAAAGCGTTGGCTGGGACTGGAAGACAAGAGTGAGAGTGTGGAGTGAGGCCTGTGTCTCCCCCTCTCTGTTTCTTTTTCGGTTTGCTTTCAGTTCCCGCAATACTGTGTGCTGTCCTCTGTGCGTTAATAAAGGGCGTGAGCGAGAGAGAGAGGCGAAAGGGAGCTCGGGTCCGGGAACGGGGTTAGGTTAGGTCAAGAGGTAACCATGGTTAACCTTGCAGGCAACCGGGCACAGCACCTCGACTGTTCTGTTCCTTGCGGTTCAGTTCGGAGCATGTTTAGATGAAAAAAATTTGGTAAAATGGACACTGTAGTGTTTTCGTTGTTATTTGGCAATTAGTGTCCAATCATAGTCTAATTAGGCTTAAAAGATTCGTCTGGTAGATTTCGTCTAAACTATGTAATTAGTTTTATTTTTTATTTATATTTAATGCTTCATGTATGCGTCCAAAGATTCGATGTGACGGAGAATGTGAAAAATTTTGTAAAATTTTTAGGAACTAAACTGGGCCTCGGATGGAAGCATTGTTTCAAAAAAAATGGTCCAGAAGGAAGCAAAGCGTGCACGACAGCTTGAGTTGTGTCTGGGGCCGTGTTTAGATGGCCAAATAGGGGGCAGCCGAATCACTGTTCTGTACTGTAGCAATTTTGTTTTTATTTGCTAATAATTGTCTAAACGTTGATTAATTAGGCTTCAAATATTCGTCTCGCAAAGTACAACAAAACTGTGCAATTAGTTTTTGATTTTATCTACATTTAGTACTCCATATATATACCGACATTTTGATGTGATGGGGAATCTTCTTTTTGCATAGTAGAATTTGGGGATGAATTTGGGAAACTAAACAGGGCCAGGGTTCGATCAGGGGGCTGGCCAGCACTTTGAATCTAGCTGGTTTTAAAAACTTTCAAGTTAACTCCTAGGCCTGGTTTAGTTCACCTCAAAATTCCAAGTTTTTTCACTCTCTCCATCACATCAATTTTTAGCCGTTTGCATTGAGTATTAAATGTAGGTAAAAAAATAACTAATTACACAGTTTAGTTGGAAATCACGAGATGAATCTTTTGAGCCTAATTGGTCTATGATTGGACAATATTTGCCAAATAAAACGAAAGTGGTACTATTCATCATGTTGAAATTTTCTCCCATCTAAACAAGGGCCTATATTGAAGATGTAGTTTGTACCATATTTTTTCGGAAAACAAGGCCACTGGAAGTTGTGCTTTGCCTGGCATCGTGGTTTCACTCTCAACTGGAAATTATGGCTCTTTGATTTGTTTTCCCCCCTATAACTATTGTTTCACGTTCGAACGAAATTGCCAACATCACTCCACTGCTTTATTTATATATATAAAAAAATCACCCCACCTCTTCTTTTTTTTGCTGGTGCTACATGCTACGTGCTAGCCGATAACGGACACCATTCCTAACCACCCTACAGTACAGCGGAAACGAGGCGGTGGTCAAGCTCAGGTCACGCCCATGAAGCCGGCGTTCCCAAAATGTTTCGAGATTCTCCGTCATAACAAATGTTTGACACATGAATATAGCATTAAATGTAGAAGAAAAAACTAATTACACAGTTTGGTAGAAAACCACAAGACGAATCTTTTAAGTCTAATTAGTCTATGATTAAACACTAATTGACGAATACAAATAAAAGTGCTACAGTAATCAAAGAAAAAAAATCCGCAAACTAAACACATTCTGAGTTGAACAGATCAACGAACCAAAGCCGGAGGAAGCAGGTAGGCTGCGTAGGCAGGCAGGCAGGCAGGCACGGCAGCCTGCGGCCGGGCCCGGCGTCAGCGAACCGCACGTCCGCACCCCACCCGGCCACAAGCGCGCGGCAGCGTGAGCGGCGAGCCGATCAGCGCGGCTATCGGGGTGGGCGGGGTCGAACCTGTACGGCGACGCTCGTGGCTTTAGCCGTGTGGCCCGTGCGGGCGTTGCGTTGGTGCGGTGGCGTCTGGTTTCGGCGCGCGCTGCACCTGCACGGGACGGGGCGGCGCGTCGCGTCGCGCGTGGAAGGGCACGAGGGCGAGGGGGTTACGGATTATACGTAGATTATCACGGGCATGAATTGTGAAAACTGAAAAGGCCCGGGTCGCTTCCATTGGTCGGGGGATCAAAAGGCAGGCCGGTAAAAGCCAAACCATACGGCGGTGCAGCTTTCTGGGAAATGGACACGGAGGACGACGGGAGGAGTGCTGGACGGCTGGACCCGCACCCTGGTACAACGGGTACGGGTAGGGACCGGGACCGCGAGTACAGGGGGTGTTAAGATGAAAAAAAATAGAATTTGGCTATTAGTAGTGTCCAATCATAGATTAATTTGGCTTAAAAAATTCGTCTCGTGATTTACAACTAAACTATATAATTAGTTATTTTTTATCTATATTTAATGCTCCATACATATGTCCAATATTCGATGTGATGAAGAGAGTGTAAAAATTTGGAATTTGAGTGGTATCTAAACATCGATTTGCACTTCACTCCTCGAGTCCTTCTTATTTCTACTGCCACCTCTGCACCTCTGCTGCTCAAGTTCGATGACCAGGAGGGCTAGAATAGCATTAGCATCCTTCGACTATAGTTAGGCCTCGTTTAGTTCCGGTCAGATTCGGTATTCTGCACAGTATCATATTAAATCAGCGTAATGTAACATTTCATTTGTATTTGGTAAAAATTGTCCAAACTTTGACTGATTAGACTCAAAATGTTCGTCTCGCAAAGTACAACCAAACTGTGCAATTAGATTTTGATTTTATCTATATTTAGTACTCCATGCATGTGTCGGCATTTTGATGTGACGGGAAACAGGAATTCTATATAGTAAATTTGGTGGCCAATTTGGACATGTAAACAAGGCCTTAGACTAAAATATCATCGAGGCCAGCATATTTTTTTCCTCAGCATAAAAACGCAATCAACGAAGATTCTGCGCCCCATTTCTGCAGAACAGCGACCCGAATCGTTTTCAATCGGCTCGTCGATCGCCCGCCGGTGGAGAAAAAGCGATCGCGGCTTTTGGTACGCCTCCCCCTTTCCTTTTGTTTAGTAGCACCCGGCCGCATATTCTAACCTCCCCCCAAATCCCCAGCGAATCCTTTGGGTGCAAAATATCCCCCGGTTTTTTTGAAAAAATTGGCAGGGAGAGGGAGGGGCTATACAATTAGTCGAGCCCCCCGAAAACGACGTGTCGCGAAAGCTGGGATTCCTTGCACGCTCCATTAGTCCATTGGCCTGGCCGGCTGGCCCCGTGTCGTTGCGAATAGTTTTGTTGCCCTTTATTTGCGTTGGTAATGTTAGTATATATATAATATAAAGCGTGTGATCATGAACCACCCGCAAGAAGAAACAAATGGTGATGACTGATGAGGAAAACGTCGTCATGCTAGTGCCCCGTTCAGTGGCGATGATTTTGAGTTGCTCGCCGAGTGATCGGTGACGAAGTTTCGGTCAGGGAGCACTTCTGTTGGTCACGGTTGTTGCAACCTTTTTATTAGCCATTAGCACAAGAAACTAGTGTGGTACCGTCCCTGGAATTGGCAGCGGCTCCCTCGGTTTTGTGTCTCCTGACTCCTTTGCGTAAGCGTAACTCATCTGGTAAAGCTTGTTCAACAAGTGCTTCAAGACTTGGACGAAACTGGGAAGACGCAAGTTGTGCAGGATGCAGGCGAAAGACACATCTCAGGTTCTCAGCTACTGGATGCACTTGAGGTTTGACAAAAAAAAAAAGTTGCACGATCTAGAGTACTTGCAGATAAAGTCGGTCTTTTGTGTGTGGCCGGCACGGCAGGGCTAATACAGTGTATATGTAGCACTGTCAGCACACCAAGTCTTCGTTCTTTTTATGCTTTAGGATCCAAAGTCTTCCTTGGTGACGACTGACGAGTAATGCCATCATGTCGGTGCATTTGTATCGCTAATATGTTCTCTTGTTCTAATATGCCATCGGAGGAAGAAAGCATGGTACGCATCTGCTTGCCGGGACGGTGATCGGCGCCACGGCCAACGGAGGAATGCCAGAGGCCAACCTAAGAGGAGACGAGCACCTGGCCGCTTGCATGCTGCCCTCCACCCGGAACAGGGTGACATTTCCGTCGATCTCGCTCACAGAGTCACAGGCCCGCTCACAGGAGTCACAGCATCATGGGCGTCTCGATCGGCACCGTACCGCGCCGTCGCATGCAGCAAGTTGCCATCAGATGTCCGGCGCCTCGGGCTCGGGTCCTTCTCACACGGCTGGGCACCATGCGACGTTTGCTTCTGCCTTTGCCTGATCGGTCGGGGGCCCTGGCGTGGCGTGTGATTCCTGAACAAACAATGGTGGTACCAATCGTGGTGATGGGACTCGTTGCCAGGGCCGCCCGCCAAAAAGGTCGCGCGCGGCGCGCCCGAGCTCACGGTCTCACAGAGCTGCGCCAATGGAAGCAACTTGTGTGCGCACCTCACTCTCACTGGACGTTTGCTTTGCACCGTAGGAGTAGACTGCTGCTGTTCCTTACCGTGTACCGTCCGTGCTTCAGTGCTTGCACTTGCACGAGCGATGAGCATAGACGCCTACTCCGTAGTAGGCAAGCCTGCCTGCCTGCCTCTTCCGCGGTTGGCCGTATACGTCGTTTGGTGTTTTCGTGTGCGGACGACGCGCAGCAAGCAACGCTCACTACGTTCGTCGTCTGGTGTTTTCGTGTGCGGACGACGCGCAGCAAGCAACGTTCACTACATTCGTCGTTGGCGCGGGCGGCACCATGGAAAACGAGTGGAATTCGCACATGTATACTAGAGGGAGGAAGACGAGTGGACGACGGTAAGCAAGGCGCTGTTGCTTCGGTTCCGCGGGAACCGGCGGTCGTGTTCAGCACTCTAGGGTTGGATACCCTGACACTGCCTTGGCTTGTCGCATCTCGGACAAACGCTAGGCAGGGCGTGCCCCTAACTGATCAAGCCCTTGTTTAGTTCACCGAATCGGTGACATATGCACTGTGCCGAATCATTGTTCATCTTTTGTTTTTATTTGGTAATAATTGTCCAAACATTGATTAATTAGGATCAAAATGTTCATCTCGCAAAGTACAATAAAACTATACAATTAGTTTTTGATTTCATCTACATTTAGTACTCCATACATGTGTCGACATTTTGATGTGATGGGGAATCTTTTTTTTATATAGGCCTCGTTTAGTTGGAAGAATTGGGGAGAAAAACACTGTATCAGAATTCCTGTAGCATTTCGTTTGTATTTGGTAAAAATTATTCAAATTTTGACTAACTAGGCTTAAAATGTTCGTCTCGCAAAGTACAACAAAACTGTGCAATTAGTTTTTGATTTCATCAACATTTAGTATTCCATGCATTTGCCGACATTTTGATGTGACGGAGAATCTTCTTTTTGCATAGTGGAATTTGGGGGAGAATTTGGGAAACTAAACAAGGGGATAGTAGAATTTGGGGTGAATTTGGGGAACTAAACGATGCCCAACTTGCAAAAGCTGGCGCTCTCCGCCCCCGTAAGGGCAAGGCAGCCAGCCGCCTGCACCGGAGTTATTGGGCGGAACAGGGTGGGGAAGGAGAGGAGGACGTCCCGGCTCGCGCAGTCTGAGCAGACATCAGAGTAGGGCAGGACGACAGACAGGTACCGCGCGCGAGCGCGGCAGGCACAGGCAGCGATGGTCCCCGGCCCACGGCATCGCGGCTCTGCTCGGCTCGCTGTCGCTGTGTGTGGCCAGGAGGTGAAAGCCACATGCGCTCCACCACCGCGCTCCGCTAGTCCGCTACGCGGCTACTGCGCGCCTTTTTTGCTCGCCCAGCCCAGCCTCGCCGCTCGCCTCGGGCGACGGGTGCGGCCTGCTCTACGTAGACTCTAGCCGACGGCGGCGGCGTCGATCATGTTTCCATCTGTGAAGTTCCACCGGTGTCGAGATTTTTCAGGTTCACGGCCTAGTCGTTGTCCTAGCACCGGCGATCAGGCAACCCCATGCATGTGTTCATCAAATTCGTCTTGTTCCCGGAAAGCCGCCGCTCCCCTTGTCAGCAATAGCCCATGGACGATGGCCGCGACGCAACTTGGACACAAGCGAAGCGACCAAATTCGATCAGCGGGTGCATTTTGAAATTCGTGACAGGAACCACCGTGTGCCTGTGCGGAGAAGACAGAGGGAAGGGCGACAGGAACCACTGGGTGACTGTGCCGCCGCTGTGGCGCGGCAACGTTCAGGCGCAGTAGCAGCAGCGCCGGGGCCCTTGGCAGCAGGAGAGGATCGGGGACCAAAGGTGATCTCGCCCCCTCGCGTCGCGGGAAAAAGAGAGGAAGAAAACCCCAAAACATGAGCAGGAACCGAATCGTTTCGGCCTTTCGGGACGAGATTCCAGTCCAGCACATGCTCTTGCTCCGCTCCGATCAAGTACAGTGCATGGCAAGCAGCGCGTACTGATTTCAGAATTTTTTATTTTTTAACGTCGTACTGATTTCAGAATTGAGAGTGCGTGCATGTCCTCCTCTGCACTGCATGCATGGACCTGGAATCTTTCTTTTTGAGCTGAAACAACCTTCGGTAACTTCTGTTTTACTTCTCTCTAGAAACTTCCTACCACGGAGGGTGTGTAGTACTGCAGTAAGGCTTGGTTAAAGTGAAAGTAAGGCTCACAGGGCCACAAACCATGGAAGCGAAACACAGTACTGTGTGCCACATGCGTCCGCTGAAATCCCCGGACATATTCAAAGACCGGGACCGTGTGTTTGCGGTCCTACTCCACGGAGGGAAGCGAGCTACGTGTCCCGGAGGAATAACGACGGAGGACTAGTCCTATTCCCAACCGCAGGCTCTGTACCCTTTCCGAGCTGTCAGGGAATCGGGGCCTGTTTAGATGCAAAAATTTTGGTAAAATGGACGCTGTAGTATTTTCGTTGTTATTTGACAATTAGTGTTCAATCATAGTCTAATTAGGCTTAAAAGATTCGTCTCGTGGATTTCGTCTAAACTGTGTAATTAGTTTTATTTTTTATTTATATTTAATGCTTCATACATGCGTCCAAAGATTCGATGTGACGGGAAATGTGAAAAATTTTGCAAAATTCTTGAGGAACTAAACTGGGCCTCAATCGTCCAGAGTCCAAACTCCGAACCCAAACGAGGCGCTGGGCGCTGGCGGTGGGGGAAGGGGAATGGGATCGGCGACAAGCCGAGGCAGCACCTGCCCGAAAGGCACCGGCGAGGCGAGCCCCCGCCTAGCTAGGGCGGCTAAAAAGAAAGCGATGCGCGCCAGCGGGGTTGGCTATGGCCTCGTGCTCGTGGGGTGGGGGATGACGCTGCTGCTGCCTGCTGGAGCTCGGCTCTGTTCCGGTCTGGTCCATCTCGCCTTTTCTGCCCACGTTCATCCATGGACGGCACTGTGTAGGAGTATGCACGAACCACGAACCAACCCAACGCCACACGCACCAACCAGCCGCACCACCCTAGTGGCCGGCCGGACGAACGGATTCCCTTCCTGTGTAGTAGGCCGAGGCGCGGAGTAGCGAACGCTACGCGTTTGGCCCCTTTTCATTGCGTTCTGGCCCGGCGCGACCCGGCCGAGCACGAGCACGAGTAGCAGCTAGCGACGAGTGAGTAGTGACAGAGCCCAACGGAAGTGTGGATCAGAGGTGAAAACGCGCACAGGCACGGGCTAGCTGTGTGCTCCATGCTGTGGCGGGGGAACTCGTTTTGCAGCCATCATCGGCCTTTAATTTGTCCCGGCTGCTTTCACGGTCACGGTCACTGCTCACGAATCGCAAGTTGCAGCCTTGCAGGAGGAACACTAGAGGTGGGACTGGGAGGAGCCAAAAGCTCCTCGTCTTTTTTGACGGCCGGTGCACCACACCACCGGCCATCCACGCTTTTACTGTTGCAAAATGAACCGGCCGGGACCGGCATGAGTTGCTAGCTGTTGTCAAACTGGGGCAGGGGAGGGGAGCGAGCGCTCTTGTCGAGATCACGTCCGGCGTGTGTGTATCGATGGAGCGGGAGCGAAAGCTCCTTTTTCCTTGTGATGTTTCGAGAGTGGCGTTAGGTTTGTTTCCCATTATCTGCAACTGCAAGAGCTAGTAGGCTTTTAGGCAAGCAGATTTCGTGTCTGCCTGGCTCTGATCACTTGCCACGATCGTATCCGCCGCGCTTTTGAGTCTCGGAGGACGGCTGTCGTCGTCGACCATGGACTGGAGTTGGAAAGAAGTTCTTTGATACCGGCCGGGGGACGGGAGACGGGACGCACCGCACTGCACACAGTTTTTGGTTGGTTGGAAGGTCCGAGTCGACCACGTTACGCGCGCCTACGCTTTAGGCTGTCTGCACCGGCACCCGCTAAACCATCCTCCAGGAGCATATACCGTAAAAAACGCCCGCAGCGGCAACTGTAAAAGCCTCCGCTATCTTAGCGGAGGAGCGTCAGTCCGCCATATGTAGCGGGAAGCGGACGCCCGCTATCCGCGTCGGCCCCACCGCCGCGACCCCGCCCTCCGCCGCGCGCTCGCCACCGCTGCGAGCTTGGCGTCCACAGCGCGCCGCGAGGGCTCGCCCGCACCGCGACCTCGCCGGTCGTCCGCTACCGCCGGCCGCCACCGCACCGGAGCCGCCGCGTGGAGGGGATGGAGCCAGGTCGAGTGGAGGGGAGGTGAGCCAGGGCCGCCGCGCATGCCGCCCTCGCGGCGGCCAGCCGCGCTCGCCGCGCCCGCCGCCGGCGGATGGAGACAGAGAGGGACCAGGGAGTAGGAGGGCCACCGCGACTGCCGTTGCCCCGCGCTCGCCCGGAGGCGCTCGTGCTCGGAGTCTGTACCACCCTGAAATTTTGTCCATGTTCCAAAAATCACAAAAAAACTGAACTTCGTAGAATTATTTTGGGAACGAGTAAAATTTGTCAAACCGTAGATAGGGAATCGTGTGCATTGTTTATTGAACATATGGTGGTACATTTCTTGGGACAGCATGTCGGGAATCCATCTTCTCTAAGTCTGTAAAAAAGGTCTGAAAAAAAGAGAAATGGACAAGCCATCGCAGGTGCATCCTCTTTTTCACCTTTCGTACTGGCCCCTGGTGTGGCCCACCTCTCCTCCTTTCTCTGCTACTCGCTCAGGCCAGCACCCAACAGAGTCGGAGCTCGCTGCCGCGTCCGCCCGGAGGTCACCCCGACCCCGTGTCCGGCACCAGGCCCAGTAGACGACGATGGAGCGCGTTGGTCCGCCGGCTGCCACCGCACCGGAGCCGCGCTCGCCCGCCCGCCGAGGCCCGCCGCACGCTGGTCCGCCCGGCATCATCTCAGCCGTGGAGGCGGTGGAGAGAGGCGAGGTGGGGAGGAGAGCGGAGAGAGGCGCGGTGGGGAGGAGACCGTCGGGGTGGGAGAAAGAGAGAATGGGAGGGAGGGAGGCGGCGGTGGGTTTTTAATAAAAAAAAGCTGACAGGTGGGCCCCACAGTGGATAGAGAATGATATAGAGTACGACTAGGTGTTGGAGAAAGCAGTATAGAGGGGAGAATCTTGATGACCAGACTGGAATATTCCTTTTAGAGGATGAATACAAAGAACGACGAGTGCGGACAACCTTAGGCGGGGGTTGCACCGCCCTAGGCGACTACGACGTTAGCTATAACGAATAACGACATCGTGCATCCAGCACCACGAAAGATCGAATCTACCAGCAGCCTACTACTACGTGCGCTAGCTTTGTTCTGTTCTGTTGCCGTGTTGCGTCGATCGCCAGCGAGTCGGTCTTTCCAACGTCGTCAACAGCATTGTTGTACTCGCAGAGACACTACAACAGTTTCTGTTTCTCCTACTCGTACATGGAACAGATTCCCCCCGTACGGTCGTGCCGTGCGTCCTCGTTCGTTCAGCGTCACGCTTGCGCCTGCACTGCACTGGCACGGCACGGCTCTCGGCCGCGCATGGGGGATGGGGTGAATGCGCGAGCACGACGCACGCGATGTGTCGGGTCGCGTTGCCTCGCCTCGCCGGCCAGGACCAGGATATTTCGGCGTCGCGTCGCACCAGCAACAGACGACAACAGTAGCTGGGTTCGCGGCACCCGTCGCGTCCGTGGAAAAAGTGGGGGTAGGTGGGGAAAACACGGGTGCGTAGGGACCATGCCTTTTGAGTTGGTTATGATCAGGTGGTCCACGCGCGTCCCGGCGGGCGGGCAGGGCTGGACCTGTGGACCATGTCCATTCGTCCCCGTCTCGGACAGTGCAGACGCGCAGGAGCAGGGTATAGGCACCGACCGACGTGGGGTACCGGTACCTCACCTGGTACGGGACCGGGCTGCTCTCCGCGTCAAGGGGTTGCTGCGAACGCAAGGGATCGATCGGTTTCGGCCGGCGCAATGCAATGCGGTAATGGTGTGCCAGGCCTGGGTCATCCATGTTGATCGGGTCTGTCACCCGTGTGTTTGTGACAAGTTCCTATTCTTCATCTGAGCGAGCTCGATACAATACGTTGGATCGGATCTTAAATCAGGTGCTAGACTAGAGTTTAACTTCGGTGCAAACTAGAACAACTGGAACAAAGCACTCAATACTCCCCTCCCTTCGAAATCATAATATGTTTTATGTTCCAAATTATAACATGTTTTGGATTTTCTATATATATTGTTTTACGCTATATATCTAGACACAGTATTTGTGCAAATGTATAAGAGCTTCAGTAGTATTTTGTATCCGCAAAGAATTCTGGCTCAGGGCTGCACCTGTGTGCCATGAGAGAAGGTAAAGGGAAGGCTAGCGCCTAGACGTCCGGACGGAGGCTAGCATCTGGATGTCGCACCTGCTTCACTTAGGCATGCTGCTCCGCTCTGCTCCGCACACCCGCACGCCTGCGCTTGCTTCACTTGGGCCCGCACCGTATCCCGCGTCGCTCCATGTTCCGCGTGTCGCTCCGTGTCGATCAGCGCCCGCACGGTTTCTTGCGCCTGTCGCTCTCGCCCCCTCCACACCCACGCATATGCAGGCGGGCCCTGCAACTGCATCAGGCGACTGCTGCAGATGGACCCCACTGCAACATATGCAACATTAGCTCTACTTTTACAACATCTAGAGGAAACATTTGCAACATGCGTCCGAACACAGTTAAAATACTTGCAACATACATTGAAACACGAGGAAAATACGTACTATGTCGCCATTGCAAAACATATGCAACATCTAGATGAAACACTTGCAACATGTGTGTGAAACATATGCAACATCCGGATGAAACACTTACAACATAAGTGTGAAACATATGAAACACTCAGATAAAACACGTGCAACATACGTTTGAAACAGTTGAAACATTTGGAACAGATGCTTGCAACATATGTGTATAGCCATTGCAACATATGCAACTTTCCGATCTGCTTTTGTAACATCCACATGAAACACTTGCAACATGCATATGAAACATTTGAAACATACACTTGCAACATACGCCTTTTAGCGCAACATATTTTTGTTACTTGGGCGAATCGAGGCTTGTCAACGTGGAGCTCGACGCCGGCATGAAGCTCGATGCCACAGAGATCGCCAATACAGAGCTCATCGGCGATGTGGATCTCGACGATGCAGAGCTCAACGACGAGGCGTACATGTCGACAGCACGGAGCTTGCCGGCGGCGCGGAGCTCGGCGGGGTGTTTGAGGGCGGCGAAGAGGCATGTGAGCTACGGCGAGGGGCGAGGAAACCTATGGGGTGGTCGGTTTGGATGGAGGTTGCACGGAGGCACGGGAGCTAGCGACAGCCGTGGAAGCTGGGCGAGCGGCCATGACGCTCGGTGCCTATGCTCTCGAGCAGAGCGAGTCAGAGAGGAGCGAGGGCGAGCAATAGGAGAGGGAGAGAGGGTGTTGGCTCGGTCTCCACAGTTGCGCGAACCCGAGGCGATGAGTTAGGGTGCAAATGGAGCATGGCGGTCATGCGTTGGGCGTGTTCTATCCTGGACATTCTTTCTCTCCCTGTTGCTTTGAATGGAGAGACGGAGAAACAAGATGAAAACGAAAAGGATATTTTGTGTGGTGTGTAAAATACGTGGACACCATGAGGCCACGTAGCGTTTGTCGTCCAAATGCAGGACGGACGCCTGCAGTGGAGCATTATCAGAAGGTAAAAGGTAGAGTAGTTTATCTTTTGTTGATCCAACTATGGAACTCCAAGGAAAACCAGACGTTTGGAACGTTTGGGCCATTTTGCATCAAGATAGAACCTCCTAACATGTAGGACTACACAATGTTAGCACCAGCTGAAAAAATATACACTAAGGTTTGCTTAAGTGGCTACTGTGGTATGTACTGTTTGACTATATATATTATATACGTTCATTCGTGAGTTCAGTGGCAGGATCGCTATTCCTAAAGCAACGAAAGAAACAAAGACATGAAAGTTGACACAGATGACCAGATTTGCCAGAGCACTGATGAATGCGGCCATCCAGGATTCGTCCAAAATAAATGCGACTATCAGATGGCCACGCAATGCCTCTACGACCATCAAGTTGACGAGTTCGATGATGTTTTGTGAGAATTAGTTGGTTACAAGCTGTGAATTCAAAATTATAGTTAGTTAGAAGCTGTAAAACGGAGCAAACAACATATTTTGAGAGCCGCAAGGTTGTATACTGCTCCAGTGCAGCTGCGCAAGTTTTACTGAGCGGACTGTATAAGCATCAAAGAGAAACATACTGCAGAAAATTTGCTAAGAACTCCTACTGAACCAAAGAGAAAACAAGGAATTGTACAACACAGGCGTAATTGCCTGAGAGAACTCCATTGTGCTGACTGCTGATCACCTCAGCGAAAGCTAACCAGAGCGAGCACCGGTAGTTATTCTGCCCTTCGTAACCATGAGCAAGAGCGATTCGACGAGTGCCAAAGGAAAATTTTGGTCAACTGCGTGTCAGCCACTGTCAGTACAGCCCCAGAAATTTCCACCAAATGGTTCCAACAACTCCCCAGGTTAACGTGTTAATCAAGGCTGTTATAAAACCCAGCCTGAAAACATCTGGAAGCTCAATATACCCGGCTGCAGAACAAAAATAACAGGTTAATCAGCATACCAATTTCAAAGGGCTATATATACATACAAAAGAAGGCCCCGCTTGCCCACTTAGAACAATAAATCTTCTCATTCAATAGCATTATTCATGACAAAGTGTTTTTTATTACTTTATAGTACCAGAACCCATGTGTAAACGCAGAGGGAAACCACAAATTTTAGTTGCAGGGTTAGTAATTTGAGCTAAAGATTAGCCAGAATTTTCAGGGAGAGAAAAAAAAGAAATTACCTCCAAAGTATACTGCAGCCTGCCCACTACTATAATGAGTGATTGCACCGAACAGATTTGTGTTAAATGCCAAAGCAAGTGCAGACATCGCACGAGGAACGCCGGCCGCTATATGCATAGCCAGAAATGCTGAGTATAAGGCTCCAACATGTCCAGTTTGGCTTGCAAATAGGTAGTGGATCAGAAAGTAGGAGGCCTCAAGAACACAAAATGCCACTGGCCAACTCAATGAGAACGACTGAAGCAGCTTGGCAACACAGCTTGACATCCAAGAAACAATTCCCAGGTTAGTGAGTTGTGCTGCCATTCCAACCAGAACCGCAAACCAAGCCAATGTATCCCATGCTGATTTCTCATTCAAGCAATCATCCCAGTCTAGCACACCCAGAAGGAGAAGAATGGAGAGCCCAAGCATTGCAGCCACAACACTAGACACACCAATAGCATCCCTACACAGAAATTGTGCAACAAGTCATTACCAGAGTACAAAACCCGCCCCCCCCCCCCCCCAAAAAAAAAAAAAACCACTAAGGAGACTAAGCAGTACTATTTCTAGGGCACCATGCATCACATCTCATGTATGGCATCCTGTAACACTCTACCTAATTAGTAATTACTAATTTAGACACTTGAACGAATTATAAATAATCTATGAAGTATTACATATACTGATGGATACAGCAGAATATGATCACCAGAGATATAATATGAAAAATACTTTATTATAACAAAAAGCAGAAACCAGAATATAAATGTCAACTATACTGGAGATCAGCTGTTGTCTGTGCACACATCTTAAACAGCAAATAAGACAAACTTCTATGATTTTATCCAGTGATGGAGCCTAGTAGGGGGCTGGCAGGGCCATGGCACCCTCACGATCCTTTTTTTTTCTATTGATATTGAAGCCTTTGAGATTGAGAAGAACTTTAGTGCATGTTTTAGTATTTGGTTCCTGAATCAACTTAGCTGCCCCCTTAATCATCTAATTCTATGCCTTTATCAACAATGTTGAACCACACCACGCACCACATTCATAAATTGCAATGGAACAGACCAAATTTTCACTTATTAAACTAGGTGTCTCAAAAAGAAAACAAAAAGGTGAAATCTTCACAAACTAGGGAGGCAAAATAGAAAGAAAGATCAGGATTCTGTATGAATAAAACAATTCGCTGCGGGAATGTAGCAACACAACTATCAAACAATTAATCTGCTTTCACAGATTATTTTGATGATGCCGTGATAAATGTAATGAGATCATATCAAGAGTAGAATCATAGAGCAAAATAGCTCACAAGCTGCAAATTGTACTAAAATCGTGAGTCAGTACTATGAGGATGATTTTCTTCAGTCACAGGAAACCTTACCCAAAAACCCATAAGGAGACTGCAAGAATCATTGTGACAATCATAACCCATTCGCTTTTAGTCACAGGGCCCATGCGCTTCAGTTTCTCTTCAGCCAGTGCTGGGGCATCAGGGGTGTCCTTTGTTTCAGGGGGGAAGATTTTGTACAGCAAATATGGTGTTGCTAGCAGAGAAACAAGAGCTGGCAAACTAGCAGCTTTGAACCATGATACCCATGGATTTGCAATGATTACACCAAGCTCCTCTGCTAGCTTCAAGCACAACAGGTTTTGTGCTGCAGCAGTGAGGAATAAAGCACTCGAGTTACCACTTGCCTGTCAAGCAACATAAACCATCAATTTGCATAACATACAGAAGAATTATAAAAACATTCCGCAATTACATGTAAACAGAAATGGGCTCTAATAATCTCAATTCCAAAGAACAATATTTCAGCATAGAATTCCAAAATTGGCTGCATTTTCAGGATTTTCTATCCCATTTGTTAGCACTTGAGGGATTAGGCACTAGATGTTCTCTCAGATAGATGGCTCGTGGAGCCACATGCCAGTAAGACCACATGGTGATAGATCTTGCACTGCCAATAAATTAGGAAGATCTTGCACTTCAATATGTGTTCACGATTGGATGTCAGTAAAGCTTCAATATGTTTTAAAAAAAACATATTGATGTTTTATTTTTTCACTTTGTAATGCAACTGGAAGAAAGAATAAATTGTCCTCATTGCCAACGCGGAATAGGCTATCGTCGGCATGCACTACTCTTCGCTTTCTACTCTAGTCGTAGCCAACTCTGCATTGTGCAAGAGGATGTTAGTCGTCGTCTTCTCCTCCAGTCTACGATGCTCCTGCTACGACTGGGGGTGTTAGAGTATATTTGGTAGTTAGGATTGTAATATGGTATTGCCATATGTAACTAGGTAGGTGGATTGTCCCTTAAGTTTCTCTCTATACCATATGTATCTAGGGAGGTGGATTGTCCCCTAAGTATCTATGCTCTCGATATATACCGCCCGAGCGGCTCAATGCAACACAACCTAGACAATATATCCAATCCTTCATGCTTTCAACAATGACTTAGGCCACAACCATAAAATCTAATACTATAAGCCTAGGTTCAACACCATTATCATTAGTAGCCTTTTGAACTAACTATTTGTTACATCTTACTTCTCCAAAGAAGTCAATGTTTGTTCGGGGAGCCTTCGGGAGGCCCTAACCCCAAAGCCCGATGCCGGTTCTGAGGTAACGGCTGCAATGTACCGGGTCATAAATGGGAAGCGAATCCTCCCAGGTGCTCCGAAGCTTTCATCAAGTTCTCCAGACCACTTCAAGGACGATGAGATGACCACGATCTATGATGATGCCATGGGCACTGTTGGGAGAACCACAATGCACGTGATAGCGGGCCACATGCCCTGATGATTGCTATAGTAACCAGGATAGTGACAATGTCATCTGGTAGTTGGTTGTCACAAGATTAGAAGCAGGAAAGACAATGGTGCCCCTCCATGGCACAAATGAGAAAAATATCCCTCTTGGTAGTACAAATACATGACACGTGCTTTATGAGAGGGGACTCCAGATTCTCACACTTCACAATAGTGCATCATTATTCAACTTTTCTCTTCCCTAAGCTTGAGTCTTCTATTAGCAAAGCTCTCACCACATTTAACCAGGGCAAATGTTCTTTGCCCCAACCATTTGTTTAAAGGAAAAGGTATTAACTAAGTGACACAATGAAGCTAGCTTCACCATTTTAATGTAAATCCTATAGAAAAAGGGATTTCCTATAAGAAAGAGTTTTGGTATAGTTGTGAAATGCATTAATGCAAGCATGCAGGATGTCCTAAGAAAAGCTTAAGGGTGTATTTAGTTTAGTACCCAAGCTAGCCAAGCCAATTGGCTACTTTGACCAATCCTGTTGGATGTCAAAATTTGGCATAGAACCCTCCACCTTTGGCCACCTCATTTTGGTGGTCAAAGTTGGCCAAATCCATGGTCACCAATTTGGTAACCAAAATTTGGGGGCTTGGTTAGGAGATGCCACAAACCAAACACTCTAAAAGTTTTCTATAGATCAACAACATAAATAGCTACTTCCTTTGTTTCAATTATCAACGCTTTCATGTTTGTCCTAAGCCAAGCTTGTCGAATTTGACCAAGTTTATAGAAAAATATATTAACATCTACAATTTCAACTAAATGAACCAAAATATGTTTCATGGTGTATCTAATGAATCTTGTTCGATGTTGTAGATGTTCATGCATTTTTTTCTAATAAACTTAGTCAAAGCTAGGAAGCTTGACTTAGGACAAAGCTAAAATGACTTACAATTTGGAACAAGGAGTAGATTCATTATGACAAATAGTTCCATAGAACAAAATAATATAATAGATTTTTAAAGATATAGCTAGTCGAAGTGCCTTATAGTATTTCTGATCAGAGGAAGTACCTTTCTCTGAAGATAATGTTTTCTACTTTCAGACCCAACAACAATTCAAATCACTCTGGTGGCATTTGATTACCTTCATGAGAACAAGGAATCCCTACTTCCAAATTCCACAGAAGGATACAGTGAATCAAGCTAATAAATCAACAATGGGCCCTTTCTGTAAAAATTCAGTTGGGAAAACGGTCGCTCTTAATTTAGTGGTGATCACAAAGTTGGTGCATTCATCTATCAGAAACCAACTTCTATAAGATTTATCTGCTCTCGGATCGAATTGGAAGCAGCCAGTTAGCAAACCGATCCCACGCAAATCTGACCAATTGCCTTACATAATTACCTGGAATTGCGTCATCACAAGATAGGACCCAAGCTTCCGTGACGATGGATGGTTGGGCTTGCTATCAGCCGACAGCGAGAGCGACTTGATGATGGGCAGGAACACGCCTCCGGCCCTCGCCGTGGTGCTGGGCATGGCCGGCGCGATGCAGGCCTCGCTGATGGTGAGCCCGTAGGACAGGCCCAGCGTGCTGCTCCCGAGCCACTTGACGAAGTAGGTGGCGATTCGGTCACCGAGGCCCG
The DNA here is from genome assembly GCA_022457205.1 of Saccharum spontaneum. Taxonomy (NCBI): domain Eukaryota; kingdom Viridiplantae; phylum Streptophyta; class Magnoliopsida; order Poales; family Poaceae; genus Saccharum; species Saccharum spontaneum. Next base: position 52,129,995 of record CM039585.1, on the reverse strand, counting down.
TCTTGACGAAGCCGCGCGCGAAGAAGAAGGAGATGACGATGAGCCAGATGACCTCGTTGGTGAAGGCGGAGAAGGCGGCGGTGAAGGGGAGCGTGCGAGTGGCGACGGCGGCGGTGAGCCCGAGGAAGGCCCACGCGCCGACGGGGAGCGGGCCAAGCACCAGCCCCGCGATGGTGGAGAGGAAGATGGAGAGGAGCTGCCACGCCTGCGGGCTCACCTCAACGGGCCGCGGCGCGAGGAACCGCACGGCGAGGCCGACGGCGATGGAGATGACGAGCGGCACTAGCTTCGCACCGGTAGACTCGGGCTCAGGCTCAGGCTCGCGGTTAGCATCAGGGGTTTGGGAGACGCGAAGAGGCGGGCGGAGGTGGCGGCGAAGGGTGGGAGAGAGGCGATGATGATGCGGGAAGGAAAGGCAGAGGGAGGTGCTGGGAAGGGAGAGTGGGGCGGGGAGGTGCTGGAGGTGGAGGTGGCGGCGGCGGAGGTGGCCCGCCGCTGGTACCGGCAGAGGCGGGCGGTGGGCGACGGCGAGGTGGAGGTTCTCCATCGACGGCCGCGGAAAGAGGCGGGCGGCGGGCGCCGGGCGGTGGTACTGGTTTCGTTCAGACTTCAGTTTCAGGAGAGTGACCTTTATGGAAGTGTTGGTAGCCTAGATTCTAACGGCTGAAAACGAGGCGCGAACGTGGGGCCCGGTTGCAGTCGGAGGAACCGGGGTCATCACCTGTGGACCGTGCTGAGCTGCGGCGGTGGATCCTGCGAGGCGCGGAACCAATGAAACGATGGCCGCCGGCGTCCAGGCGAAGGTGGGTTCTGCGGATAGTCGGATACCATCTGCGCTGCGGTCTGCGGCTCAGATTCACGCACGCGACTTCCGCTCACGATCTGTACTCTTTGCCAATCCCCACGTTTCCAACGGCGTCATTGTGTATGGTTCAAAACAACTTGTACTCTTGTTCGTAAAAAAGAAACAGAGCCAAGAAGAGCACCATTTCATTAGTCCTCGGTCACTTGCGTCAGGTCTAGCTAATAGTTTATAAGTTGTTTTAACTTTGTTTGATATATCTATTTTGCTATGTATATAGATAAAATAATATGTCTAGATACATAGAAAAATGGATGAATAAAAAAGTCAAAACGACTTATAATTTGGAACGGGAGAGTATTAACGGTTGTTGGTTAGTTTAGTTCAACTAGTAAAATAGTTGTTATCTGGATATTTAGCAAATAGCTAAACTTGTTTGGATATAAAAAGCTAATTATTAGCTTTATAGCAGGGCCTAAGTGGAGCAACATGTCCGTGATTCTTATCATTCTTCCTCTTCGGGTTTTAGTGAATGAAGGATACAAAGGAACCCACGTTGTTTTTTCTATAAATACTCCATAGTCCCAAAATATAAGGTTTTAAAAAAAACTAAACAAATTATAACCAAAGAAAAAAAAGTCTATCACACCCACACATTGCATAGGACCACTTATGACTGGTTTCGCATGTGTTTCATTTCTGAGATAACCTATGATAGCATGGTCATGTTCATGAATTTTAGGATCAGGTTTAGTTGAGGAGAGATGATCATCCTTTGTTTTATATTTAGTTTGACGACACCGAGAAATTAGATCTAAGCCCTTGGTATGTCACGTGACTCAATGATAAAACAATTAATAAACTAGTAAAATTTTTAAGGTAAATATATGTTATAGTTCATACAAGATGATACCAAATATTGGCAACTCTAAAAAAAGGAAACGACGAAAGTGACATGAAGATTGTGTGGATAGGTCAAGGTTAGGAGAGCACATGGTGGTGGGTAATAAATCTCTAAAGGGCAAAGGGCAAATTGGTCTTTTACCAATTCACAAGCTACTTCATGCAGTTAGCTAGATTATTGTTACGTGTTGGATGAAAACGATACGGAAATATCCCGAACCGAACCGCAGTCGTTTTCTACATTTAACCCGATCGAATTCGTTTTTTGCGGACAAAAACGGATACTAAATTCGAAAACGAAATACGGAGTACATAATTCGGAATTCGATACGAAATCGGTTTGGGCATTTGTTCGTTCGATTTCTACATTTCTACATTATATTCGGTTTAGAACCGAATTTGGTCCAGCAGGGGAACTCTGATCTTACATTTCTACATTATATTCGGTTTAGAACCGAATTTGTCCAGCAGGGGAACTCTGATTCTGACATCATGGATGATGCTGATGAGCTCTAGATGTTCATGTTCTGTTAATTGTGTGTCGTACTACTTAAGACCACGGGTCACACACTTGTTAATTTGAACTAGATCATGCACTTGTTAGTCGCGAACTTGTTATGTATTTGGCCATGAACTTATTTAATGTTATGCACTGTGGGTCGGTTCGTATTGAATTCTCATATACCGACCGTGTTCGATATAATTCCGCTCGAATTGTTTTGTTTTCGAAATTCTCGATATTCCGTAAGTTCGTGTTCGTTTTCGTGTTCGGTTTGTCCGCTTTCGTTTTCGTTTTCGTATTCAAATGTAAAAGTAGAAAACGGTTGAGGAGTTCTCCGTTCGATTCCGTCCGTTTTCATCCTTAGTTGGGGGTAAGCTACTAAAAGCTAGGCATGACACCTGAAGCTTTTAAAGCCATAATTCACAAGAATAATTACGCACGTAATAGAAATTTACAAACTTTCTCTAAGGGATAATTTTTGTGGACGAGACCATTGTGCTTTGGTGGGAAGTGTCATGTATTTTTAAACCAGAAGCTTAGAATTGTTCATAAATAAATTCCAGGCCTTCACTTGCAGCATTTTTTTTTAAAAAAATTGATAGAGAATTGAGTGAGGTACAACTACCGTTTTATTTCTTTTCTTATCATCAAAGCAGTGTTATGATTGTTCAACTTTTCAGGACGTCAGTTGGAACCTTTATGTAGTAACAGATGTCGTAGATCCTCTCCAATCTGTTTGGGACACCATAGAAGAACATGGCTGGTAGTGTGGCACTGAGTTGCAGTGAACTCTAGGGCCTTGTTTAGTTCGCGAAATTTTTTAGAAATGGTATTTAGTACTTTTATTGTTATTTGATAATTAGTGTCTAATTATGGTCTAATTAGACTTAAAAGATTTGTCTCGTGAATTTCGTCTAAACTGTGTAATTAGTTTTATTTTTTATTTATATTTAATATTTCATGCATGCGTCTAAAGATTCGTTGTGATAGGAAATCTTAGAAAAAAAATTAGGAACTAAACAGGCCCCCAAGTACGTATCATACTTGGTGCACTGAGTTGCAGTCGTACCATGCTTTATCTTATTTTTTTTTGTCGAACGAGTAGGAGAATTACACACCATTATATTATAAAAAAAGGAAAAAGTCTAGATGACTTGTACAACCCTGAGGGGCAAAGAAGCTACCAAAAGATTGTACCAGAAAATTCTTAACCACAAGCAACAACCGTGAACAAAATAATTATGGCCATCATGATTTTAAGAGTTTCAAAGAGAATCACTTTCAGCTACAGAATCACTTCTCTCAGAGAATCAGCTTTCTTAGAGAATCAGAATCAGATAGAGCTCTACCAAACAGGCCCTCAATGTAACCTTCACCAGAAGTATTCTAGGTATCGATTTTCATGGGGAACGTAAAGTGAGCTCAGTGGCGGATCCAGGAAATAAGTTAGGAGGGGCTTATCTTATAATCTTTCATCCGTAGCCTTTCATTCTAAGCTTGAATATGTGCAAATTTGTAGCGGGGGCTTAGGAGGGGCTCCATGGTCCGAGCAGCGGTAGCAGGGGCTCGAGCCCACCCCGCCCCGGTGCTGGATCCGCCCCTGAGTGAGCTAACAAAGGATCAAGATCGTTTAACGAAATCACCTAGTATAGCAACATTTTGATGTTCTTCGCGGTAGTTAAATAATATATCGATATCTATATTAATATTAGTATACTTTCTCTGTCCTAAAAAAATAAAATTCTCATTTCTTGAGGAGTCAAAAAATTAAGTTCAACTAAATTTATTTAAAAAATTACTAACATTTGTGATATCGAATAAATAACATTACATTGACTATGAAACATGTTTTCATAGTAAACCTAATTGAGGACATAAATATTAATCTTTTCCTTATAAGCTTGGTCCAACGGAAAAAAACAAGTTTGACTTAATTCAAAACTTAGAATTGTATTTTTTTTAAATGGAGGGACTATGCCACTATTGACGGTCACTAACACCAATTATAAACTGTCAACATAACCTGCATATATATTTAATTTCATCACCAAACAAAGGTTTAGGGGGTTTAAACTAATAAATTCCACGAGTTTTGGTGAATCTGTGTTTTCAACAGGGTTTATCCAGAAACCGTCAAGGTGGACCTATTCGTCAAAGCAAATCATGTTTATCTACAACGTAAACTATTTAGGAAGGATCTAGAACACACCAGAAGGCAATCCACCAAAGCAGACCTCGAGAGGCAAACATGTGGGGCCTATCGGCCCCACCTGCAGGGCGGCCGACCTGTGGGTCCCACTGGTCTGTCTCTGCTTCGCGTCGGTTCTTCCACCGCCATTGAGGATCAATCTACGCCGTTGCTCAACGTTGGTTCAAATAGAGGGATGAGATAGAGCCATGCTATGCATTTATGGGCTCAATTCAGAATTTGGCCTATAGAGGCCCAGGTGTATTTTAATGAGATATGGTGAAAAGTTTAGTATCAATGAGGCTACTCAGAGGGTGAGGGTGCCAAGCGTCCCTCATAAATAGCAGCCCATACCCCTCCTTGAAGCCATCTCTGAAACCCTAATTCATATCTTTGGGATCAGAGCCGGCTATCGAGAGAAGATTAGTTCTCCATAGGATCTAGTCTTCTAAATAATAGTGAGATAGAGAGTGAGGGATGAGTTTGGAGGAGGTGCCCTTTCTACGGCTTATACCTTGGCGGATCCAAGTTCTATTTGAGCTTGCCTTTGAGATTTCTCTGGTAATCAACTTCTGATTCAAGTATCTTATTTATATTGTTCATCAAGTTCGTAACTCTTTTGAGTGTTTTATTCCTATTCTAGAGGGAGTAAAGTATTAATTGTAAGTGTAAGTGTGGTGCTTAGACTTAGATTAATCGTGGATGCACCCTGTATTTTCGGATCGGTGGTATCTCTGGAGGGTGACTCTTATAGCTTCGTTGAATCCTTTGTAATCCACCTCCCGTCTGTAGGTCAAGTAGGACTGCTTACGAAGGAAAATATTCTCTGCTGGTGTCTTTTCTTAGTAATGTCCCCGGTTGAACAACAAAATACATAGTTTATCCAAGTCAGAACTAGAGAACCTTAGTAATCCTCTCTATGCTCCTGTTTATCCTAACCTTGTTGCTAGCCTTAGTTAAGTTAGACTGTAGTTAGTCTCATACTTTTCCCTATGGATACGATACTTGGAATACTTCTAGGTGAAAACTACAGCGGTATCCGTGCGCTTGTGTGCGTTAAAATATACCAATAGTCACTTTAGAACTCAGGAATCTCAGAGGAATCGTACATAAACTTCACCCGAACTAGAAGGATACCCGGAGCTGCGGGACCCTCTTAAAAATAAATTTGTTGCATATCCGAGTTAAACTATCTATATGTTGTTACATCCATTCTTATCAAAATTGGTTGCATTAAGAAGTTGGAAAGTTAGTAAAAAAAGGTTGGAAGTTAGTAGGACGACATGACTATTAGTGGGAGATGATGTGGATAATTAGTGAAAAATGCTGTGGATAGTTTGCATGTTGAGATAAAACTTTAGTAGGAAGACATGATTATTAGTGAAGATGATGTGGATAATTAGTGGAAGATGATGTGGATGACTTATAGGTTGGCATAAAATTTATAGTAGAGATTAGCTTTCATCTATATGTTCTTACATCCATTCTTATCAAAATTGGATTAAGAGGTTGAAAGTTAGTAAGATGACATGACTATTAGTGAGAAATGATGTGGTAGTTAATGGAAGATGGTGTGCATTACTTGGATGTTGAGATAAAACTTGTAGTGAAAAAGGTTGAAAGTCAGTAGAATGACATAACTATTAATTAGTGGGAGATAATGATGATAATTAGTGGAAAGTGATGTTGATGACTTGTATGTTGAGATAAAACTTATGCGGGGATTAGTTTTGTAAGAGTTATAGATGATGTGGATAGTTTGTGAAAGATAATGTGAATGACTTGTATGATGAGATAAAACTTGTGTAGAGACTTTATAAGTGATATACATATGAATACACATAGATCACTGAAATCAGTTCATTTTTTTACATAAAAATACGAAAAAAGGAAAAAAAAAGAACCCTGCGTACCTCGCGAGCTTGCGGTGGGAACAAAGAAAACTACTGTCTTCGTTCTCGTTTACTTGGCATGAAAATTTTTCTGTAGCAATTTTGACCATATGTTTTCTTCTGTAAAAGATTTGTAGATACATCAAGTTTTCACGTATATGATTCTTCATTGAACATACTTTAGTAGTGTTATATGCTTTAAAAGTATCTAAGATTTTTTTTTAAAAAAATAGATGGTCAAATTTGCTATAATAATAACGGAGAGAAGTATAAGCCAGAAAGTACAAAAGGAGGAGCCGAGAAACACACATGACGACGGGCCCCGATCGGGCCCGAAGAGATAGGCCGTCCGTCCACCCCGTCCACCTCGCTATCCTCCCGATCGATCCCGAGCGGCCGAGTCCGATCCAACTCCGCGCATGCACAACCACGTGTCCACCGAGCCCCCGAGTCCCCGACTCCTCCCCCGCCCGTCCCTTCCGCGCGCGCTCCCCAAGGTGAGATCAGCGTCTCCGTCGTCTCTTCCCCGCCGCTCCTCACTCCCCCACTGGTCTCCTCGAGAGCCGCGAGCCTAGGGGCCGCCCACCCCTATAAAACTAGCACCATTCCCTTACCAGCGCCCGATCACATTCCTCGGTCCCCCACGCTTGGATGGATTCCGTCGGTACAAATCGGCCCCCGCTGCGCTCCGTTGCCGCCGCAGTCACTCGACGCAGCGCGCTCCTGCGGCCGCCTCGCCACCTCGGGCTCGGCAATCGGTGAGTGGTTCTGTTGTGGGGTGTCGATCAGATGTTGATTTGGTCGTGCTACATTCCCTCGATTCGTGGCGCGTCTCGGCTCGACGCTGAATGCTGTGCTCGTTGTGAGTCTCTGCAGTTTTGCGGAGACTAAGCTTGGGATCGCGTCTGGGTGTGAAGGAGGAGGGTATTTTGGAAAGGCAGGTGTCTCGATTTTTGGTACGGTTCGTGCCATAGTGGCATGCTGATATGTGGATTGTCTGATCCAAGCAAATTTCGTGGTGGCGCAGGTGCAGCGATTTGACGCCTTGCGGAATACCACGACAAAAGTTCAGAGCGGGAAGGCGGGGAGAAGTGTGACCAAGGTATCTAATCACACCATGCTCCAGGGGTTGTAGAGCACTACTATTCATAGAACAGTTAAACCACTGGTCGATCATATTGTGTTGCTTGATATAATCGAGGCCATTTTCAAGTGATGGGTTGGCACCGTGCAAGTAAAATTTTGCTGTATGCAAATGTGCTCTGTATTTATAAGCTGTATCCTGATACATTTCGCTATTCCTGAATTGAATTTTTCTTCTGAACTTAGTATGCATTGTTTGTCATGTGTTCTTTTGGGGACAATGTTTATCCATTTTGTAACTACAGGAAATGGGACACACCTCATCTGGCAGTGAAGTGCCCTTGAAATATTCTTCAGGCAAAGCTTTCCCCCTAGGAGTGTCACAAGTTGATGATGGGCTAAATTTTGCAATATTCTCACAGCATGCTTCTTCTGTCACCCTTTGCTTGAAACTTCCTGAGAGGTAATATTTTCTCTCTTAAAACGGTGTTGTGATGTTACTTTTTTTTGACGCCTGTGTTGTGATGTTACTTTCCATGTCATTCGACCTAACTGCTGGCTAGTTTACTGAACTTCTTTTGTTTCCCTTCAGATATGAACTTGTGTAGTTTCTTGGCCACCTTGGAATTCTAATCTTCCCCATTCCAATTTTAATTAGCACTATTACTGCATGTGTTCATAATTCATAGTTGCTTTCTTTGGGCTTCATATTAAACCTTGGTTAGTCAGTCCATGGCTACTATTGTTTCAGGGTTTTAAAGATATATATGTCAATACTGTTTGCACAACGTGCCACACATTATTTCGTGTTTTGGGATGCGCTTGGTACACTGAAATGTAAGTGTTTTAATAGACACACTTACCCCTGATTGTCCCACAGATGAAAAGAATCATATAGGGATGAAAGGGGTTGGTAACAGAATTTTCTATATGGAAAACAATTCCCAGTAGGTTGAAAACTCACTATATTTTCAATTTAACTATTTAGTGACGACACCAATACTGTGCTGAAAGAAATTAGAAAATCAAATGTCTAAATACAGTAATGGTCGGAAACGGTTATAACCGATATCACTTATATGGAAATGATCCCTGGTAAATGGAACTTTCCATTTCTGTTTTCACCACCACATACCAACAGACCAAATCGAAGCCATAAGCCCATAACTGAAGGGCTATTACTTGATAGGGTCCACAAGGAATGGTATACTTCATGATCCCTCACATTTATTTTCTGTAATGATCTGAATCATAAACTTGGAGCTTGGTTCAAATCATCACCATGCTGAAAAGCACTGAACTGCAGCCTTTTTCTTCTTGCTCTCCAAAAGTAATATGGCATACTCAATATGCAAACTTCTGTTTTCTCTGATTTTTTTTTCAGAGGCACCCAAGATGATGTGGACATTGTAGAGTTTGCTTTAGACCGCGAAAAGAACAAAACTGGAGATATATGGCATGTGTCGGTGGAGGTAGCTTTCTTTAGTTCTGATACTATTTTACCTTTGGAGATAAGCACATTATTCTTTTTTATGGACACCTTGCTCTGGACTGACATTCACAGAACAAGAACTACAATATTTTTCTGTTTTTTTTTTTTGTTATGGTCACATGTTCTTCAAGTGCATGTTCCATTTTATAAAGACCACCTGCATTTGGGAGGGACCGTACCTGATGTGATACCATATATTTCCAAATTGCTGACCTTCTGTTACGAGCTTATCTTCCCTGTTGACAGAAAGCACTGTTGAGTATTGTCTCATAAAACGAGCTATTTTGCTTCATCAGTTCTATCTTGTTTACCCTCTTTCTGTTTTGGTGCCCCTCGTATGCATACTCTATTATTAAATTTTCATCCACTTTAGTTCTATGTAATTTACTAAAATTATACTAATCTGTCAACCTTAAAGAAACCTTCTCTGTCTCTTTTACTTTCAGGGTTTGCCTGTTTCTGGTGTTCTTTATGGGTATCGCATTAATGGTCCTCAAGGGTGGCAACAAGGTCATAGATTTGATGACAGCATTATTCTTCTGGACCCTTATGCAAAATTAGTTTCTGGTCGTAAGCACTTTGTGGTTGAAAAAGAGAAGCCAAGCCAGCTTTTCGGAACATATGATTTTGATAGCTCACCTTTTGACTGGGGTGACAATTATAGGCTTCCTAATTTGGCTGAGGTATTAAGATCATTTAGCATAGTGCACCAAATATCCCAAACACGTAATTCTCACCACATTTTTTGTTCTTTAATCTAGACAGATCTTGTTATATATGAAATGAATGTCCGTGCCTTCACTGCGGACGAGTCAAGCAGGCTTGGTCCAGCTATTCATGGAAGTTACCTTGGTGTCATTGATAAAGTAAGGTTACCTATTCCATCACTTGTAAACACAACTTGTTTCGGTTTTAGATTCCATCAGTCCTATGTTAATAAGATACAGATACCTATTATTATCACAAATTGTTCTTTCTGCTGATTTAGTTTTGGGTACCTGATATTGACACAGGCTACCAATTTCCATGCTGATTTTTTAATGACTTATACATGAAATAGTGCTGGTTTCGTAGATTCCTCATTTGCTGGAACTTGGCGTTAATGCAGTGGAACTACTTCCTGTTTTTGAGTTTGATGAGCTGGAGTTGAAGAGGTTCCCTAACCCAAGGGACCACATGGTAAAAGTTTGATAACCTTTTTGACGCATAATGCCCTTCACATTCATCACTGGCGTGACACCCCACCTCTTCATTTCCAAGGTAAATACATGGGGATATTCTACAATCAACTTTTTTGCGCCCATGAGTCGTTATGCTAGTGCGGGTGGTGGACCTGTGGCTGCTTCCAAAGAGCTCAAACAGATGGTCAAGGCATTTCATAATGCTGGAATTGAGGTATTGACATCCTGTAGACATGATAAATCTTTTTCCTCAGCATTGTTTTTAATACCCTAGTCCAAAAATTATTTAATTGTATAATCATAAATCATGTTTCAATAGGTTATTCTGGATGTGGTTTACAACCATACAAATGAAGCGGATGATGCTAACCCTTATGTGACTTCCTTTCGTGGCATTGATAACAAGGTGATTGCAGAATACCTCTTTACTTGTTGCTACATGTTCTATCATTTAAGTTCCAAGTCCATGGAGAGAACTTATATGGAGCCTCATCAATTTCTGGATGAATTTATGAGAAAAACAAACTGCTGTTCTTGCAGGTCTATTACATGTTAGATCTCAACAACAATGCTCAGCTGCTGAACTTCTCGGGTTGCGGTAAAACCATGGTCCTAAGCTTCTCTTTCTAAATTGAGATGTACTTTGCATTACATGTCACATTATTTTTGTATGCAGTCTGATACTGCTAGATGCCTATGTTAGGTTAAAAACTGTCATGATTTGCATGGTGTCCTCCTAGGTTTTAGGGTGGTTCCATCTTTTTGTTACTTTATTGCATATATTTTGGCATCTTGCAATGGTGTTTATTCAAAGCATCTCTGGTGACTAAACAGTATCTGTGATTCTGTGGTTACTAACTTCATACCATGGACCTTGAATGATACAATGTGGTTTGATGCATGCTACATGTTTCCATTGTGTGTCGCACTGCCGGCAGACTGTACCTGGAAATTACATACTTCATGTGGCTCCTATGTTAACTCATAGAAGGGTGAATAAACCACTCATTCATTTTTAAACTGGTATTGGTATACATTCTCACATTGATTTGAGAGCTGCAACCTATAGGGCAAGCCTTGTTGAACATTTGTGACAGCCTGCTTATATGTCATGGTGGTTTAGTACTCTAGTTCTTGGTAGCTAGATTTTTTCTGTGATATATGTTCTAAATCTTACAATAGCAGGACTTGTATTTACTCTTCATAAACTGTCTGGTTTAATGCAGGGAATACACTAAACTGCAACCATCCTGTTGTCAAGGAGCTTGTACTCGACAGTTTGAGACATTGGTATGGCACAACTTACAGCTTTGTTTTTTCTGTGACACCTATGTGTAGATTTCATACATACTTATCAGGTTCAACTGAATACTTGTTCACATATTTGCTCTTAATAGCTGTTGGTGGTTTGTTGCTTTGATTACTACAGTATTTACTTGTTTACTCCCACTATAAGTGTATACAAATATCTATTTGGAGCTTAGCTCGGGTTTATACAATCAAAACACCAAGGGGCGTATCTCATACACCTGAGGTCCATGAAAATTACCTCTAGAATACAGGGCGTGTTTGGTTCCTGATCCGAGGAACGCGCCTGCACGAAGCAGCGACGCAAGGCGTTTATTTCGATCGCCTGGGGTCGAATCGACCTGCCTGGGTGCAGCCCCCAGGCTAGGGTGCTAACCAAACAATCCCAAATTGTGGGCTCTTGTTAGTTGTTAACTAGCAACCATTTGGCTTGTGGTAAGATATAACTGATGCAAAAGCTTTTTTTCATAAATAGCTGCAGTAAGATGGATAATGCACTGCCTAGTCCTATATTACTTGATAGTTGATAGCAGTTCCATTCTTGTGTTGTTTCTGATTTGCATGAGTGTTTTTGTTTCTTCAAGGGTTACGGAGTATCACATAGATGGATTTCGGTTTGACCTTGCGAGTGTTCTTTGTCGTGGACCAGATGGCAGTCCTCTTGATGCACCTCCACTCATTAAGGTACTTCTTGCAATATCAAGCCTGCGATGGGATTTTTCTTTATCTGTTTTTGTGCTTTTTCAGCCAGATAAATGAAGTGATATGTTTGATGCAAACACAAACATAGATTCTTAAATGCCATTGCATTGTTTTTTTAGTGAAAGTAATGTTACTGTACTATGATAAAAGGTTCCTACATGTAACTGTTGGCCATAACTCCGAGAGACCAATTGTGAAAGTCACCTTAAATTGTATGTACTTTGTATCTATATGCTTCTTGTTTATTTTCTGTTTTTTAGAATTATTTGTTTAAGGGAAAATATCTGACACAAATTCCTATGAGTGCAATTATGCAAAATTTTTAATGTGTATCACTGGAGCCTCTGACACTGGGTCTGCCCTTTTTATCACTGGATGAGATCTGCATGGCTAAGATTTTTGGGTATCAGAACATTTTAATTAACCCTGCCACCCACATGAAGAAAAATTGTTAACGATGGACCCTGCCTTGTCAACACAACACAAATATGACCCGTCATTCCCCGATCCAATGGGTTCAATCATATTTGTAAATCTATCAGATGTTCTTCTTAACGGTTGTATCTGATTGTTTATTTATTTGGTTGAAGGAAATTGCCAAAGACTCTGTATTGTCTAGATGTAAGATCATTGCTGAACCTTGGGACTGTGGTGGCCTTTATCTAGTAGGGAAGTTCCCTAATTGGGACAGGTAATTTGACTGTAAATTTTTGAATTTACTAATTTGACAATATGACTATAAATGTACTGGAATAAATGAATTTATTTAAGTGTTTATTTCATAGTTTCTTCTTTTAACTGTTTATTAGTACCAAGATCTCCTTAACATTATGCTGAATGTCACGCAAAAGAGTAATGTTTTCTCTATCCATTTCTTAACTTAGATGATAGAATTGTGTCTCTGAACTACCCATTCTTAATAACTTAGAAAGCACAGTCCTGCTTGAGATTTTGGTTGTTCCTTGTTGAATGGAACTCCTGCCACTATATTGTTCCATTCAGACTCAGCATACAGGCTTCACTGTCCTGTAAAGCAATGGTGCTGACTCTACATTGCCATTAGGAGATCATGGGGCCTGTTTGGTTCTTTACTCAACTATGCCATAGCTCGCCACAGTTTAGGCAACCATTTGGTTCGTCGCCAGAGATATGTCGCCGCCAGAGCTTTCCAAGGCTTTGTAGTTCATTTTTCTCATCACAGTGTGCCAATAGCCCAATAGTCTGGTGGACAAATCGTCCGCTTCGCCTGTGGTGGCACCAGAGTGAGCGTGGTGTTCTGTGGTGATGTCCAAACAGCCCTCATATGTTCTGCCTTCATTTCCACTGATTATATAAGAAATGACGAATATAAGAAATGACGAATCTGTTCACCATTGGTCCTGTAGGTGGGCTGAATGGAACGGGAAGTACAGAGATGATATTCGAAGATTTATTAAGGTACTTTATGATCAGAGAATCAGAGGTGGCTTAGAAAGTAGATATACTGTAATACACATATCAAAGGGTTCTATTTATGCCATGATGGAGATGATTCTTAGGCTAGTTTATCATTTTGTAAGTACACTAGTATATCGTTTATTTGGCTCTGAATTTCAATCCGCACATCCTCCTTTAACGTTACATAGGACCACCCCTTTGGCGATGTACTGATGCAGTGATGCTTAGCTTCGTACTCTGGTTGCGCTCATTTTTTTTCATTTAGTAGGTTGTGCTCATATTTTACAGAAAACTGAGTTTATTGTGGAAGCAGTCAGTGTTGAGAAAAAAATGAAGACACTCCTTGAATGTGGTGCGAAAGTCTGATGATCAAAGAAATCCTACAGCAGTTTTTATTCACTAGTAAATAATGCAGCAACTCTGAAATAATCTTTATGGGATAATGGACATTAAAACATTCAGTAATTTAGTATTTACCTAATTAGGGAGATATACACCTTACTTGGGAATGGTATCCTGAAACAGTTCCTATCCTAGCAACTTTCAGAAAATGGGTGACGTTTTCCGAAGCCATTCGATTTATTAGATTTCGAGGCCAGGGCTAGTTTTTCCCAATCACTTATCATCTGCTTTTAGGGATTGATGTTATTACCAAATTAGAATCTTTCTATTGAGTCTATTGCAGACTGCAAGTCTTATGCACAATCATATTTCTCGCAGAAAAGTACACACAATTGTGATCCACATCATCATTAAAAGATTTTTTTTTTTGAAAATAAAGGTGGGAGCTCTACCGCTCAATTAAGAAGGAAATAGAGTTTTATGTACAACGGCACCTACGGTGCCCAATAGCACCGGTCATAGGGCCAAAACACAAAGGCCACAGATCACGCACTTGTTGTTTTACCCCGCAATACACACGGCCCTACGCCTCTGAATAATATCCTCCTTTGCTAGATAGGTGACCTGATCTGCCGTTTTGTGTTTATTTTCGAAAATCCTCCTGTTCCTTTCCTTCCATAGGTTCCACACAATGTAAATCCTCCTGATCAGGCACTTGTTTTGTGTTCATTAAAAGATTATGAAGTGCTAGAGACTGGCTGAAATATATTGCCTATGAACATCCTTTTAAAGTTTCATGCTTCATTTGCAGAATTCCAGTTCACATTTATATGCAAGTGTCCCATATAGTAGTGGGCTGCTTACACTAATATTTAGCTGGAAATGATTATCTTCTAGGAGTATTTGACAGATAAATTGGCATTTTTTTTGACGGTCAATAAATTGGCATTTAGTTCTCAGGACCTGTGCTTCACCATATTACATGGATCCCTTCAGTTTTTTTTAATAAGAAACGGGATATACAATCAAAAGTCTAACTATTTTACACGTCAGTGGGTTTAGACAAATTTAAACATCAATGTTCAAAATCAATGTTCAAAAGAGTCTTTACACTATGTCAGAATATGTGCAGCATTTTGCCTTGTGGTTCATCTGTATCTCTCTAACTCTTATTCTTAATCATGAAGGAATGATCATTGACCTGATGTCACTAAACATTTGTAGGGAGATCCTGGTATGAAGGGGGTGTTTGCAACTCGTGTTTCTGGTTCTGCAGATCTCTATCAGGTGCTCTTGTGCTATTTCTTTGTTGGCATGTTAGTTTAGCCATTGTTCACAATATTACTTGCTTGATTATCCCTTTTAAGTACTACTACTTCCTTTTGGACCTCCAATTTGCTCAATGTTTTTCTGTGTTTTGAGCAGCTCAATCGAAACTATGCACTTGTTGCTTATATGTATCTTGCGCCATCGTTAGAGTCCAGCAAATTTTTTTTTCTTGAACATGCAGGAGAACTGCGCATCATTTCATTAAGAAGAAAAGAGTGTACATAGAGTACAAGGGGAGAAGAGTCCCCAAACCCCCACACACACTAACACAAAAAGAAACCTACAGCCCACACCTCGTTCTTTGAGAAAGAAAACATGACAAGCACTACCGGAGGGCAAAATCAGCCACTCCAAGTCCAAGACTGATCAGAAGCTCCTGTAGGCTCAAATTGGTTTAGCAATAATCAACACCTATCATATTTCCTGCAAAAATGTGCTCAAATTGGTGTATTTAATTATTTACGGAAACTAATTTGCCTTGTTTAGAGCTATCAAGTATCAACTATCAATACTAATTTCTCCTGGGTCCACTTGTTTAAAGGCAAGCATCTCTATAGCAAGTAGGACTGTAGGAGTAACATAGTAACCATTTGAAATTATAAAACCAGTTGTTGATGCAATTTCCTGACATTTCCTTTTTCAGTACGGATTTTTTAAAGGTTTTGTTGATGAGTTCTAAGATTTTGTTGGCTTGAAAAGCAGCATTAGTTTCTTTTTCCAACAGTCAAAATTTGTGAAATAAAGTCCCCTATGTCTTGGTTGACAGGTGAACAATCGGAAGCCTTACCATAGTGTGAACTTTGTAATTGCTCATGATGGATTTACTTTATGTGACCTTGTTTCATATAACTCCAAGGTATCTATAGCAAACAGTGCAGTGCTCCTGATGTCTTATATACAATGCGTCTTATGTATTAACAGTCCTCTTTTTAATGAAATAAAAAATCATCCAGCATAATGATGCGAATGGAGAAGGTGGTCGTGATGGGTGCAATGACAACGACAGCTGGAACTGTGGCATTGAAGGTATATACTTCACTGAATACCAAATTTAGTTTTGTATATCGGAGTTATCAAAGTTTGGGAAAAAAAATTTTCACACTGCATGATACTATATTTGAATGAAGAATAGTTTTGTAAAGTTGTTCAAAATAATTAAGTGCCATTCTTTAATATGTCAGAATAAAGTGATCAGGAGAATAATGAACTTTGAATGTGATGGGTCAGTGTTTGCATAGTTTATAAGCAGTACTAACTACTAAAAAGTTACTCATATTGTTGATGAATATGACATGATTAAGATTTATAATTATACAAGTATTACCTACCTTTTCAAACTAAAGCATGGTGATGGAGCTTTGTCCCTCCTATTTTTCAGAGATTTTTTTTTCATTTAATTTTACGTTGCATGTCTAGTGCTATTAAAATTTCCGCTCTTGCCATATTACAGGAGAAACAAATGATTTGAATGTGCTAAGTCTTCGTTCAAGGCAAATGAAGAACTTCCATGTGGCATTAATGATTTCCCAGGTTTATATTAGCGACCATAGTCACCTTTTACGTGTAACTGAGTATAACTTATGAGTTACATTATATACAATAGGGTACTCCAATGATGCTGATGGGCGACGAATATGGTCACACGCGTTATGGAAACAACAATAGCTATGGACATGATACTCACATAAATAATTTTCAATGGGGCCAGGTTACATATGTTAATTTTCTGTTAGTAATTTATTTAGTGATGCATGTAACATCCTTAAATGCTAATTTGTCCTCTCCAATTAACATGTTAATGTAGTTGGAAGAAAGAAAGGATGGCCATTTCAGATTTTTTTCAGAGATGATCAAGTTTCGGCATAACCATCCTATACTGAAACGAGACAGGTTTCTCAATAAAGTAAGTTCAAAGTTAGTGTGTCATTAAGTGTTATTCTTACAATTGATATCTTTTGCCATGTGACCAGTCCTTCTAAGTATTACCCATCTTTTACTGTATGCAACTCTTGGTTTATTTTTTTCCCTAAACATTTACATTACTGAGATCTTTCTTGTTGGTAGAATGATGTCACCTGGCATGAAAATTGTTGGGAGAATCAGGACAGCAAATTTTTGGCATTCACGTAAGGAGTTACCTTAGTGGAAGTGCTACGCTTTGTACATAGGATGGTATTTCTTATGTATTTTTACTGAAATCTTTGGTACATATCTGCTTCTTCATGATTCTGGTGCAGGATACATGATCACAATTCTGGTGGAGATATCTATTTGGCATTCAATGCTCATGAGTATTTTGTGGATGCTGTAATTCCCCCACCACCACACCATAAATCTTGGAACCGTGTGGTATGGATACTGTCTGATTCTGCTAACATGTTTATACTGAGTAATTTGCTGTTTAGTCCTAGGATGTTCAAGTGCCAGGTATTGTCATGTAATAGCATTGTTGCAATTTTATTGTATTCGTTACTTGGTCTGGCTAGCTTCTGTGCTGCTTTACCTTGACTTCCCCTTTAGTTACCTTACAATTGCTATATCGCCCCCACAGGTGGATACCAACCTGGAATCACCCAAGGATATTGTCCCAGAAGGGGTGCCATTCTCAGGTTCAGGGTACAGGATTGCTCCCTACTCTTCCATCTTGCTTAAGGCAAAGCCTTAGAAGGGTGGAGGCAAGTCATTCTCAAGTAAGCACGAATGATGTCATGTTTACTTATTTAAGATCCTTAATTTTATAAGCTCTTAGCCTACTGTACTGCAAATATAGCAAACTTTGTGAAGTCGGACCAATCCTTGCGGAAATCAACAGGAGAAGCCATGGTTTGCTACAGGTGTACTCATGGAGATATGGCAAACACAAGTAACTTCCACAAATCGAAGCCAGAAGAGCCTTTCATTAGGTGAAGCATGGCTCGAGGAAACTAGTATTCGCAAGTGGTGGTTTCTTTTTTTTTTTGTTGCACCAGTGAATGCGTGTCAAGCTCTTGTTGCTTAATAATTTGGCATTCCTTTGTTACATATTTGTGCTGTACTGAGATGCTATTAAGCTATTTCCTGTATCGAACATATGCTGGGAGAATGGATGCCAGAACCTTTTGCTTTCATTCATCTCTTTACTCGTCGTTGAAGATTGCTTGCACTGATGGAGCCATAATAAGGCCCGCACGAATCTTTAGACTGAAGTGCAATCAGTGCTGAGCTTACAGTTAACATGCCAGTGGACAGCCCAGATCGAGTCGAGTGTTGAGGCCATATTGCTCAGCGTGTATCGGCTGCGGCGGCACGGCTGCAGCGTGCTGAGTTGACGGCGACGGCGGTTGGTACGTACGGAGAAGAAAAAACAAAAACAAAATCTGCATGTGAAAATGTAGGGGGATGACCTGCATCAGGGTTGCCAAGCAAGCACCAACCGGTTGCCCAGTGCCAAAAGAACAGCCGGCGATGACAATGACAAGATAACATGGCAATGACAGATGACAGGGCCGGGCCAGCGGATGCCCAAGCCCACACTAGTTCCCATCTTCGTCTCTCCTGAACGCCACCAATGCGGACAGCTCCCGTCACAGCCTGACAGCCAAATGAAATGAATGAATAACACTCTTCTTTAATCATTGGCTTGCAATCACCTTCCGAGTCAGAAAGCGAATGGAAGTATGCGAACGCCTTTAGCTGAAAGGGCGTACCTAGCTGTCCTGTTAGGGGGTTAGTGATGCTAAATGCTCTGCAAACCTGTGGTTGGCATCATGATTTGCATACTAGTACTCTATATATATGCGAAAGCGATTGGGTCGTTATTACTAACCACCATTTACCCCACGGATAATGGGATTCTGCACTTGTTTTAGCACGATTTCTGATCATTCGTTGATGACTGATGAACCACTCCGCTAGTTAATGATCAATGCAAAGCTGGTCTCCCCACCGGCCTCCAAAGAGAATGTCTTGAAGTCCATGTACGTACCAACTAATAAACTTGTATACACTTCTTAATTTTGCTATCATCCTCGTTTTTGCAATGTCGTTTTGACATGGAGGCAAGCTCGGGGTCCGTCGGTAATTCCGAAACAATAGCATGTACAGATTGTTTTTTTTTCTCCTCTCAAATCTCAATCGAAAAACTTAGCGACCGAGGAGGTCAAGAACAAGAAACCCCGGATACTATCATCATCGAAGAAAATAGTCCACCATGACAACCATTTTCAGCGTGGATGGCAAAATCCCATCTTGTAGCACTGTACCCAGTTACGGAGTATATCCTTATTGCAATACCAGTTGTCATAGCCTGATAGCTAAAGCCGACACGTCACTGTTCCCAAAGATTTTTCGTGATTGTCCTGCCCTCTCATCATCGCCCACAACTGTACCGACTGTACCACACTTCATCATCCTTTCATGGGGACGCACGTCGGGACATGGTGACTACTTTGCGGTTTTCAAGTGAGCTTGTGGCCCGTCACGTTGCGAATGCGAGCTCGACACCGTGGAGCCGCCGTTCGCGCGCTCGGGAGGTGCGTGGGCGCCCTGTCTCGCTGGTTGGTACGTCGGTGTCGCCATTGCTGACTGTCCCGCCGGCCGGCCGGAATCTTCCAACCTGGGCACAGCCCAGCCCAGTTTGATGGACTGCACGGAAAAGAAAACGTGAATTCAGTCATTCACTATCCCGAAATCGGATCCGGTTTCTTTGGCAGGTCGTCTCACGCATGATCGCTCACTCCATGAACGCGGCAGACTAGCAGCTAACCGACTTCGTGTCGAACACAAACAGTTTCCTCCGTCTTGTAGCCTTGCAGGTACTACAACGCATTTAAGACTTTGTGATTACTGATTAATGAACTTGTGGAACATTTATAGGTTTCGCCCATTTGAGTAGGTTAGCTGTTACTGGATTTATCCTGTGGATCTGGTTCAGCGTCACCAAGCAGTGAAACTCAAACTCTGGGTTTTGGAAGGGTTTGGTTAGGTGCGAAGTCACTAGAGTTATCTTACGTCGATCAATTTGACCATTGTGTAGGAGTGTATGTACCTTTAGCCTCGGAAGGATCTGGTTAGGCTGGAAACCGCTGGATTTATCTTATGGATCAAATCACAAGAATACCCAACTGCTAACAGGCCGTTCAAGCAAACACGTTTTCATGTCATAATAATAATATCAGAAAGAATCGTGGAATTGTAAGTCAATCAATCTACAAGAAAGACTTGAAAGATAGATAGATATATTTATTTAATATATAATATTGTGATTTATGTCTCGTTTTATCTCTATAGGCTGCCACCGTTTTGGAGGTGGTTCAGCAGTAATCTGAACCGTTTACAGATAGTCTCCCAATATAAAATTTGAGTGGCGGAACATGGGCTTCATTGATTAGTTTCAACAAGCTAATCATCCCCTTCCAAAGGCATTATTCTAGGCAACGAACCTTAGCTGGAGATATACAAGTGGCCGCCGCGCCAACGACATTAACAACGGCTAGTGTAGCCGCATTAAAGTTTTATATTTTCCAAATTCATGAAAACGGCGGCACAATTTCCCCATAATATACAAGGGCATATTATGAATGGAAGTATTTTGTATAGAAAAATTCCAATTAGCTCCAAATGGGACCATTTGGGCATATATATATATATGGAGCTGATAATATTTGATGGGGCCTAATTTGAAAAAAAAATTATATCTAGGTGGGCCCATTTCAACAGTAGTCGTTATCACGGATCCATAAGCTCATTTCAGAGTTTAATATTAAAAGGAGGAAATTGTTCACATAATCACATCGCCGCATTTTCCAAACTCCAAAAAAAAATCCAAAATCACGTACGCAAGACTAGACATACAGTGAGCACCAGCTTACAGCCGACCATTATCGATTAAGTCTCGTTCACTTGGCTAAAAAGTCATGGCTGAAAATACTGTTCGCTAATTTGTGGTGAGAAAAAATACTATTCATTGGTTGAAAAAGTACGGCTTATAAACCAACAGAGCGTTGGCATGAAACAAAAAGATGGGGATGTAGCCAAATGATTTTCAGATTTTATCATGCTCGAATTGAAGATCCGAACCAAAACGGACACGCTTTAGCCAAGATGATGTGCTATCGCCGTCACGCACAGATCCAACGGCTGGTGTTTTAGGAAACTAGCAGCTAAACCCCTGGTAGGGCTAGTAATTACGCATCGTAACCTCGTCTTCTACCTCTTTATAAGATGCACACCTCTACTGTCTCCCGCACCATTACAGTACACACACAAACACCCCGTACCAGCTGAAGCGCGCCCCTCGCTCTCGCAGGCTCAAGCCTCTTCTCTCGGCTCCAATGGCGCGCTTCCAGCTCGCGGCCTTGGCCATGGCCATGCTCTTCGCCGCGGCGGCGGCCCAGGCCCCGGCTGCCACCCCGACGCCGGCCCCCAAGGCGTCCCCCCCGCCGGCGATGCCGCCGCCGACCCCGGCGCCGGTGTCCGCCCCGCCCGTCCCGCCCCCGACGCTGCCTCCCCCGGCCCCGGCGCCCGCGCCCAAGGCCCCCGCCCCGGCGCCCGAGGCCCCCGCGCCGGCGCCCAAGGCTGAGGCCCCCACTCCCGACGTGAGCTCCCCGCCGCTGCCCTCGGAGGTCCCCGCACCGTCGCCCACCGCCGAGGCTCCCCCCGCCCCCAGCGCCGCCGCCGGCGTCTCCCCCGCCGCCGCCAAGTGGTTCGCCGCTGCCGCCGTGGCCGCCGCCGCCGCCTTCTACTGAGAAGAGAGAGAGATCTGCACCGTCCCGTGCTGTAATTTATTGTTACCATCCGTGTTGAGCTGTTGATTCCTTTTTTTTACCATTTTTTTTTACTTTCATCGAGATTCCATTCGACATTCGATTCATCAGTAGGACTACTGGCATCTGCTGTTCGTGTTACTACTACAGTGTAGGATTGTGGCTTGGACAGATTGGTTGGCTGGCTGGCCCGGTGGTGTTGCTCCATTCCTCCATTTGTATAATACCCTGTTGATTTTCTTTCAGCATCTTCATCTTTCGCAGTCACTACTAGTTACTAGTACATTTTAGCTCGTTGATCAGATCAGATCTTGAAGAGTGCTCGTACAGTAGACTGAGTAGCGTAGTGTAGTGTTAGTGTAGTTTAGCTTGCGGCTGTTGCCGTGATCTTGAGCTTGTTGAAGCACACACTTGAGTCTTGAGGTCAGGACGCTCACGATCGAATGTGGATGCAGAGGACCAGACCATCCATGACCATGAGCTCGTGCGTGCAGATCGAGCTAGGGCCATGTTTAGTTTCCTAATTCTCCCCTCAAATTCCACTATGCAAAAAGAAGATTCCCCGTCACATCAAAATGTCGGCAAATACATGGAGTACTAAATGTTGATGAAATCAAAAACTAATTGTACAGTTTTGTTGTACTTTGCGAGACGAACATTTTAAGCCTAGTTAGTCAAAATTTAGATAATTTTTACCAAATACAAACGAAATGCTACAGGAATTCTGATACAGTGTTTTTCACCCCTATTCCGCAATCTAAACGAGGCCTAGGGTGTGGTGTGGATCTGGGCCACAGGCAGCCGCAACAGCTGTGCTCTGGATCTGGGCGCGTCTCGCAAGCCGCCAGAGGCCATTATTATTATTATACTTCGCCCCCTCCCTCCCTGTTCGGCGCGGTAGAGGCCAGCTGGGTGTGTGCAGGCGGTGGCAGGGCAGCAAATAGAAAACGCCACCGCGGGGGCGGGGTCGGTGGGGAACGGTGGCCGCTGATCTGATGCCGATGGCGAGGTGTCGAGGCCGCAGTGGGCGGTGGGGCTGGGGAGCACGTGCCTATGTCCGCGCCCGTCCGTGCCCACCCACCTGCGGCTTGCCATGCGGGTCCGCTGCACCGCCTGCAGCGGCGCGGTGTGGCCTTGGCCTGGCCTTGTTGTGGGTGCCGGACGCCGGACCTTCTTGCGACTGCGGACGCACGGCTGCTTCCGTGCGCGGCGGCCGCTGCACGGGCCGGCAGAGCACAGTACTGCATGCAAAGGACGCGCCCGCGGTCCGCTAGTCGGAGGCGCGCGCGGTTGCAGTTGCAGCGGTGCGTACGGCCGGGCCACTGGGGCCAGACTGCTAATCACTTTGCTGAGCCTGCGATGGAAACCGGGAAGGCGAGACGACGACCGAGACGAGTGAGGGGCAGCTAGTTGACCTCGAGGCAAAGTAGGCGGTTCGTGTGAAATTTACGTGCTCGGAGACTCGGAGTCGGGGCAGTGGTTGCTGCTACGCATTTGTAGATACATAAAAGGCTGCTGCTACGCGTTTGTTTAATCGTCATTGTGTAACCATTTCTGGTGGAAAAGGAAGGTGAGGAGGGGCGGCGCACACTATAGGATCATGCATATCATTATCACAGATAGAGGATGGCATCTTTTGCAATCCGCTTTGGATTACTATGCGCTAGCCTTTTAACTAGCCACTGACACCTGCTGCAGCTATACGATTGCGATTCCGCTAACCGGCCGGCGTCTCAGGGATTTCCGTTTCTCGTGAGGAAGCTGGGGCTACCTGTCGCGCACTCGCGCGTTCACGACGCAGGAACCCATACCCATCCGTCTCCATTGTCCATTCCGTCACCTTTGATAAACCACGGCATTCTGCGTTAGTAGTTTAGACTTTGGAGCTGTAAAGAAGATAGCCACACACCGGCCTCCTCTTTGGCTCTTCTTTATTTGTGGGGAGCATACCAAAAGAATGGCTTTGAGAGTTTGCTTTTTTGGGCAGCTAGTAGCCGGCTGTGGCCGCTATACGTATATCGTCCTGACGAGTGGACCGTGGAGCATGTGCTCAAAGATGGATTTACGCGTGTAGGCGTCTCTTCCACCGCCTATCACATTCGGTTAGGCTTGAAAGTGGGCTGGGGCGGGTTGTGCAGCCCGCCCTGCATCT
The DNA here is from genome assembly GCA_022457205.1 of Saccharum spontaneum. Lineage (NCBI taxonomy): Eukaryota > Viridiplantae > Streptophyta > Magnoliopsida > Poales > Poaceae > Saccharum > Saccharum spontaneum. Next base: position 52,105,939 of record CM039585.1, on the reverse strand, counting down.
GCACCAGCCACGTGCTAAGCGTGTGTTTAGCGTGGAGGCATCCTGCAACGAAATATACCAATCTCTAATTTTAGAGTTAATATAAGATAATCTAATTCTGCATTTGGTTCAGAAGGATGGATCCATCCATGTTTCCTGCTTGGTTGGTTGATTGTGAGGATGGGGATGAGCTGTGGCTATGGGCCCACACATCAGCCTCTCATCCTTGTCTCTTCTTCCTCCCGAATCCTTCGCATGCAGTATGCCATGCCCATCCCCACTCCGTCTATGCGCCTCTCGGCCACCGCGCCTCCCTACCTCACCCGTGCACCTCCTATCTATCGCACCTCCCTACCCCGCCGGGTCCCCTCCATGACACCACACAATGCCATCGGCGCGCCTCTTGCCCACTGTGCTGTTGTCGCGTGATTCAAGCTCCTTCCTGACCACAACCCGCTTCAATGGTGGTCACACATCCCACACCCCGTGCTCCACACCCGCCCGAGCTCCTCCCCACACACCCCTTTGCTCGCCTGAGCTCCCCCCCATAACTGTGTGCCTCGCGCAAACGATGCACCGAGCTGCCGCTATGCTTATTGATACATCAGGCGCTTCAAGCTTGCCATCGTGTTGTCGGCCACAAATTGAACAAAGAAACTTCAACGTCTATGAGGGACAAGCCCGTCCGTTCATTTCATGGGGATGGGGGCGTTCCTAAATCTGAGGGTATATTCCCCTCTGGACGGTCCCATCCACATTTGTATCCAAACCAAACGTATCAAAAAGGAGGATCGATCTAGTCTTTCCTCCTTTATCTCTAAAACCAAACATACTCGACAACCTGTATAGCGCCATAAAGGCACAAATTGTTGCAGGCTCAATGTCACCATAGGGGTCGTGCCTGCCGTTCTCTTGTCAAATTAATTCTAGGCTTGGAATCTTGTGTTAGACTTTCTAATGTGCTTAGATGCAACTGGGTTTGGTCACCTTGGGTGGCTTCCTTACCTTTATCGCTGTCGGGTAGCTTCCTTGCTTCTGGCGCCTTATTGTATTGCCTCTTGCGCATGGTGGCAATAGTAGCAGAAGACATAGCCGTAAGGGCAGTCCCAATGCTAGAAACTACAAATAATTTCTATGTCTATTAATTTACATAGACACTACACATAAAAACTGTTTACAATGGATAGTTTTTACATGATAATCTTTTGTCCAATCCTTCTCTCTTCCTCATCTACCTATCACATCTCTCATGCTAGCATCGTGCAGAAAAAGTTGTCAAAGGTGAGATTCATCCTCCCATGCTTGCCATTAAAGATCGCAATGATTAATTAGCATCCAAATACATATGAATAAATCAAATTAACATATAAGTCCAAATCCATCCTAACGCAAAACGATTAGTGTACCATCCAATCCAATCCAATTGCTCTCAAATCCGAATCCGTCCAATATATATATATATATATAACAAAACTATTAATAACAACCTTTTAATTCCATGTGAAAATATCGATCCCATAATTTAAAAACTCGTGTTCACACATAAAACTTAGCAAAAATAATTAAAATTTATTAGAGATTACCCAATATGACTGTCCACTACTTTGTGCAGAATGGTGTGACTAGATATACATGTGCCCTATGTAGAACGCCGAACCCTAGAATTAAAATCCCATGTTCGAACCTTAATATTTGTTGCAGATGATTATTTAGTACAATTGCTTACTACTCTTTGCAGATCATTGTGACTATGTATATAAGTGGGCCCCATGCTGAAAGCTAGATTCTAAAAATTAAAAACCTCATGTTCACACCTTAAAATTTTAACGAAATCAACTAAAATTTTTTAGAGAAGATTTAATACAATTGCCCACTACTTTTGTATAGACTGGTGTGACTAGATATATATGTGGGTCCCACGTCAAATTCGGACACTAAAATTAAAACATCGTGGGCATTGTAAATTTTTAGCAAAATTAATTGCAGATGACTCAGTTTAATTGCTCGTTACTTTGTTCTGGGTTCCCACGTTATAAACTTAAAACTAGATATTAAAAGTTGTTCTATCTCTCAAGTTGTCAAGTCCTTATAAATCCAACGGATACTGGACTTTTGAGTTAATGTCTAAAGTTTTTAGATTTTGTTGGATCAAATGATTATGGACATCCAAATCCAAATAGACCATGTCCAAGTGCATCCAAAACAGTTGTGTTTTAGATTGGTAATGCTCATGCTCAGATGCATATAAGGTTGTCTTGATCTGTTATTATGGTCATCTTATTAACTCTAATCTATAATTTGGCATGCCATTTTATATTTATGCCATCTTAATTATATAATCAGTAAAATTTTAATATGCACCTTTGCAGAACCTTAGAAGTGAAGATAGGGGTGTTCTTCTCCATGTATGCCTACTCTTTGTTCCATGGTGACACTGGTGACGGCCTGAGGAGCCTGCTCCACCTCCTCCTTGTCCTCCTCGAGAATCGCATAGCGGATCACAGGGGCTAATAGCACCCACTCACCGCCACAGAGCGCCTTCGGCATGACGAAGGTTTCGGTGCCGCCCGTTTCCTTCACCATGATCCCAACCTTGGTCGGCCTCGCCATCTTGGCGACGGTGCGAGCCACGGCCGAGGAACGCTGGTGTGGGGTGGGCTTGTTGCAACGGGAGGGAGGCAAATATATCTACTACTAGTGCAGATGTGCCAGGTGGGATGTTAGAGACAGGGAGTGAATGGGTGAGATGCCGGAGACGGGTGTTGGAACTGACTACCCATCATTCTATTAATTTTATTTTTAGTTTTAGTTTTAGTTTTAGTTTCAGTCGATTTTTTGAACCAATAATAATGGTACACATGGACAATAAAACAAAAACAAAAAAATTAGTCCAATTGGATTTTGGATTATCTAAATCCACTACCACCTCTAGTTGCCATTGAAGCAAGCCAAGAAAACCATTCATAAGTTCTAAGGATCCAATTGATTTCTTGGGCATGGAAGAAAAATAGGCTTATAGCTACAAGGCATAACATAAACTCTAGCCTCAGTGACAAAAGGTTCAAAGTAACAAAAGGAAAGTTTATGAATTGCTCTGGGTGCCACTGAAGTCTGAACATATGTTTGAAACTTGAGATTTCGATTACCCACTTCAAATGAGCATTCACTATGTTTCTTGTCAGCTTGTTATTTTATTTGGTGCTAGGGCTCTATGAAGATGTTGGTGCAACAATTAAGTCATAATAGTATGATAATTAACTGAAGCCTGTAAATCCGCTATAGCACAAGAGTTCACGACCTCAATGCTCATATGCTTTTATTACTACCTGTAAAGTTTTTGTTTCTAGATAATAGGCCCTGTTTAGTTCCCCAAAAATTTTGCAAAACCCCCAAAACCCAAAATGGGGCAGCAGCCCACCAAAATCTGACGCCAAATGTTTGGGGGTTTGCCGTTTAGATGCAAAAAATTTTGCAAAACATTAGCTGTAATGGTCGGGCCCCTTTTAAATGCAGCAGATTTGGAAAGCATTTAATGGGCCTCATGCAAACTGCATGCATGCTCTTGCTACACACCTATTCGGCCACCATCAGAAGCAAACAGAAGATGTATTCATCATGTTTCATCCACATCTTATCATCAACAAATGTAAACAACAATTATCATTTCGGCCACAAGAGTTTATCACGCTTATTACAATCATAATTGTCCTAATAGATTCACAACAACAGTGCGATTCATATACATGTCCTCAAAATTTAAGTATAGAAACATCACCACACAAAACTGTCAACTACGATCCATCAAAGCATTAGCAAGCGAATCACGGATGGCATTCATGCATGACCACTCCTCATCCTCCACTACCTCGGGTTCAGGCTGATTTTTATAAGCTTGTTGCAGCACATAGTTCTCATTACGGTCACACCTACCGAAATGTTTATCTGCTATGCCACTTGTCCTCACAAAATTATGAAGAGTCATACATGCGCAAATGATCTGAGCTTGCTTCTCAGGTGTATAAGGTGGGATCTTTTGCAAGATCCGCCACTTCATTTTCAATACCCCGAATGACCTCTCAACAACATTCCTAAGAGAAGAGTGTGTGTAATTGAAGAGCTCTTCTTTACCTTCTGGCTCGGGGCCGTCTCGAAACTCCTAGAGATGGTACTTGATTCCCTTGTAAGGAGCAAGGTAACCCAGCCAGTTTGGATACCCGGAGTCCACTAGACAGTATTTGCCTACATCAGCAAACAAAATATGAGCAACAAGTACATAACCAACAAGGAACAATTGCACTCATGTGTAGCTACTTACCATTTGGTGGATGTGGAAAGACTATGGAGTATGTTGTTGAATCATTGAACACTCTCATGTCATGAATAGATCCAGGCCAGCCAACATTAACAAATGTAAACCTCATGTCGAAGTCACAACAGGCCATTACATTTTGTGTAGTGATGCTCTTTTGGCACAAGTGCTAAATAAATAAATGGTTTAGCACCACACAAGGGATATGAGTCTCATCTATAGCCCCTATACAGTTCTTGAAGTAGGGATAGAACCTCCTATTTCTTAGTCTAGGATGCATTATTGTGAATTGTGGATGTACTGGCTTAATAATGTCTGCAGCAAGCCTGACCAGACACCCCAAAACTTTGGTAAACATTGTTGAAACAATGGCCAATGACCTCCCAAATCTGTCCTCTGCTTGCCTAACAGACTGTGGTGCTCCTACCATCCAAAGAAACATCCCTAAAGCCTCAACAGGTGAAGACTTAGTGGTAGACTTGAGTCCATATTTCTCCACTAACAAGTTATGAAGGCTATGGAAAGTTGTTGTGGTCATTCTAAACATGTTGTAACAAGACTTAATGTTGTCAAGCTTACCAATGTTGTTAAGCTTACCATGAACCCACTGCAAACCAATCACTCTTGGGGTCCTATACTCAGCCCTATTCAGGTACTAGTCAATGTGCAAAGCGTACTGGTACATACCAAGGATAAACTCATCCTCCTCCTCATCATTCATCAGCTCTTCCATCAACTCATCATCATCATCCAATATCATTTGCAGCAACTGTTGTGCATCTTGGTCATCACCAACCTGTCATGGACAAAAACAAGAGCTATTCAGTCACTTGATCAAACAACACATGAATCCCATGTATCACTCCCTGACATTCCACAAGTTCAAATAGGAAAACAGGACATAGACCCATGCATGACTTCCCCACATTCCTGCTCAAAATGTCAGCATAATTCAAACTGAACTATAGATTAATATATTGCATCAATTCATAGGATACACATAGCCAACTTAGTTCAAACACAAATCCATCATACTACAAAACAATTTCAAATTGAAATAACACAAATGAAATTGGACACAATAAAAGATTGTCATAGTTCATAGGCCCAGCAGGAAATGCACTACATGCAAGTGAGACTAAGTTCTATAGTTCTCCACCGAGGCATTGTTGGGGATATTGAGCTCGATGACGTGCAGCTTGGCTTCATGAGTGTTCTGGGCAAGGAAGAAGTCCATTTCTGTTTCTAACTGGATGAGGTTGTGGAACCCAACAAACAAATATCTTGTTGTAGGACTGATGCCCAGCTCATCTTGAGCTATCTTGCCGCATTCTGCTATCTTTCAGGACTTGTCTCTAAGTAATCTCTGCATCATTTCATCCTTTTTGCTTTGTGCCTCCTTATACAACTCTAGCCTTTCTCTGCTTATCTCATTGTGTGTGGTCATGTGAGTGGTCATGGACCTCACTGCTGGGCTCTTAGACCTCTTGCTAGGGCTAGATGCAGTAGGGCTGGTGTTGTTGTTCCTCTTGTTCCCAACACTCATAGGGGTCAGATCATCCACCTGTTCTTCTGTTGCTTCATCATCAGAATCATCATCATCCAACCTAATAGCCTCTCAACTCTGTTTCCTTTAAACATCCCATGCAGCTGAGCCAAGTAGGAAGGCACACCATCTCTTCTAATCTTCAGCAAATCATTGTCACCCTGTATAATACAGACAAAATTAGTTGTCAACCAATTAGGAAATTATCAATTGTTAATAATAGAAAATAGACACATACAACAATTACCTTAGCATTGTTAGTCCACTATTTGTTAGAAGCTTGAATCATTCCATCTCCATCTATACTTAAGCCAGTGTGGTTTTGTGCTTTGTCACAGAACGTCCATATTTTCCTTAGATTCCTAAGCTTGCCTTGAAGCTGCTCTCTGTCATGCATCAACCCTGAAGCTGATAAATACCTCCTAGCAACGTTCTTCCACCCAAATTTGTTCATCTATCCTCCTGGACAGTTCCCACTTTGCATCTCGGCAAGGTAGGAGTCACAGAACCTCTCTATGTTCTGTGGTGTCCAATTAGCTTTGTGCTTGTCAACCTAAATGGTGAATAGCGATAGTAATAATTATAGAAACAATACATTGATAAGCTTCAACAGAAGACATGCATCTAACACTAACAAGCATATATAAACAATTCATAAATAGAGCATCTAACAGATCAACATACATGAACAAAGATCTTAAACAGAGCATCAGACATGAACAATTCATAAACAGAGCACTTGTCTTATGCCAACAATTCTGTACATGGGCTCGCTTACTGGGTTAGGGACAATGAAGGCACCGCCAAAATTGTCGGCATGGATGGCTAGCCCCGGCCCCCGTGCACGTGGGGCGCGGCCCTGCCAACGGCTTGAACCGCTCCCTGGACGTGGTAGAGGAGGGACAAAGCCACCTCCGATGGATGCAGACCGACCGTCGAAGGCAGCACCTTCTACACCTCCTCCTACTCCGATGTGGCGCGGCTGCGGGAAGCTGAGGCTACGAGACACGCTGCCCCTCGGAACACGAATGGGAGACGCCAAGACCTCCTGGTCTCCACGAATGTGGGCTGCGTACTAGTGGTACTCTTCTCTCCTCCAGCCCTCGTCGGCATTGGGGTCAAGCCGGCCCATCACCTCGTCGGGGTTCTGGTAGCGGCTGGACCTGCCGACGGCGTGGAACCTGCTCGAGCCCGGAGCTCCCTTCAACAGCGCCCAAGAAATCGAAGGTAAGGCTAGTGTTGTCCTGGCCATGTGCATCGTCGTCGACATGGAACTTGCCGCCTTGTCCTGCCATCCACGAACGCGCGCAGCAACTGCTAGATCCTCTCACCGCGGTGGGATAGAGAGGAAGAGAGAGGCGCGTTAGGGTTGCTCGTTGCGGGAGAATGACAGAAGCGGCGCGAGGGAAGGGATAAACCGAGCGGTGCTCCCGTGAGCGGTGCGGGAGTGGAGGTCGTTTGGCACACACGGCCCACGACCAATCCCAGGCCGATTTCGCCCCAAGGCCAAAAAATTTCGGGCCTGTTTAGTTCCAGAATGCCAAAATGCAAAAAAAAATTTGGATTTGGCCCAAAAAATTTTGGAACTAAATAAGGGCCTAGTTTACTCCATCTGCCTGAGGGTGATAGGAAGTACTCATTTGGAGACCTAGACCATCCAACCCGAACAACTCTTGCCATAGTGTAAGGTCCTAGATGGCTAGAGGGGGGTGAATAGCCTAAAAAAATCATACACGAACCACTAAGCAAACTTGTTAGAATAACAAACGGCGTAAAGCGAGTTTTGCTTAACCTACGGTTGTGATGCAAGCCTCCTATCCACAAGTCTAGTAGATTATGATATCTAGTTCACACAAGGGCTATGTCACTAATTTTACACTAGTGAGCAAGCTAACAACACTACTAGAAAAGCTACCATTAGAGCTACACAAGATAATCTAGTAAATGTAAATGCAAGAGAGAGGATTGTGATTCTTATACCGACGGTGGAGTGAAGATGTTGCCAATCACCAAGATGATATACAATCAATCAATATTGACAACAACACAATATGAAGACCAATCACTGGGAGACAAGAGACACAATATTTTTGTTCACCCGGTGTTCACTTGTGCACTGACAAGCTACGTCACCGGTTGTGTCGACCAACACTTAGATGGTTTCTCGGTGTGACCCTCAAGTCACTTGCTCCTCAAGACACGCCCCGCAAGGCACCGCAAGACACCACTCTCAAGTGAGGTAACTCAATGACACGCACAATGTATTAGAGTTGCTTTTGGCACTCCGCCGAGGAAAGCACAAGAACCTCTTACAATCAACCGGAGGTGGCCAAGAACAATCTCATTCTCTTGCCAACGCCTCCAACAATCTCTAAGCCGGCTAGGAGCGGTACTCTCTAAGAGTAACAAGAAATCCACCGGCTAAACCACCCACAAGTGCCACTAGATGCCCTCAAGCTATGCAATGCACTTTGGGATCACTCAATCTCACTTTTGATTTGCAATCAAGCAAGAGAGATGAGTGGGAGGGAGAAGCTTTTGCTCAAAGGATGCACAAGAGTGTTAGAAATGTCAAGAGACCTCCCTAAGGGCCGGCCAACAAGTATTTATAGCCCCCATCCTCGAAACTAGCCGTTAGCTTCTCCACACAACAGAAATGGGGGCGACAGTTCTGTCGCCTACCCGACAGACGCTCACCCAGCGTCTGACGCCTCCTCGTAGTGCCACGTGTCTCACGCAGTCAAGCTTCAAGGTCGATTTCATTCCATCGGACGCGTCTGTCGCAATTGCCACTCAGCGTCTGTCGATCGATAGACGCACTCCAGTAAGGTCTGAAACTTCGTTATGCCGACAGACATGTCCGGTGGTCGACCGACTGACGCGTCTGACGCTCGCTCAAATCAGCACCGAAATCGTCAACGCGACAGACGCGGGAACAGTGACTTTGCTAGCGTCTGTCGCGGCCTCGTCACTGCGTCTAACAGCTTGCCCACACTAGGGCCAAACCCCGCGCTAGGGTGTGGCGACAGACGCTGCACAGTAGCGTCTGACGCTCAGGGCAGCAGCGTCTGTCGCCCATAAGTTGGTGAAAATGCAGTGTTTTCTCGCTCCGCTTGTTTCGCCCTTTCACTTATGAGCTAGACTAAGTATGTGTAACACTTTAGCACATGTTTTAGCTCGTGAAACACCACGTGACATCGCCTCCAAATCTTGACATCGGCGTAAAGGAAAATAGGCATTTCATCTCCTCGAAAATGCCTCAATCCCGCCTTTGCAAATGTGCCAACACCACCAAGTGTACATCTCCATGTGCTTGTGTGTTAGCTTTTTCTCAATCATTTTCAAAGGTTTTCCAGTTAGCTCACTAGGCCCTACATGCAATGCACTTCATGAATTCACCTAGTAGCACCCGTGCGTCGAGTAACCAATAAGACTTTCCCTCTTAATAGTTCGGCTATCGATCCTAAACCACTCACACCCTCTATGGTGTCTTGAGTGCAAAACAAAATGACCCTATGGTTATACCTTTGCCTTGAGCCCATTTTGTTTCTCCAAATGATATGATCCACTTCATATCATCACATGACCGTCTCGATCCATCGACCTTGACTGCACTTGCTCTTCACCGTTGCATCGGTCCGTCGGCGCCAAGTCTTGCTCAAGCTTCACCATCGCATGGTCCTTCGCTTTGAAGCCTCGACTTGCCCTTCACCTTCACAACCGGTCCATCGAGCCAAGCCTCATCTTGGTCTTCATCATCTTGGTCACATGAGTCAATGTCATGTCTCATATTCAATGACCACCTTTATCTAAATCATCCACTTAGATACAAAGGTTAGTCTTAGGTTTCACCAATTAGCCAAAACCAAACTAGGGACTTTCACATAGGTTACTAGTAAATATTTTATCTCTATTAGAAATTATGACCTACTACTTAACCATAGCATTGAATACCCTAATTAAAAATTCTATAAAGCACTAGAGCAAATTGTTAGACAACAAAAAGGCGATAATTGCGTTTTGCTCTAGCCTACTAAAAATGCAAGCCAACTACCAATTTTCTAGTGATTATGATCTCTATAGCACACAATTGGCTAAGTCACTACTTCTAGACTAGTTGAGCTAGCTAGGTAAATAAAAACAACTACAACAACTAAGCTAGCTACTCTACTAACTAGTTAGCTAAACAACTAACTAAGCAAGACTACCTCTACACAAGATATGTAAGAAAGTAATGCGAGAGAGGTCAAAGGGTTATACCGAACCGACAAGTGACAATCAATGAATACCAATAGAATTCCAAGGAGACAATTGACACATGTTTTTTCTCCTGGGGTTCACTTGCTTGCCGGTAATGTGTCGACTGTTCACTTGGTGGTTCGCGAGTTAATAGGCATCATAAGCCTAGCCTTACACAAAGGCACCGCAAGAACCTACACAAATAAGGGTACTCACCGACATGATAAATTTACTAGATTGGCTTTTGGCGCTCTACCAGGGAATAAGCCCAAGAACCCCTCACAAAATTGATTGGGAGTGGCCACGAACAATCACCAACTCGTGTCAATACTCCACAATTGCTCCAAGCCGTCTAGGTGGCGGCAACTACCAAGGGTAACAAGAGAACCCCAACAAATCGATCCCCAAGTGCCACTATGATGAGGACATCGCCACGCTGGAGACACTAATGCTATGGTCTTCCCCAAGTTGCAATTCGTCCCCAACTCAGCTGCCACGTCACCCTCGGATTTAGCAGACACGTCGTCACTGTTTTGGTCATAACTCTCTCATACGACATCGAAACAGGGCATTCTTGGATGCGTTGGAAAGGGGACGACGACGCCGACGTTTTGGATCTGATCCTAGCTCCAGAAGGTCTGTGGATCATTCTGTGTGACCATGGAAAGGTGCTGCGTCACCTATTTGGGCCAACTTGGCCATGTATCGTGTCGGGCCTTGAGCCCAAGTTGTGGACGCCCAACCCCTGGCCGTCCTCAACCCTAGGTCGAGTCTTAGACTATAAACACAGCCACCGCCGCTGCTAGATAATTGGTTTTTGTTTAGAGTTTAGTTTTCCATCGAGAAACTGAATCGTTCATTGTAACTGTGGTGACAAATCCTTTTACAGTGATCCAGGGCCCCTGTTCTTGATCTCCTCCACTGTGTCGATTAGTCCTTTGGAACCGAGTTCTTGAACCCTCTATTGATATTTGCATCATTCGTATTTGCAATTTCAGATTGCGTGTTTTTACCTTGTTTCTTGTGCTCTTCGATTCGCTTGCAGGAAAAGCCTTCTTGGCGAGGTCAATCAAGTTGTGCTTGGTTGATAACTAACGGAGCAGTGGTGTAACAGTTGCAGGGTTCGAATCATGTCTGATTTAAAGTCGGATCGCCAACGTCGAGATCTCCACAAATCGAACTTACCGGTTACCTCTTGAAAGATCGGGCCTATATCTCATCAATTGGTATTAGAGCTTTTAGGTTTACCGTGAGGTATATTCTCGTTTGCCTTAGCTTCATATTTGTTCATTACCTAGCGTCCACAAAAAGCCTAAAAATATTTCAATTTCTGCTGTCCTATCACCCTTTGTGCCTTTGCAATTTCGTTTCAGATTCGCGTTGTTGAGTTTGTGTCCGTGGTTAAGTCTTGTTGCTGGTTTAGGATTGTGTTCGTGGTCGTAGTTCAATCGCCCGTTGCGGTGACTTTTGTTTTCCGCCACTATCCCATCCACCGTTCCCAAACAACAAGTCGAAGCCACCACAATACTTGACTTTCCCCGCTAGCCGCCTTGTGTAACTTCTCGCCGCCGCGCAAACCCTAGATAGGTTGCCAGCCGCTCTTATTTTGCCTGCATCGCAGCCCTCCTTTCATCATCAGGTGAATACCTACTATCGCTGTTGGAGTCACAGGGACACTCTTGTGATCGGTGTTGGAGTTTAGGGACGCTTTGCCCTAACTGCCGCTGCCGTGTTGTGCCTTCCGGAAAACATAACTTGAGATACCTTCGGTAAAACAGGCATAACTTTTCGCTCGTTTATCAGAGAAATCTGAAATTTTTACAGCAGCTTCTTGACACCATTTGGAGCCGACCCAAACTTGGCTATGCCCTGTTTGGTTTCATCAAAATTTCCAAAAAAACCAGGAAAATAAAAAAAATTTGTCAAAGTTTTTGCACGCTTTTCAGAGCACGTGCTGTATTTCTGTAGACCACATCCCACCTCAGTTGTAGGTGCCAATTTTTGTGGTTGCATTTTTTATCCTTATTCAGAGAAAAATATTAAAAAAATAGTGAAAAATAAAAAAGTTTGATTGCTACTAGTGCCTTTTGGAAAAATCAGGGAAAAATTTAGAAAAAAAATTTTGGGTTATTTGCTTGTTCTGTATGTTCTTTCCATCGTCCTTTGTTTTCACCTTGTTGCGCTACGTCTCGACACGTCTTAGCCAGCAGTTGTGATTTGTACTTTGGATCCGGATTGAACAATCGCTAATCTGCATTCGTTAATTGCTAATCCTTGCTGTCATATTGTGTGCCTACCTACATATTCTTCTGTTAGCACAGGTTCATCTTGCAACTGTTACCAACACTCAACAACAGATTGCTTCGCCACGTTGGTTTTGCTCTTATTTGGCGTTGGTAAGAATACAGGCAAGACGGTGGTAAGCCGCTTGTGATTTTGCATTCCACTTTCACCACCACCACCACTTGTTTTCTTTTAGTTGATAGGGATAATACTTTGGTGTTGTCTTTTTCTATCTTCTAACCATGGCAGGATCTCCGACGGACTTCAATGAGTGCGTGTCCAAGGGCGAGCTTACAACGTTCTTGGCTGAACAACGCAATCTTATGACCGAGCTGACGCGCAATGTGAACAATCTGGTCACCCGTATTGAACAACTCGAGCAACGTCCTCCACCTCATCGTGCTGCTGATGAAGATGCAGATGATTTTGGTGATGAAGATGCGGATGCGAATGCTGACGGTTATGCCTGTCGCCGCCTCAACTTCAACCGTCACGGTATGGGAGGTAATAATCATGGTAATAATGATCCTTTTGCTAAAATTAAATTTAGCCTTCCTCTTTTTGCTGTTAATGTTGATCCAGAGGCTTATTTAGATTGGAAGCTTGCTGTTCAACAAAAATTTGATTCTCATAATGTTCCTGCTGAGCATAGAGTTAGACTTGCTACTAGTGAGTTTACTAATTTTGCTTTGTTCTGGTGGAGTGATCTTTGCAATGCTAATAATGCTGCTACTGTGCCTCAAACTTGGAATGCTTTAAAGCAACGTATGAAATCTCATTTTGTGCCTCCTTATTACCAACGTGATTTACGTTTGAAACTACAAACTTTAAAACAAGGTGATAATGGAGTAGAAGCTTACTATCAAGAATTGCTTATTGGTTTAGCCCGTTGTGGTATAAATGAAGATGATAATGATGCTAGTGCTAGATTTTTTGGTGGTTTAAACCATGATATATAGAACATATTTGATTACAAATACTGGCGCAATTCTACCTCTCTCCTCACACTAGGCACATGAAATCTCAGGACGAAATTTTCTTTTAGGGGGTAGAGCTGTAACACCCTCGGTGTTACCGCGTCAAACAAGTCACTAAACATTTCATGAGCATCATGTTTATGTATTATTACATGTGATCACTTGTGTAAATAAGGTCTTGCAACTTAAAATAATCAATGAAAATGTTAAAATGAAAAGTATTCAATATTGCACTTTATAGCAAATAGAGGTGTAAACCAATTTTTATTGAATGAAAATGCTAATAGAAATGTTGAATGAAATCTAAAGTTTGTGAATTTATTCGGAGAGATTTGGGTATCTGATCTTTTAATTCTAGCTTGGTTGATTGTTCGGTGCGGGGGGTTTGTGGTGTATTGTCGTCAGTCGATACTTATAGGTGGTTGTATATACGTGTCTGTATTTGCTAGTTAACTAATTTTGTAAACAAATAAAAATATAGAGAGAGAGCTATATATACACACTCACGTATTTGTTTCGATAAGCATTCTTCCGATATATAATATATATATATAAAAACATACAATGGATATATGTATACTAGTATGTAGATTATTAGCAAAGAAATAATGACACGTTTCTAATTACTTCATCAGTCTAAATTGCATTTTTTTTCTTTGCTGTGATTTATATATGAAATATATTGCACACGGAAAAATTATTTGAACACTAGATTAACTAATTATTCCTAACCTCTCCCTATCCTTGCTTGCTTACACGTGAGTCCATCTAACACTTGGACTACGAAAAGAAAACTTGCTCTTGCCTAATCTGTACTAGTGTCATAGTAATAGTACTAGTACGTTTGGAATTGAAAACCTCCAGTAGCTAGTGGTCAACAGACCAACACACACGCACACTACACATTCATGCATGCATTCACTTCGGCGTCTGCGCCCGCTGCATGCACCGCATGCTACGCCGGTGACCCGCTTGCATAGCTGCTTGCATGCAATTATTTTTGACCGAGAGAAGAGAGGACAGTGCATGCATGGAGCAAGAAACACGTCGGCAACTTCTTTTAGTCTTGGTCGTGAGGGAAATTTATTACTGCACCACTGTTTTCTCCCTTGCTAGCCATGCGAGTGTCTGAGCGAGGAGCGTCAAGTATGTGCCTCCCAAGTCAAGGTCGGCCGAAATGTCTAAGCATTTAATGAATGCCTGAGCACTTAGTCTCGATTGTTGACGGGAGCATCAGCAGCCGAGCTTGACCGATTGACTAGCGCCTGCGGCAACTCGTAGAAACTTGCGTGCCATCTTTAATGACAAGCTATAGAACAGGGCTGAGCACATAAGATCGAAGGACACGATTCTCACGCTTCCACAGAGAAGGAAGAGGATATAACATGCTTTGGAAGAAGCTTGACTTTCTTATGTGAAATCAATGGCATGTCCTTTTGCCTTACTACACTAGCTACACTTTAGTACTTGATAACTCTATCAGGACAACCGGAAGTTACCATGTCTTGCTAAATTGCACTCTGCTCAAGTCTCCGTGCTACTGTGCCCTGATTATTTTGCACCATAACTCACGTCTTGGGGTTGGGTGTAGCACAAGACAGCAACAACGGGGTGTGAATACAACCAGCAGGTCAGTGGAAAATTACCACACTGTTTTTTGCTTTTGACATGTTCCACTCCCTTCACGAGCGAACGACCGAGCTTAACTGACGATGAGGACGTATCCCTTCCTCTATTTTTACCACGCCTCTGCAGCCTACTCCTATATAGATATAGCCAAGCCAAGCCAAGCCACCCAACAAGTGCTTGCAGCGTTGCATTATCTGGAAATCAGTTATTAGTGTGCGTTACGGCACTCTCCGTGCCCCCGAGCTCCTTCTGCCACCGCGACCCTGCCGCTCGGCCATCTCTGCGCCACCCCGAGCGCGCCACCGCCTCCACGTCCTCGAGGTGCTGTGCGTGTCAGCCCGCGAGCTCCTCTATTTCGTAGGTGAGTTCGACAGGGAGGGAGTTTTGGTGTAAAAGGAAAAGCGTACATGGGGTTATGTATGAATTAGTTTATGCTTATCTGTGGCGATGCTGAGATATATTAAAATATTTGGAAATACTTAATATTATTATAATAATATTTGTAGGGATTGTTGTGGCAAATCAGTGATAGCTGTAGCTCTAAAATTTTTATGGTAGCTTCCCAGCATTATTAGATGCTCTCTGTAATTTTTGTAGCATCTGAATAGCTAATTTATTAAGGTAGCTAGCATACCCTGATGGAAAGCATATTAAATTATTTAAGAATTTAGTTGCGAAATTGTTCTTGTTAATGAAATGATATTCGGTGGCTATGTGATCAGTAGAACTAGTTTGTTAGCATGATAAGTGTGTTCTTATTTTAAGAGTTGTTGTTGCCTGATTTTGGAATTGTTGCATCATCATTTCATGCATGTAGTGAACAAATTGGCGGAGACCGTGACTGTCGGCGATCAGGAGTACGAGGAAATCATCGAGGAATACGAGGAGGAGATCCTCGTACTGGAGGAGGTCCAGGAGCCACTACTGACTGACCTTACTGACATTGCGCCTGCCCAAGGCAAGCCCCGGTGCATAACCCTTATTTTGCAAATCATTATATATATGTTGTGCATTGACGTTGCAGGAGTTATATGATATCCACATGCATATATATATATTTACCCATGAGTCTTACTAGTATAGGATCGTGTAGCTGCTTTGCTTAGATTTATCGGTACTGTCGTTACTCACCATAGATGGTTATTATTATTATTACATTCATGATGAAATGATGGAAAAGGAAATGGTGACCGGGCAGGGATATGGTATGGGTATTGGTGGGTGTAACAGGTTGTGTCCCGCGGCCACGGGGCATAGCTTGGTTGCACTATTTCCCTGCCCGTGTCAATTAAGGACCGTCCATTGCATGGACCCTAGTCAAGTCATAGATTTATTATCCTAAGCACATACTTGCTTATGGGAGTAGGAAGGCTTGTTACTCTCTTGTCATGGGCTCCGGCTCTTTCTGGACCGACTGATTGGAGACGGGGATAGGTGGAGGTCTAAGCACCACTTTGAGGCCGGGCCTCAAGTGTGGGAGTTTGGAGTCCAAGTTTGGACGGGGACCTGGAACCCGTGACAGGAGTGGAATGGGTTGGTCTCGCGTGTGCCTAGGGTGCAAGCGAGGCGTGTGTTTTTCGGGGTACCCAGCTGGGCACATTGATTCGCGAATCGCCGTTTCTACGTGACGGTACGGCTTGACTATGATCTGGCACCGTAGTAAGAACTGGCATATGAAAGATAGAAAAATGATTCTGATTGCTCAACCCTTGCTTGAGGATAGAACAGATGCTTATATAGCAGGTTGGATAATGAATTTAACATGGCTGCTAATAATATAATGAAATAAGGACTCACTCTTAGTATTGCTTTCCGCAAACAAGAGCCCACAAGCCATAAAGCCTATCATAATCCTTGAGAGTCGGGAAATATATTCCCAGTCGGGTAAGTCTTGCGAGTACGTTGTGTACTCAGGGTTTATTTACCCTTGTTGCTGGTACTGCTTGAGAAGCTAGCTGTTGTGTGGAGGATTCTTCTGGTGGGCACAGACGGATCCTTATACCGCTCCGCTAGATGTTATTTTATTCCGCTGTTTAATTTATTGCACTCTGAACTTTGGTACTGTAATAAAGAATTTCTGAGATTCTTTGTTGTATGAAATAGATTAAGTATTGTAAGCTTGTACTCATTATTGGATCCTGGGTGTAAAATTGTGGAACGCTTCGAGTTCTCCCGTTGGGTGTGCTCGACAGAACTGCTTGACTTGGCTCACTTTTGGGGTGCTTAGTGTCTAGTGGAAGACAGCGCCTCTAAAATTGTGTTAATTCAGGCGGTTCTGCCACAGTTGGTACCAGAGCTAATAATGAGTTTACAAGCTTAATCATTTTTTTTCAAAAACTTAAAACTTTGACCAACAAAAGTTTGCGAAAAATAGGATGCGGTAAAATCTGCGTAAATAAGTATAAGCCCTAATAATATGGTCTATCTAGGATAGTGGCACTAGTTTTATCTAACCATTTTCTGCAGGTACACTAACTTACGCTATGTAAGAAAGCGCTAGTGTTCGGAAAGGAGTGTACGATGTGCCAAAAATTCAAACGAGTGCCACTATATTCCGGCTTGAGTGAACGAATAGGCCGATGCATGCATCATATGAAGAAAATATGTTAAGCTAAACCCCCTTCACGTATAATTTCTAGATAGTTAAGATGATAGGGTAATAAATAAAAAGAAATGCTTCAATCCGTAATAAAAGCCTTATCAATTCTCTAAGTCTCTTGTTCCTAGTCTGGAGGTTCCCTAATGGTTGGCTCCTATCTGGTCGTAGATGGATCTGAGGTCTCGTCGGGTGGGCACTGGGTCTGGTCGTGGGAGCACCAGTGCCGGAGTGGGCCGTGGCCTTGGTGAAGGTCATGGTGAAAGTGGTCGCGACAATGGCAACAACAATGCCAACGGGCAGAGCCGTGAGGCCCCACTCTTGGGTCCTCCTTCCCCGCCACCGCCACCGCCACCTCCGATGACTCCTGCGGAGATGATGGCGGAGATGTTGGCTTCACGTCAGGAGACAGCCCGTGCCTCGGAGATGATGGCACAGGCTCTTGGTGGCTTCGTCCGCGGAGGCCACGGTGGCAACGACGGAAACGGGGGTGGTGCCCGCGGTCTTGAGAGGCCCTGTTCTTATCAGGACTTCTTGAAGACCAACCCACCCACGTTCACGCCGACTGTAGAGCCTCTGGACGCGGAGCATTGGCTTCGTGTACTGGAGCAGAAGTTTCTGCTGCTCACGGTGACCGATGAGCAGAAGGTGCGCTTTGCCGCACAATAGCTTTTGGGATCTGCTAGCGCATGGTGGGATACTTTCAATGCCATGCAGCCGGCGGGTCATCCTGTGACTTGGCAGGAGTTCACCACTACCTTCCGAGAGTACTACATTCTTGCGGGTGTTCTGAACAGGAAGCTCTCGGAGTTCTTGGACCTGAAACAGGGGAGCATGTCTGTGATGGAGTATGCTAATAAATTCAACCATCTAGCACAGTATGCTGGGACTCATGTTGACACGGATGAGAAGAAGAGGGATCGTTTCTACCGCGGCCTCTCTTGTATTTTGCAGAAGGAGCTTTATATTGGGAACTACCAGACTTTTGGTACTCTGATGAATGCTGCCATTTCTATGGAAGGACTGCAGCGTGACACTCAGGCTGAGTGGAAGCACAAGCAGGGGATTTCTGGCTCTTCTAGCCACCCGCAGGCGTAGAAGATGCAGGTTGTTAAGAGGATGTCCTACCATTCCCCAGGTGGACAGCCGTCTCGGCAGCCTCAGCAGACTCGGCAAACACCACCGACTCAGTACCGTGCACCTACTCAGCAGGTGCAACAGCCCCAGGGCCCATAGTTTCTGCCTCGTCAGGGGCAGACGGTCAAGTCTACTGCTTGTTTCAAGTGTGGTAAGGAGGGCCATTTTGCTCGGGAGTGTCCCGAGAATCAGGCGGCTCAGCCTTCCCAGCTGTCTGCCAATTCTCGCTTGGTCAAGAGGACGATTATTAAGAAGAAGGTGCCAGTGAGTCGC
This sequence comes from Saccharum spontaneum, assembly GCA_022457205.1. Lineage (NCBI taxonomy): Eukaryota > Viridiplantae > Streptophyta > Magnoliopsida > Poales > Poaceae > Saccharum > Saccharum spontaneum. Next base: position 52,086,971 of record CM039585.1, on the reverse strand, counting down.
TCGGGACAGGTTAACTACACTGAGGCTGAGGAGATCCTGCAGAATGAGCCTGTGATGGCTGATATGTTTAGCATTGACTCCCACCCAACATTTGTGTTATTTGATTCTGGAGCATCGCATTCATTCATGAGCATGGGGTTTGCAGAAAGACACAATATATCTCTTATGGCTATTCCTTTTGCCTATAAAATTAGCACTCCGGGTGCGCAGATGTGCATAAATACCCGGACGGACACAGTCAACTTAGTGCTAGCCACTCACACTTACCGTCTCCAGTTCATGTTGCTACCTGGACAGGGCATTGATGCAATCCTGGGCATGAATTGGTTGAAGGTTTATGGGGTAGTCTTGGACCTTAAGAGGAGAGTTGTTGAGTTACGCCTTCCTTCTTCTGTGGATAGGATGTCTCTCCGTATCCCTCCAAATTCTACTTCACCAGTCGCTGCTAATGTTGAAGCTTCTCTTGATCTTGCTTCTATTCCCATGGTCTGTGAGTTTCCGGATGTCTTTCTGGAAGATCTACCTGGGTTACCACCAGACAGAGATGTGGAGTTTACCATAGAGTTAGAGCCTGGCACTGCTCCTATTTTACGGCGTCCTTACCGTATGGCTCCACCAGAATTAGCAGAAATGAAGAAGCAATTAGAGGAATTGCTGCAAAAGGGGTTTATCCGTCCTAGTTCTTCTCTCTGGAGTTGTCCAGCCATTTTTGTGAAGAAGGATGACACTCTGCGGATGTGTGTGGATTATCGCCCTCTCAATGCGGTAACCATCAAGAATAAGTACCCTTTGCCTCGCATTGATGTTTTGTTTGGTCAGTTGGCTGGTGCTAGAGTGTTTTCCAAAATTGATCTTCGTTCTGGGTATCACCAAATAAAAATTCGACCACAAGATATACCAAAGACAACTTTCTCTACTAGGTATGGGCTTTATGAGTACCTAGTCATGTCTTTTGGTCTCACCAATGCTCCTGCATTCTTCATGTACCTCATGAACTCAGTCTTTATGCTGGAGTTAGACAAGTTTGTAGTGGTGTTCATTGATGATATTTTGATATATTCCAAGAATGAAGAAGAACATGCACAACACCTTCGCACAGTCCTGAACCGACTGCGGGAGCACAAGCTGTATGCCAAGTTCAGTAAGTGTGAGTTTTGGTTGGATAAAGTACAGTTTTTGGGACATGTTCTAACCCCTGAAGGTGTATCTGTTGATCCTAGTAAGGTGCAGGATGTGCTAAGTTGGAAATCTCCTGAATCAGTGCATCAGATCCGTCAGTTTCTTGGTCTTGCTAGGTATTATCGGCGTTTCATTCCTGATTTCTCCAAGATAGCTCATCCTATGACTAAGTTGCTTCAGAAAGACTCCAAGTTTGTGTGGAGTCCAGCCTGCGAGAAAGCTTTTCAAGCTTTGAAGAAATTTCTTACCTCTGCCCCTATTCTGGCCCAACCGGATTTTGACAGGCTATTTGATGTGTATTGTGATGCCTCTAAGACAGGACTTGGTTGTGTGCTTATGCAAAAGGGACGGGTGATAGCTTATGCTTCCCGTTAATTGAAAAAGCATGAAGTGAATTATCCCACCCATGATTTAGAGCTTGCTGCAGTTGTGCATGCTCTAAAGATATGGAGACATTATCTGTTGGGAAACAAGGTGCATATTTTTACTGATCACAAGAGCCTCAAGTATATTTTCACTCAACCCGAGTTAAATATGAGGCAAAGGAGATGGCTTGAGTTAATCAAGGATTACAATCTAGAAGTCCATTATCATCCTGGAAAAGCCAATGTGGTGGCTGATGCGTTGAGTCGGAAGTCACATCAGAAAGATGAAGAGTCCTTACCTCTCTCACTCTGCAGTTTTAGCTCACATTTCTCTAGTCTCAGATTTATTGGGGGCAAATTATCATTGAGCAAAGGCAAGATGCTTTGGAGATTCCTCATATCAAGAAGCTGATTGCTGAAGGACGTGGTCCTCATTTCAGCATTGATGAACAAGGTGTGGTGAGGTACAAGAATCGGTTGGTGGTTCCCGGAAGTGATGAGCTTAGAAGAAAGATTTTGGGGGAAGCCCATAGTTCCAGGCTATCCATTCATCCGGGAAGTAACAAAATGTACCATGATTTGCGCCACTTGTATTGGTGGTCAAATATAAAGCAGGATATCACTAAGTATATTGCAGAATGTGATATTTGTGGAAGGGTGAAGGCAGACCATATGCGTACGCCTGGTTTTCTACAGCCTTTGCCAATCCTAGTTTGGAAATGGGAGGATATTTCTATGGATTTTATTACAGGATTGCCCCGCACAGTAAAAGGGCATGATTCTATTTGGGTCATTGTGGATCGTCTTACAAAGTCTGCCCATTTTCTTCCTATGGATGAAAGATATACAACCATGCAATATGCTAAGTTGTATTTTGACCGCATTATAACTCTCCATGGAGTCCCTCTTACTATTGTTTCTGATCGTGGATCATTCTTTATGTCCCGCTTTTGGACTCAACTCTAGAAATGCCTTGGAACTAGTCTTCTCAGAAGTTCAACTTATCATCCGCAGACCGACGGCCAGACAGAAAGAGTCAATCAAGTGCTGGAAGATATGTTGAGAGCTTGTGTCATTTCTTTCCCAGAGAAGTGGGATGAGTGCTTGAGATTGGCTGAGTTTTCTTACAACAATAGCTATCAAGAAAGTATTCGCATGGCACCTTTTGAGGCCTTGTATGGAAAAAAGTGTAGGACACCGCTCAACTGGGTTGAAGTAGGAGACCGTGGTCACTTCGGGCCTGACTTTATCCTTGAAGCAAGAGAGAAAGTCAGAATTATTCAGAGTCATTTGAAGGCGGCTCAGAACCGTCAGAAAACCTATGCGGATAAGAGAAGAAGGCCTTTGCAATTTGAAGTTGGTGATTATGTGTATCTTAAGGTGTCTCCCATGAAAGGTGTGCATCGGTTTGGTGTCCGTGGAAAATTAGCTCCTCACTATGTTGGACCTTACAAGATTTTGACCCGGTACGGTCCTGTGGCTTATCGCATCCATCTCCCAGATATATTGTCAGCCGTCCACGATGTTTTCCATGTATCTCAGTTGAAAAAGTATTTGCGAGTTCCTGATGAGGTAGTGGAGATTGAAGGACTCCCTCTCCAACCTGATCTTTCTTATGTTGAGCATCCGGTCAAAATTTTGGATGAAAAAGAAAGGGTGACAAGAAACAATGTGGTGAAATTTTACAAAGTCCAATGGTAGAATCACTCGGAGGATGATGCAACTTGGGAACTTGAGAGCTATATTTTGAAGCATTATCCTCATCTCATTCCTGGCTCATCAATGTAATTTTTTAGATTGAAATTTAATTCTACCTCTCTCCTCACACTAGGCACATGAAATCTCGGGACGAGATTTTCTTTTAGGGGGGTAGAGCTGTAACACCCTCGGTGTTACCGCGTCAAACAAGTCACTAAACATTTCATGAGCATCATGTTTATGTATTATTACATGTGATCACTTGTGTAAATAAGGTCTTGCAACTTAAAATAATCAATGAAAATGTTAAAATGAAAAGTATTCAATATTGCACTCTATAGCAAATAGAGGTGTAAACCAATTTTTATTGAACGAAAATGCTAATAGAAATGTTGAATGAAATCTAAAGTTTGTGAATTTATTCAGAGAGATTTCGGTGTCTGATCTTTTAATTCTAGCTTGGTTGATTGTTCGGTGCGGGGCGGTTTGTGGTGTATTGTCGTCAGTCGATACTTATAGGTGGTTGTATATACGTGTCTGTATTTGCTAGTTAACTAATTTAGTAAACAAATAAAAATATAGAGAGAGAGCTATATATACACACTCACGTATTTGTTTCGATAAGCATTCTTCCGATATATATATATATATATATATATATATATATATATATATATATATATATATATATATATATATATATATAAACATACAATGGATATATGTATACTAGTATGTAGATTATTAGCAAAGAAATAATGACACGTTTCTAATTACTTCATCAGTCTAAATTGCATTTTTTCTTTGCTGTGATTTATATACGAAATATATTGCACATGGAAAAATTATTTGAACACTAGATTAACTAATTATTCCTAACCTCTCCCTATCCTTGCTTGCTTACACGTGAGTCCATCGAACACTTGGACTACGAAAAGAAAACTTGCTCTTGCCTAATCTGTACTAGTGTCATAGTAATAGTACTAGTACGTTTGGAATTGAAAACCTCCAGTAGCTAGTGGTCAACAGACCAACACACACGCACACTACACATTCATGCATGCATTCACTTCGGCGCCTGCGCCCGCTGCATGCACCGCATGCTACGCCGGTGACCCGCTTGCACAACTGCTTGCATGCAATTATTTTTGACCGAGAGAAGAGAGGACAGTGCATGCATGGAGCAAGAAACACGTCGGCAACTTCTTTTAGTCTTGGTCGTGAGGGAAATTTATTACTGCACCACTGTTTTCTCCCTTGCTAGCCATGCGAGTGTCTGAGCGAGGAGCGTCAAGTATGTGCCTCCCAAGTCAAGGTCGGCCGAAATGTCTAAGCATTTAATGAATGCCTGAGCACTTAGTCTCGATTGTTGACGGGAGCATCAGCAGCCGAGCTTGACCGATTGACTAGCGCCTGCGGCAACTCGTAGAAACTTGCGTGCCATCTTTAATGACAAGCTATAGAACAGGGCTGAGCACATAAGATCGAAGGACACGATTCTCACGCTTCCACAGAGAAGGAAGAGGATATAACATGCTTTGGAAGAAGCTTGACTTTCTTATGTGAAATCAATGGCATGTCCTTTTGCCTTACTACACTAGCTACACTTTAGTACTTGATAACTCTATCAGGACAACCGGAAGTTACCATGTCTTGCTAAATTGCACTCTGCTCAAGTCTCCGTGCTACTGTGCCCTGATTATTTTGCACCATAACTCACGTCTTGGGGTTGGGTGTAGCACAAGACAGCAACAACGGGGTGTGAATACAACCAGCAGGTCAGTGGAAAATTACCACACTGTTTTTTGCTTTTGACATGTTCCACTCCCTTCACGAGCGAACGACCGAGCTTAACTGACGATGAGGGCGTATCCCTTCCTCTATTTTTACCACGCCTCTGCAGCCTACTCCTATATAGATATAGCCAAGCCAAGCCAAGCCACCCAACAAGTGCTTGCAGCGTTGCATTATCTGGAAATCAGTTATTAGTGTGCGTTACGGCACTCTCCGTGCCCCCGAGCTCCTTCTGCCACCGCGACCCTGCCGCTCGGCCATCTCTGCGCCACCCCGAGCGCGCCACCGCCTCCACGTCCTCGAGGTGCTGTGCGTGTCAGCCCGCGAGCTCCTCTATTTCGTAGGTGAGTTCGACAGGGAGGGAGTTTTGGTGTAAAAGGAAAAGCGTACATGGGGTTATGTATGAATTAGTTTATGCTTATCTGTGGCGATGCTGAGATATATTAAAATATTTGGAAATACTTAATATTATTATAATAATATTTGTAGGGATTGTTGTGGCAAATCAGTGATAGCTGTAGCTCTAAAATTTTTATGGTAGCTTCCCAGCATTATTAGATGCTCTCTGTAATTTTTGTAGCATCTGAATAGCTAATTTATTAAGGTAGCTAGCATACCCTGATGGAAAGCATATTAAATTATTTAAGAATTTAGTTGCGAAATTGTTCTTGTTAATGAAATGATATTCGGTGGCTATGTGATCAGTAGAACTAGTTTGTTAGCATGATAAGTGTGTTCTTATTTTAAGAGTTGTTGTTGCCTGATTTTGGAATTGTTGCATCATCATTTCATGCATGTAGTGAACAAATTGGCGGAGACCGTGACTGTCGGCGATCAGGAGTACGAGGAAATCATCGAGGAATACGAGGAGGAGATCCTCGTACTGGAGGAGGTCCAGGAGCCACTACTGACTGACCTTACTGACATTGCGCCTGCCCAAGGCAAGCCCCGGTGCATAACCCTTATTTTGTAAATCATTATATATATGTTGTGCATTTACGTTGCAGGAGTTATATGATATCCATATGCATATATATATTTGCCCATGAGTCTTACTAGTATAGGATCGTGTAGCTGCTTTGCTTAGATTTATCAGTAGCGTGAGTAACCTGTCGTTACTCACCATAGATGGTTATTATTATTATTACATTCATGATGAAATGATGGAAAAGGAAATGGTGACTGGGCAGGGATATGGTATGGGTATTGGTGGGTGTAACAGGTTGTGTCCCGCGGCCACGGGGCATAGCTTGGTTGCACTATTTCCCTGTTCGTGTCAATTAAGAACCGTCCGTTGCATGGACCCTGGTCAAGTCACAGATTTATTATCCCGAGCACATACTTGCTTATGGGAGTAGGAAGGCTTGTTACTCTCTTGTCATGGGCTCCGGCTCTTTTTGGACCGACTAATTGGAGGCGGGGATAGGTGGAGGTCTAAGCACCACTTTGAGGCCGGGCCTCAAGTGTGGGAGTTTGGAGTCCAAGTTTGGACGGGGACCTGGAACCCGTGACAGGAGTGGAATGGGTTGGTCTCGCATGTGCCTAGGGTGCAAGCGAGGCGTGTGTTTTTCGGGGTACCCAGCTGGGCACATTGATTCGCGAATCGCCGTTTCTAGGTGACGGTACGGCTTGACTACGATCTGGCACCGTAGTAAGAACTGGCATATGAAAGATGGAAAAATGATTCTGATTGCTCAACCCTTGCTTGAGGATAGAACAGATGCTTATATAGCAGGTTGGATAATGAATTTAACATGGCTGCTAATAATATATTGAAATAAGGACTCACTCTTAGTATTGCTTTCCGCAAACAAGAACCCACAAGCCATAAAGCCTATCATAATCCTTGAGAGTCGGGAAATATATTTCCAGTCGGGTAAGTCTTGCGAGTACGTTGTGTACTCAGGGTTTATTTACCCTTGTTGCTGGTGCTGCTTGAGAAGCTAGCTGTTGTGTGGAGGATTCTTCTGGTGGGCACAGACGGATCCTTATACCGCTCCGCTAGATGTTATTTTATTCCGTTGTTTAATTTATCGCACTCTGAACTTTGGTACTGTAATAAAGAATTTATGAGATTCTTTGTTGTATAAAATGGATTAAGTATTGTAAGCTTGTACTCATTATTGGATCCTGGGTGTAAAATTGTGGAACGCTTCGAGTTCTCCCGTTGGGTGTGCTCGACAGAACTGCTTGACTTGGCTCACTTTTGGGGTGCTTAGTGTCTAGTGGAAGACAGCGCCTCTAAAAGTGTGTTAATTCAAGTGGTTCTGCCACACCTTTCAGGTCTAACAATGGGAGGAATTTTCAGCAGCGTTCAGCGCCGGATACGTCCAAGATTCCTGTTGCATCACAGCCATCTACACCTTCATTGTCTTCCGGGGTAAGTCAATTGTCTAATGTGTAGAAGAAAGGTGTCACTCCGGGTGCTTCTACTAGCTCCTCCTCGTCCAGCGCTAAAATCATTTGCCACCGATGCAAAGGCTTGGGACATGTCATGAAGGATTGCCCCAGTCGTCGTGCTGTCATTGCTACCGAGGATGGATATGTAAGTACTAGTGATGTTGAAGATGATTTAGCCCTTGCTGCTAACATTGATGCAGATTCCACCGAGGGCGATCAAGACAAGGAGGCCATCATCATTGATTCTATGGCTGCTGCCGCAGACTACCCTAGCCTTCTTGTACAGCGTGTGTTGTGTGGGACATGAAGAAGAGATGAAGATCCAATGAAACAATTTGTTCCACATGTATTTCATTGTGCAGGGTTGTCGTGTTCTCACTATCATTGATAGCAGAAGTTGCAATAACTTGGTGAGTTCAGATTTGGTTGAGAAGCTTGGCTTGACTACACGACAAAATTCGTATCCATATAAACTTCAATGGTTCAATAATAGTGGTAAGACTAAGGTAACTAAATCAGCACGCATTAGTTTTTTCACAGGTTTTTATCATGATACTACTGATTTTGATGTTGTCCCTATGCAAGCTTGTTCCATTTTGTTAGGTCATCCATGGGAATTTGATAATGATGCTTTACACCATGGTAGAACTAATACATACACTATCATACATAAGGACAAGAAAATTACATTGCTGCCTTTGTCTCCTATGGATATTATTAAACATGCTAATGAGATTAAAAATAAACCTCCAACTGACATTGCTAAAAATAATGGGATTAAGTTAAAATGAGGTACTTTTCATGCTACAACTTCTGCTACTGCTGAGTTATGTGATAATCCTGATGCGCCATGTTATACTATGTTTTGTCAACCTACTATGTCTGGTGCATTGCCTGCTGTCACTAACCTTTTGCAGGAGTTCGCTGATGATGGGATGAAGTCAAGGACGACTCCAATTCTAGTAGGAGGGGATGATGAGGACATCACCAAGATGGAGTCGAGGACGACTCCAATTCAAGAAGGGGAGGATGATGAGGACATCGCCACGCTGGACACACCAACGCTATGGTCTTCCCCAAGTTGCAATTCGTCCCCAACTCAGCTGCCATGTCACCCTCGGATTTAGCAGACACATCGTCACTGTTTTGGTCATAACTCTCTCATACGACATCGAAACATGGCGTTCTTGGATGTGTTGGAAAGGGGACGACGACACCGTCGTTTTGGATCTGGTCCTAGCTCCAGAAGGTCCGTGGATCATTCTGTGTGACCACGGCAAGGTGCTGCGTCACCTATTTAGGCCATCTTGGCCATGTATCGTGTCGGGGCTTAAGCCCCAGTTGTGGGTGCCCAACCCCTGGCCGTCCTCAACCCTAGGTCGAGTCTTAGACTATAAACATAGCCGCTGCCGCTGCTAGACAATTGGGTTTTGTTTAGAGTTTAGTTTTCCATCGAGAAACTGAATCGTTCATTGTAACTGTGGTGACAAATCCTTTTACAGTGATCCAGGGCCCCTGTTCTTGATCTCCTCCACTGTGTCAATTAGTCCTTTGGAACCGAGTTCTTGAACCCTCTATTGATATTCGCATCATTCATATTTGTAATTTCAGATTACGTGTTTTTACCTTCTTGCTTGTGCTCTTCGATTCGCTTGCAGGAAAAGCCTTCTTGGCGAGGTCAATCAAGTTGTGCTTGGTTGATAACCAATGGAATAGTGGTGTAACGGTTGTAGGGTTTGAATTGTGTCTGATTTAAAGCCGGATCGCCAACGTCGAGATCTCCACAAATCGAACTTATCGGTTACCTCTCGGAAGATCAGGCCTGTATCTCATCACACTAGATGCAATCTCTCAAGCAAATGCACTTTCAATCACTCCCAACTCACTTGGATACACAATCAAGCAAGAGATTGAGTGGGAGAGATTTGACTTAGCTCACAAGGATGTATCAATGATCAAAATGTCCAAGAGAGTGGGCCCAAGCCGGCTAAGTTCTATTTATAGAGGTCCCATGCCTCACTAGCCGTTACTCCCCTCGAAGGGGTACCAGACCCTGCTTTGAACCCACAGACACAGGAGTCCAGACCAATCAGTCTTGGTCTGGTTCCTTTTCGCAGCCAACCATGTGCTGCCATGTGTCCTGCTTGAACCAGTCGACCATTGCTGTGCTCCAACGGCTTCTAACACACGTCCGGACTAGGCTCCGGGCCCATGGTCCAGACCAAGGATGATCATAGTCTGGAGCTACACAGAGAGCTCCTCGAGCGCCAAAACATGTTCGAACCAGGTCCAAACCTAAGGTCTGGACCAATCTCCATCGAGTTCGGTCTGTTTTGCCTCCTCTCTGTTTCACCAAATAATTCTTCGAACCCTCCTTGGTTCGGACGACCTCCGAACATAGTCCGGAGCCTCCTCGTCTCTTCGCGTCATGCCACGTGGCTGAGGGTCCGAACGGGACCGAGGCACCATGGTCCGGACGCCCTGTGCGACTAGGGTCCGGAGCTAGGGCAGACTCACTGCCTGGCTATGGTAAGGTTTCAGACCCCTGCTACCCAAGAGTCCGGACCACTGTCTCACCTCCTTTTCAACTTCTATCTTCAACCCTTGTTCCCATGTGCCAACACCAAAGTGTTCAACCACTTGTGCACGTGTGTTAACATTTTTCCAAAGCATTTTCAAGGGATTTAAGTTAACACACTAGGTCCTAATGAATATGCATGAACAATGTCACCTAGTGGCACTTGATAACCGCTTTAACCATGATTTTTCCTTTTCATAGTATGACTATCTATCCTAAAACCAGTCACACCCTCTATGGTGTCTTGATTGGCGAAATAAAAATGACCCTATCAAGTATACCTTTGCCTTGAGCCCATTTTTGTTTTTCTCTTTCTTCTTTTCCAAATTGGAGCACTGATCTTCATCTTTGGCCACCTCCATCACCATGAGTGGCATCATCTAGCCCCACCCTTAGTGTGTAGGTGTACCAACCTATCTTACATATCACTTATGACAAAGGTTAGTACACTTAGGTTTCATGAATTATCCAAAACCAAACTAGGGCTTTCAACAAGGTAGTGAGACCAAGTGTCGGTAAGTGGCACAAGTGCAGGGGTGGTGGCACACGACAATGACTTGGTGGCACAGGGCATAGGGCCACAAGGGCACACTATGGAGGCATGGTGGCACACATGTCCCATGAGTCATCTCCTTCCCTTCTACCCCAAATCAACATAGGCACATGTATGGCGGGGAGGTGTCGATTGGACCAAGGGAGCACTCAGTAGGTTATAATTGATGGGACCACCCGAGGGTGGTTTTAATCTATCCAGTTGAGGTCAACAATGGGTTGACCATGAGCTTGCCCATTCGGTGATTGATGACAAGAAGAAGGTAGAAGACGGCAGTGAACATGCTAGGTCTGGCACATAGACTTGCCCAATAAAATATTCTTGTGATAGGCCCTGTTCCTGGTAAGAAATATAGTGAAATTGTCTTTCCCATTCTTCCCTTGATCCTGCTAAAAAAAGACATTCATTTATGAAATATCCTGTATATGTAGGGGGAAAATGAGGAAGGGGACAAATTTATCCTAATGGTAGCAAGAGTAACAGTACGGTCTAAAATGCTATGTCAACAGGTATAGTAAAAAATACTACGTAAAGAAAAGGGGATATGAAATATCCATAGTGGATGCGTCGGATGGACACCAAGTGATTGATATTATACCTCCCGGGCTAGAACTTCTTGTTTCAGAGGGGTAATCAATCAAGCTTGATCAACCATCGGGGTGTACTCAACCATGCACTCATTGAAGCAGTGATGGCCTACACCGCTTGGAATGGTGGCACACGCGAGCTCAAAGATCGACCATGGCAGCTTTAGTACAACGGGCTAGGAGCACTGACTTGGTTTCTATGTATCCAACGAGCGCAAAGGGTAGAGGAGGCAAATACAGATTCACTAGAGCTCATTTCTAGGAGAGAGGTGAAGCACAAGGTGAGGAACAACAGTGATAGTAGGAGCTTAGTGACCGGTAATGGTGGTGGTGAGCACTAGAGTGGAGATAGAGTAGATGCATAATTGCCAAGCTTGAGGGAGTGGAAAGGAGAATAATGCGGTTGGGGGATAAGCATGAGCTCGGCAAATTTCATGCCATGCTAGCTGCTGACTCCACATGCCCCGTCAGATTTAAGGGCAAAACGAGCACTAGAGTGGAGATAGAGTAGATGCATAGTTGCCAAGCTTGAGGGAGTGGAAAGGAAGATAATGCAGTTGGGGGACAAGCATGAGCTTGGCAAATTTCATGCCATGCTAGCTGCTGACTCCACATGCCCCGTCAGATTTAAGGGCAAAACGAAGGGGTATGGACCTGCGGGGAACCACTTAAAGAGTTTATGGGTCGAAAGTTCAATCTAAGGGCCAAACAAAGAGGTACGGACCTGTGGTGAACCATTTAAAAAGTTTACGGGCCCAAACATCAACTTTCAGACTTGATGAAACTAACTGAAACCCATGCATACGTTAATGGACATCTGGCGCGTTCTACTCTATATAGAATGCAATCTTTTTTATATCAACATTTTTAGAGACGGGCATCCTAAGATGACCGCATCTTTTAATCAATGATTTTAGAGGCGGTCATCTTTGGACACTCATCTCTCTAAATGATTTTCAGACACACATTTGCGTGGAGGCCACCTGATCATTTATGGAGGCGATATGCCCACCTTTATTAGTGAGAGAGATTGTCTCGTAAAATCATTTTTGTGGTGTGAAACAATAGTAGTAGGAAGGTCATGAAGTTTGTAATGTTGTTTTTAAAGAGCTTTGCAATAGTCAACGGAATGAATAGATAAGATAAAGACAAAGTTGGCATACTTGAAATACTTATCAACAAAGACCATAATACAATTTTCCCTAGACGAAGAAGGTAAGCCTTCAACAAAATCCATATTGATGGTGTGCCAAAACTGGTCTGGTATTGGTACTTGTTGAAGTAAGTAAACCAGGATAAGCAGCTCTTTCCACTTTGGCTTGTTGGCAAACACTACAAGAATCAACAAAGTATTTGATACTATGTTTCATCTTAGGCCATGAAAAATGATTTTAATCATGTTATAAGTCATTGGTGCATTCAACACTAGTCCTGCCCTGCCTCTGGGTATACAACTGCAATGATTTTAGTTGTTTACATGCTTTGCCTATTCATTTGATCAACATGTTTGCTTCTGCGAGTAGATGTAGATCACACGAGCACATAACTATTATCACAAATATCTTTATATATTTTTGAATTAAAATATACTGTAATATGCCTATATTTCTTATGGATCAATCCCAGATCCAATATGTGCCCTAAAAATAAACTGCAGGAATGAAATAGTTGTAGGTAGTCCTTTTGATCACAATATCATTTCTACCCAACCACAAAGCTCAGCAATAGCTGCCACTTCTGCTAAGATTTGATTTCTGAAATTTGAAGAGAAAAATTTTCAGCTATAAGAACTGGTCTACACTAGATAGGAATATTAAAAATGATAAACATCGTGTTGCTTATACCTGGGCAAGGTCCTAAGTCCTAACTATTCAGGGACAGGGAAGTGAGAGGTCCAGGGCACATTCCTAACAGCCCTACGTCATACTCACAAGCTCACAACTAATGGCATGCTGTGAGAATACACTTATTCATCGACATATCGGAAGCTTTGTGTCCTAAAACAAATGATGGGCGTAACCACCCCGGCTGACCCTTCGTTTCGTACTAGTCATTGATTTTTATGCATGGACCAATTTTCATGACACTTTGTTGGTGGATCAAGAAAGGCAGAAACCGATTCGTCATATTTCAACTTCTCGCAGCTAGCTATTTTGTACAGAATTACTTCACATACGGAAGAAGATTCGTTGTTAGTGTAGTGGTTCGGAAAGCTTGATCTGTCTTTGTAACTCGAGGTCCATCCACTAGCTCTTTTCAGCCTTAGCTTTTGCAAAGGTTGCTGATGATGCCGGTGTTTTCCAAATTGCAAAGGCCAAAGCGAGAGGGAGGGGAGAGCAGCAGCATTTTAGAGTCTACCACCCAGTGTTTCTCAGCTGTTTCGAAGTTGGGTTAGGCTATGATGGTACTCTGAAGTGCTGTGAACCGTCAATTTAAATGAGAATTAAAGCATGTTATATCTGCTAGGAGGTAATAGAAAAAGCATATTTGTTAGTTGTGTGCTTGGTAATAAAAAAAACATGTGTCAATATGCTCGTACATTGCAATGAGACACACAATTGGTTCACGATGCTCATGCCAATGATAATAAGTTGGCTATTTTGTTGAATTTAGGAGTAATTAGCTTTGCTCAATTTTAAATCAAATAAATTCATAATACATGTTAGTGCAATAAAGGATTAATTTCATGTGAAAAATTGCTTCAACTTAAATAGATGACAGTCGCGTGCATCCATTGTGATTTTAAAAAAGTTGGAAGGTGAGCCATATGCCCTCTCGTGTGCTGCAATGCGAATGGGCTTGTGTGGCACCAATAGATGTTTTGCAGCTCCAAATTCAAAGCGAGAAATGCTGAAAGTGAGGGATGGACGATGAGTGAGACAAAGAGCGGGGGAGAGAGAGGGAAAGATGGAAACACAAAATTGTACTATTTAATAATAGATATATAGATATTTTAATTGCATAATTGTGTCATTCATTTTAGAAATTAAGGACTATGATTCATTTGAGCTGTTAGGCATAGTGCATTGTCGACAGTGATGGCATGATCCATCACAGCTGGTTTCAAACCGGTTGTGATAATAGGACACCACCGATGGTTCGTCTCACCAACCGACTGTGATTACCGGTTGTGATAATAGGACACCACCGATGGTTCGTCTCACCAACCGACTGTGATTAGGATTTCTAGAAATTTCAAAATAGGTCAAAAAAATAGACCTTTGTCCTCGCGTATAGCTCCTCAAACCACTCCACCCCATGTCAGTTGTGTCTATATAGTATATCTATTTCCCTAGTATTCACTTTTCAAAATTTTAAAATAAATATGTCTATATAGTACATCCATTCCCCTAGTATTCACTTTTCAGAATTTTAAAATAAATATTTATGACCCTAAACGGATTCATATGCTTCAGATGAAAAAATAATATACTACAATTTGTTGTTCTAATTGAAATCTACGACTTTGATTTTGGTCGTTTCGTCATTCGAGCTTGTTTCACACATTTAAATTTCAAATCATCAAAACTTCAACCATACTTTCGGGACCTCAAATGATTTCAAATGAAAAACTCATCAACTACAAAGTTGTAGTTCTTATCAAGATCTACTACTTTGGTCTTGGGCGATTTTTCACCCAAGGTCGTTTGAAAATTTTGATTTTTAAAATTTTACAACTTCAGATAAAAATTTGAAACCATAAATGATTCCTAATGAAATAGTTGTCACTACAAGTTGTATGACTCGAGACCTGCATCTTTGGTTTTGGTCGTTTTTCTATCTGAGGTCATTTGTACAATTAAAAAAATAGAATTCCAAAATCTAAGCGCTTCAAATAGAATTCTAGGAAAGTGAATGATTTCAAATGAAAAAGTCATCAACTACAAAGTTGTAGATCTCGTCAAGATCTACAACTTTGATATAAAGTTTGTTTTTATCCGACTTTATTTGAAAAAATTATGAATTTTATTGTGGTGCGGCATGGTTATCACCGCCGTATCATACAACAAGCTGGAGGTGAAAAACAACCAGCAGGAGGTGAAAACGTCATCACCGCCGGTTGGTAAGGTGAAGCGGCAGTAATAGTTATCAACCTCAACGTTCTTGCAAACGATAATAAAAATATCACTGCCGACGGTGATATACTTTCATCACCAACGGTTCGAATTACGAGCCAACTATATCACTGCCGATTTTAATAATACCGGAGGTGATAGAGGTGTTGGTGATAGGTCTGAATGTAGCAGTGGTTGTTGGGCCGCTATTTACTATGTTGATTGTTCCAACGATAATAAAAATATTAAGATGATGATTTAGACCATGATAAAGAATAATGGATGACTAATTGTATCATTTCCAATTGATATGAGAACTTAAATATAATGTCTCCACATGTATTTTTTATATCTTATTCATCTATATGCTTTTCAGTGGTTTTGTGTCATAAATTTAACAATTAACTAAAAATTCATAATATTTAAAAGCAAACATGATAACTATTAGTAAACTGAATTTTCATGGCGGCGATAAATTTCCTTGAAGGCTAAATAGAACCGCCAAAGAAATAGGACTTTTGGTTTAGGTAAACCTCCATGAAAATACAAATTCATTGGCAGGTAGACACAAAAACCAAGGAAATTATACATTTTTTACTGGGAATATATCAGAACTTACAACCATGCTACTGTTTTTAGTGATAGGAATGGATGATTGCACTGAATTGAATTTGCTGATTGTATATTTTTTTTGTTGGTGTCATTTGTTTCCTTGGCGGTTGGCAGCCAAGGAAATGCAATAACCTTGGCTGTTAATGGCTGCCAAACAAACACATTTCATTGGGGGTTAAAAGCAGTCAAGAAAATTGTTTTTACCTTGAAGGCTTTGATAATTATTTTGGCTGGTACTTGCCCCAAGGAAAGTTGTTTTCTTGGCAGTTGATACATTTTCTTGGCACTCTAGTAATTTGGATGGTGGCCTGTTTTCCTTGGCGAGTAAACCGTTAAGGAAATTATCCTTGAGTGCCAGCTGGCAAGGAATTTGAATTCTCTTGCACTCTATACTTGGCTGTCATAGCTTGACAGCTGTCTGTCAAGGATAATTTCCTTGGCCGTTTTTGTGCCCCTCCCCAAGAAAATTCCGGATTCTGGTAGTGATAAATATTATCGGCATATGCTTAAAAAATTGACTATTTTTAATATTCTGCTATTGAAACTTAACATCTACTATATAGCACCCATTACCCACAATCTGCTATATTGCCACTAGTCCGCTATGGATCTCCCATTTGTACCCGTCACATCTCCCAACCGGACTCCTCCACTCCTTGGCTTGCGGCCACTGTAATCTTGCTTCCCCATCAGGCTTTGCTATCTCCTTCACTCCTCTCTTTACAACCACCGTACTTCGATGAGTCTTGAACCCTCAAAACACAATCCTCCTAGTTTGTGGAGTATAAGAGCAACTCCGGGGTCCTCAAACAAGCTCTTAAACCAAAATTTAAGGGCTCAACTAAAAATCATATCTTCAACTGGGTCTATATTCATGCCTTTAAAGTAGGGAGGCTCTCAAATCCCACCCTTTGCCCTCATTACTGTGAGCATTGACCACAACCACTATTGACCGGTTTGGTTGTATTTCTGTTTCTCCCGCCGGTTCTTTGCTTCCCTCCCCGTCGCGGTGCCCTCTCGTCGGCCGCCGTGCCCCGAGACCCGGTCACCCCTCCTACACAGGCAGCCGCCCCAATCACCCTTCTCCAAGGGCATCCATCATCGCCAGTCTGATTTCGAGGAGACGATCAAAGAGACAAGGACATGGGTGTGGGTGAGGAGATGGAGAAAGGAGGGAAAATGAATGACCGGTGGGTCTTAGTCACCGGTGTCAATTTTTTGAATTTGAGGGCCTTGATTTGAGGCCTCCTACTATTGATGCTCTAACATCGCTAGAGTTTTCGCTTGAATCATACAAAATAAATTAAAAGCTGAGACAAAATCAATGCTAACAACTGTCGAAACACCCGAATGTTGTTTAGTTTTTTTGAACGTAAATGGCAGGAGTTCCGTCTTTAAATTAAGATGAAAAGAGTAAGGGGTAAGAGCCCCAAAAATGTTGTTTATCTTACCTCTTTGAGAAAAAATGAAAAAAAAATTTTGTCATCCATTGGAAGCTTTATATCGCAAGGTTTTGGCCTTGTTTGGTAGGGTCTCCTCAAGGGCCCCTTTAGAGGAGACGGAGCCGTTTTGGACGAGCCATGATTTTTTTGCTCCTCTAAAACGGCTTCGGCTCCTCATTTCTCCACTAAAAAGGCTTCAAATAGTTTCTCTTGCTAACTCGTTTGGTAGGGTTCCTTTGCCAGAGCCAAAAAGAAGTCCTGCCTTATATTGTCATCGATAGTTTTTCGATAAATCCGGCATTTCTTTTTTATCCTCAAAACCTGATAGAATTAGTTTATATTACCTAAACATGAGTGATTTAGCTCGCTAACCAGCTTCTCCTCCCGTTTACTGGTCACGTCTATTTATCGGTAATAATGTAAACCACTCCATGCATACACATCAGGTCCAGCCGACAAGATGGCTTTACATGTTCCTTTGAGGCCGGATTTGTTTAGTTCTTCTTCCGAAATTTTACACCATATCTAATGTTTGGACAAGTATTAAATATAGACTAAAAAATAATTAATTATACAGTTTGTGACTAATTTACTAGACGAATCTTTTAAGCCTAATCAGCCATAATTTGACAATGCGATGATACTATAAAGCTACAGTACATGTGGTACTAACAGATTAATTAAACTTAATAAATTCGTTTCGCGGTTTACTAACGAATTCTATAATTTATTTTTTATTAGTATTCGAATACCTCATGTAAATTTATTTTTTTTATTAGCGTTCGAACACCACTTACACCCGACGTGACGTGCGAAACTTTGACTATGCCGTGACGTGCGAAACTTTGACTATGCCAATTCCTCCGCTTTTCCGCCGTGTCACACGCTCTTACCTGACCTGACAAGAGAGTGACTTGAGAGGATGTGTTGTACAGAGGTACGTACAGTACAGAGCACTCATCGATAAGATACGTTTACTAGAGAATGAGGCAATTTTATTGAGACAAAGATATTCCAAAGAACAATCACACACGAAGCACGATGATATACACCCTGGCGATGAACACACAACGACAGAGGCATCAGAAAAGGCACTCGCCACCGCAGAGTAACATACATACATACATGAACTGCACGGCGAACAATCGCCAGCAAACGTAGCAAAAACTAAATGTTGGCAGTAATCACCGATTACACGAAGCATCAACGGCCAAGAACATAGCCAGCTGCATGCACTGTCTCTACCCTGAGACGACTCTGACGATCGACAGCCGTGCTCCGTCAGAAGAGCGCGAGCTTGATCGCAGCGCCGGCGGCCGCGGCGACGACGGAGGCCATCGCCGGGACCTGCAGGGCGCCCGCCGCGGAAGGCGTCGTTCCCGATGGCGTGGCGGCGACGGCGACGGCTAGCTTCATGCCGTTGGCGCAGTGGCCGGGGACGTTGCAGATGAAGTAGTGCGTCCCCGGGGTCTGGAGCGTGATGACGGTGGAGCCGCTCTCGTCGTCGCTCAGCGGGTTGGTGCCGGAGCAGGTGTCGTAGCCGCTCTTGCTCACCTCCGTCACCGAGTGCGCCTTGCTGATGTAGCTGAACACTGCACAATAATGGCGGCGTTGCAAATAATGCGTGCCCAGTCGCAGTTGCAGTCTCACGCTTGATGGAACGAGACGTACGTGAAGGAGCAGACGAGAGCTAGCTCACCTAGTTTGTCTCCGACGGCGAAGCTCTTGCCGCTGGCCCAGGTGCTGTAGTCGAAGTTGGTCGTCCAGCCCTGCGAGTCGCCGACGGTGTACGTCGTGGCCGAGGCCAGAGCCGTGCACCCGGCGACGACCAGCGCCACGAGGAGGAGCAAGGAGTTGGCCATGGTGATCTTAGTCTTAGCTTATCTTTGTATGATGGGCTGGAGGTACAATGGAAGGGACGAGAACAAGGGAGGTAGGTATAGAAGGATAAGCACTATTGTTGGCTTGTTGCTATGTAGGACACTAGACTGGAGGTTGGAGGGTCCATTTATAGACCACAGGGTTGCCAGCTAAAATGCCTTCTGGAGATTGAAAAGTCGTCAATCGAGCATTATTTCTTCGGTGTACATTCCTACTCTCTCGACCTTTTTCTCACCTTTAACCGGTTTTATATAAAAGAAAATGAAATGAAATGAAATGAGTGTGCGAAGAGAATGGAATTGGAATGCCTTCGATGCGACTCAAAGCTTCTCAGAGGGGACACGAAAGTTGTGCTTAGGCCAGCTGGTGGGGGCATCTTTGACAAGTTCTCTCTATCTGTGCAGTTTCTGGCAATCTCGATCGCTTCCTTTTGTATGATCAGAACATGCATGTTTTCTACTACTACTCCGTACTTCGGAACAGAAACATTCGTGGATCATGGCCTCGAGGGCATTGAAAACAGAAAAGGGTGTGTTCATGGCTCCAACCACCTTTTGATTTCAGCAAGTGATGCAGAAAAAGGTGCTCTGAAAAACAAGGTTCGAATGATGGCCGGCGATGGAACTGATGCCAAAGTGCAATAGAGCAGCTAAGGCGTCGGTTAGCTTCACGTTTCACACAGGCGTAGCGCCTGCCCTGCACGACCGCACGGGACGGGAGAGCCGACAAAGCAGGAAGCTCGGAGTCGGAGCCCTTGGGTTGTTTCACCTAATGCATTGACCCCGTGTCAGTGTGTGGTCCCCTCCTGCCGGCCCTGCATGACGCTCTGCTGTCGGCCCTGCCTGCCAGGCGCGCGGCCACCGGAATGCCGGCCCTGCGCCTATGAGCCGCGGCTGCCCTCTGCCTCCCTGCTGCCTCGCACAGCCGTTGCCACCGGCCGCCAGGCCGCTGTCTCCAGCGAATTCCGCACGCCGACGAGCCTCCATCCTCCCAAACAGTAAGGAGAGGTTGCGATGTGCTGAAAACACATGCTGCAAGCACATGTTTCATGTGTTTCAGTTGTTTGATAGGTATGTTACAACTGTTTCACGTAGATGTTGCAAAAGTAAATCAAGATGTTGCATATGTTGCAATGGTTGTATATGTATGTTGCAAAAGATATGTTTCCAATGTTTTATTTGTGTTTTCGGATGTATGTTGTAAGTATGTTTTATTTGGATGTGGCATGCGTTTTACACATATGTTGCAAGTGTTTTATCTGGATATTGTATATATTTTGCAATGGTTTTCAAATGTCTTTCCAAGTGTTTTTTAAGTGTTTGAGAAATATGTTTCAAGTGTTTCATTTCTCTTCAGACGTATGTTGCATGTATTGCATCTCGATGTTTCAAAAGTAAATCGGGTGTTGCATCTCCCTCATCGCTTTTCTGTTGTCTCGCCTTGGTTCTTCTCCTCCTCCGGGCGCCGCTAGGCATCCGCCGTCCCCTGCTCCTCTTCCCGATGCTGGTGATGTTCAGGGCGGCGCGGGAAACTTACGCCGGAAGCGGATAGGGAGGGCGCAGACGGTTCCCGCGCGGCATGCGCTCGCTGAAAGCAGAGGGAACGCGGGCTGAAAGCGGGATGAGGCTCGGGTGTCCGGATAGAGAGGCAGGGAGGGAGGGGCGGGTTCCTATTTGCGCACGGCCACGCGTGAATGGAGCTACTTGCGTCCAGACGAAGGACATCTCAGTGGGAGGCGCTCATGCTCATGCTCACGCCTCGCCCTCGGGTTCGTCACGGCCGTGCATCTTGCTGGCAAACGTACTAATCCACGGTGATCCTGACGTTCTGATGAAGTCTCCGGGAGGCCGTAGGCGTCGCATCGCAGAGCACAGCCTGGCCAGCCCGCTTGGCCAATCTTGCGGGCCCGTCCAATCTCAGGATAGATAGATCTGCATGGTCTACGCGAGAAAAGACCTACGCTATCAGACTATCACTGCCCGTTATTTCAGAACCACCGGAGATAAAGTATCAGAGTCGGTTCGTTACTTCAGCAGACAGTACTAAGACAACAAGTACTGATACGTCGACCTATCACTTTCGGTTCATGCCTTATATAGACAGCCTATGATATACTTTTTGCAAAAAAAAAAAATCATAACTTTTCATTCTGGATCGTATTAAGATAAAACTTTATACCAAAATTATAGATTTTAAGGAGAGCTATAACTTTGTAGTGGATAACTTTTTAATTTGAGATGGTTTATAAGTCCAAATATTCGATATAAGTTCTTAGATCAGATCTGAGATGATTAACAAAGTTGATGGAGACAAAGCCAATATCAAAGTTGTAGTACTTGATGAGATCTATAACTTCGCAAATAATATTTTGTTTCATTTGAGGCCGTTTGTAGTGTCAAATATATAATATAAAATTTGAAATTGTGTACTTAAAATAATAGCATCTGTATAGTCACATTTGTCATGTAGTTCAGTTGGTACGTGTGCTTGTGGGAACATGAAAATTAAGGTCTTTAGTTTAAATCCTGAAAAACATATTTTTTTTATTTTTTTTTACCAATTATCACTGCAGTGACGGGGGTTTCGACCAACTGATTACATATTTTTCTAAGTTTTTTTACCACTTATCACTATCGGTTCTGGACTCAACAGTGATGGGGTTCGATCTGGCCGTCTAAACTGTCTATACGCTAAACAAAGGTTGGCCGACCATTTAGCATTTAGCGTCTAGATAACACTATGGCCAAACTATACTTTGACCAATTTTTTATTTTATACCGCATTGTTTAGGGTTGTAAATTTATGATAGTTGAATAGTATTTTTTGTTAAAAAATCTAATTGTACCAAGTTTTTATTATAATAGTTAAAACTTGTTAGCTAAATTATTTGTCGAAGAGTTTAAAGTTTGAATCTTGGTATTAGAGTACATCTTATAAAAGAGGATGGAGGGAGTATTATTATATTATAACCGTATAATCTATCTCAAATCTACTAATAGAACAAAGTATATACGTGAGTAGAGAACAATCTAGCACATATAATCTAGAGATCCAAATAACCTAACTTATTATAATTCGTAATCTAGATCTTAATAATTACATTCTTAATGTAGATTATATTAATTTAAATGTGATCAAACAGACCCAAAATAGTTTTTTTTCTTGCCAAACAACTCCATCAAAGTGAGTAATGACCTTCTTTTCCATAATTCCATGGCACGGCGACAAGGGCCGAAGGGCCGGCCCAGAAACGACATGCTGGCACAGTAACGGCACGCTGGGCGCTGGCCTGCTGCGGAACAGCAGCCTGGGATACTGCGGAGGGCCGACTGGTTTGCGCATTGCGAGTGATTCTATTAATTTGATAGCACATTACATCCCTACTATTTACATAAGTCTCTAGATAATAAATAAGATATACACTAGAGTAAATTTAGAGCCCTCTAAGAGCAAGGTCAATAGTTGAGACAAGTGTTTGGCTATAAAATAAGTCCTAATAGCTAAATCATACAACTTGTCTACAACTTATTTAATATATAATTTTTGGTACTGAAATGGTCCTACTGTTCATCTATTCCATACTCTCTTTCCTACCATCCCTCTCACGCGAGCTAATCATCAGACAAAGGCAGCAGCTTTTTTGCATGGGAATATGTGATCAACTAGTCAACTTCTGCAGCGCCAAGCAGTCCCGTGTCATGTTTTCTCTCTCCTTTGGATTGGCGAAGCCTCTGACACGCTTGGCGATACGACTGTTATTGTACCTGCCCTAATGACATTCTTCAGTTCCTATCTATAGTATCGACAATTTTGAGTTCTAATATGTCGAAACTTGGCGACACCAACAATCACCATCGCAGCACCATTCTGCAATCACCTACAACACAGGTCCCAAACTTTAGAAAAGCCGCATAATCTAACGCATGGGAACTTCTCGGGACACCCATGACACATTGAAAGAGCATCGACCGTCTTATTAATGAAGGTGATTAAGGCCCTGTTTGGTTACTGGACTAAAGTTTAGTCAGTTAACTAAAGTTTAGTCACCTTTTAGCATGGGCGGACGCAGCATGTGGACATCCAATAATTTTGAGAAAAAATTTACAGCATATATGCATATACATGTATAATACAATTTGCTGGACACCATACTTGGGATAACAAGAAACCTGGGAAAGGCCATCTTGTTGATGCTCCCGTCCACCATCTAACTGGGCCGGCCTGCAGCCCAAGAAGGAAACACACGAAGGGAAATAGGGCACCGTGGTGGTCCGTCGTCCTCGTTTCAGTCGAACAAAATCCACTTCCTCACTTGCGCTGCGCCGCCGCTAGGGAAGGAGAGCTGCGCTGTCGTCTATGGCAGTATGGCACCACCAGGCGCAGATCTGAGCTTTGAGGGCGAGATGCGTCTAGAAGAACCCATGGCCGGTGCGGATGCGCCTGAACCTGAAGTGGAGGCTACGACAGGTTAGTGTTCTGGTCTTCTGGACATCTAGCCTTCACTCGATAGTAGTAGTTCATCTTTGATTAGTTGTTGCAGATTTGCAATTGATTCATATTTATTTAATTAAGCTTGTATTTATTTATTTGTAGGGACACAGTCAAGTAAAAAGATTGAAAGTTGTTGATTAAAAGT
The DNA here is from genome assembly GCA_022457205.1 of Saccharum spontaneum. NCBI lineage: Eukaryota > Viridiplantae > Streptophyta > Magnoliopsida > Poales > Poaceae > Saccharum > Saccharum spontaneum. Next base: position 52,063,191 of record CM039585.1, on the reverse strand, counting down.
CTTTATGGACTAGAGCAGCAAAGAGACCAAAACCATCTATAGGTAGTAACTCAATGTCGGTACTGCAAACAGTGGAAAGCAACATTCAAAGTGATTCCCCTTCTGTGCAGTTGCAAACAAATAATGAAATTGAAGTGCGACCAGTGGTAGCAAGCACAGATGCAGTGCCAACAACGGAAGTACAAGAAGATCAACATGAGGGAACTGATGATGAATTTGATGATGATAATTATGAAGAAGCATTTTATGATGTTAACTGGCTTCCACATGATCCTGGGGAGAGGATTTCCATATCAAGTTATAATCCCAATGATCAAGCTGATGTGAGGAAAAGATATATTGCATTGGGGGCATGTCAACCTCGAGGACATGATTTTCCAAGAAAAGATATTGGAGGTAAACGTCGCTTTGTACCCAGTTGGTTTGATACTTATGGTTGGCTTGAGTACAGTGTAAAATTAGATGCTGCATTTTGCTTCATTTGCTATCTGTTCAAGAGTAAAACAGCTAAAGGTGGAAATAGTTTTGTGAATGGAGGCTTTAGGCTTTGGAATCATACAAGTAAATTTGACAAACATGCTGCTTGCAAGTCACACCGTCTTGCTCAAGAGAAATTTAATAAGTTCTCTGTAAATGGAACATCAATAGCAAACACATTAGTGAAGCGAACCACAGAAGAGAAAGCTATGTACAAAGCACGTTTGAGTTATTCACTTAGGTGCTTGAGGTTTCTTTTGAGGCAAGGGTTAGCATGTCGTGGTCATGATGAAAGTGAGGACTCTCTTAACAAAGGAAAAAAATTTAGAACTTCTCAATTGGCTAGCAGAAAATTTTGAGGATGTTAACAGGGTTGTTCTAAAGAATGCTGCAAAGAACAACAAGCTGACATCCCCTAGGATACAAAAAGAGCTCATTAACTGTTGTGCCAAAGAGACTACGAAACTTATCATAGATGATCTTGGTGATGACTACTTTGCAATACTTGCGGATGAATCTAGTGATGTATACCAGAAGGAGCAGTTAGCACTTTGCTTGCGATATGTTGATAAGAAGGGACAGGTTGTTGAGCGATTTCTTGGTGTTGTCCATGTGGGGAACACTACCTCTGCAACCCTTAAACTTGTTATTGAGACTTTACTTATGGAACATTCATTGAGCTTGTCTAGAATTCGAGGGCAGGGATATGATGGGGCAAGCAACATGAAGGGTGCAGTTAATGGTATGAAGAAATTGATTATGGATGAGTCTCCCTCGGCCTTTTATGTTCATTGTTTTGCACATCAGCTTCAGCTAACCCTGGTGGCTGTTGCCAAGGAGAACCAAGATTGCAAATGGTTTTTTGAGCAGCTTGGGCTGTTGTTGACTGCCATTGGGAACTCTTGTAAGAGGCTGCAATTGCTTCGAGCTGCTCAAGCTGAAGAGGTTATTGAAGCATTAGAGTTGGGTGAAATTGAAAGTGGTTGTGGCTTGAATCAAGAGATGGGGTTAGCTGGGCCAGCTAATACTCGTTGGGGATCGCACTACAAAACGACAACATGTTATTCTTATGTATCGTTCAATCCGACGGGTACTTCAACAAATTGCAGAAGATCCTGAGTACAGAGAATCAGCAAAGGCTAAAATAACATTATTTTCATTTGAGTCATTTGAATTTGTGTTCCTTGCACATTTGCTGGACACCATACTTGGGTATACGGATGACTTGAATTGTGTCTTGCAAAAGAGAGATCAAGATATTCTTAATGTTGTTTCACTCATATCTTTAACAAAGACTCAACTTGAGTTGTTACGATAGGATGATGGATGGGAGAAATTTCTTGCTGATGTCACTTCTTTTTGTAATAAGCGCAACATTGAAGTTCCTAAAATGGATGGCAGATATGAGCCAGTTGGAAGATCAAAGAGGTGCTATGTCAAACTCACAAATTATCATCGTTTCAAAGTTGACATGTTTCTAGGTGTCATTGATAGGCAGCTAAAAGAACTCAATGATAGGTTTGATGAGGTAAACACTGATCTGCTGATTTGCATGTTATCGTTCAATCCCAAAGATTCATTTGCTTCTTTTGACAAGGACAACTAGTAAAACTTGCAAAGTTTTATCCCAAAGATTTCTCGGTCACGACTTGAGGCGTCTAACTTTTCAGCTTGGTAACTTTATTACTGATATGCGTGGTGATGAAAGATTTAGCAAAGTGAAAAGTATTGCCGAGCTTTCAGTCTTGCTTGTTCAAACAAATAAGCATATTTTACACGCGTATGTCTACAAACTTCTGAAATTAGTCCTATTACTACCGGTTGCAACAGCAAGTGTTGAAAGAGCCTTTTCAGTGATGAACTTCGTAAAGAACAAGCTAAGGAATAGCATGGGGGATCAGTACTTGAATGATTGTCTAGTTACATTCATTGAGAAGCAATTTTTTCTATGTGTTGCTGATGAAGACATCATCTCTCGATTCCAAAAGCCGCCTCGTCGAGTAAATTTGTAATGTTCCTTTATTAGTTGCGACTTCACAAATATTGTATGTATTAATTAATTGTACCAATGTACTCTGCTCTAGCATTATTTGCTTTGAATTGATGGGCATTTAGCTTTGCATATGCCACAATAGTTTGGTTCTGTATGTGCATATATATAGTCTGTACACCTAATTTTCAATTCCTGCGTCTGCCACTGCCTTTTAGTCACCCCTTGAGGACTAAACTACTTTAGTCACCCCGTTTGACATTTTAGGGACCAAAAGTGACTAAAGTTTAGTCTCTAAAGTTTAGTCACTCCAAACCAAATAGGCCCTAAGAGATCATCAATTTGACACCATCAATACCAGCCATGCTGAAACCAAGTGTCCAGATAACTTTCCCACCAATTGCATCAGCCTTGCAAAAATAAAAATAAAAACCACATGAAGAGTGCCATCATGTCTGCCTAGATAGGTGTTCACTCTAGAACCCAAAGATGATGCCATCCAGTAACCCATACTCCCCCGTCCCAAATTAATTGTCGTTTTTGGTTTCCGTGCTATAAGTTTGACTCGATTTGTAGAAAATACGTGTAATATTTCTATTTCCAAATAAATTTGTTAAAAAACTAGATTCAAAGATATTTCTGATGGCACTAATTATATAACATAAATATTAATATTTTTTAATATAGTATATATTTAGTCAAAGTTATTTCTCGGAAAGCGGAAACGACAGTTATTTTGGGACGGAGAGAGTATTACATAATTTATCTAATGCCAATGTTGAGGTGGAGTGAGGACTATCAGCATTACAGTCCAGTCTTAGTAGAGGTGTGTGGCGTTGCGCTACTTGTTGCAATGCGTTGCAGTTCCTATTCGTCGATTGTGATCTTCTACTCTGTGGTGTGGTGGCATTTTTATTTCTTACATACCTGTGCCTATTTGAAAGACGAGAATGCAAAATACATGAATGGAAAAATTACAGGATTCCAAAACATATGAATGGAAAACTTACGCCAGTTTGGAACTCAAGAATAGACAATACCGGAAGGAGAGTAATAATAAGATAAAATCATTAATAACCATATTATCATTAATCACTGCACTTAAACTAAATATGAGCTAGCAGCTTGTATTAGGGCCCTCCATAATCAGCACGCTGAACAAGCCACAGGAATTTTTCTTTAGCTATGAGCTCATGTTTTCTTTCCTACGTTTTGTCCAGGAAAGTTCACCTTTCCCCACGAGAGAAAATCGTTTATCCTCCGTTCCAAATAACTGATCTTGAAAAGAGTCCTTTAAATTTCCTATGATCCTTGATCCAAACGGCCCTTAAACATGTAAATTTCCTATAGGTGGAGGTGGAGCATAAGAGCTGGCCCGTTGGCGGACCTTTTCCTCGGGTTCCTTCCAATTTTTCACAAGCGAACGATGGAAGATCAGACACGACACCAAAGCACCTGGACAACTACTGGTGCCGATGAACTAGCTTATACAGGAGTGGACAGCCGCGAGAAAACGTATAGCACAGATGTGGAAAATTGCATAGATAAGAGTATTATACACGTACGACTCGTGAACTGTCTGTGCCCTGACATGCTGAGGCAACGGCGGCGTACGCGGCGGCGCTCCGTCACAGCAGCCCAAGCTCGATTAGAGCCCCCGTTGCGGCGGCGACGACGGGAGCCATCACTGGAACCAGCAAGCCGCCACCAGCGTTGGCGCCTGTCACTTCCAGGCCGCTGCCAGTGCCTGCTGAGGCCGTCACCGAGACGTTGACGGCGAGCTTCATGCCGCTGACGCAGTGGTCGGGCATGATGCAGATGAAGTAGTGCATGCCGGGGGTCGCGAGCGTCACGGTGGTTAGGCCGCTGGTGTTGTCCTCGCTCGCCGCGTCGCTGCCGGAGCAGGCGTCGTACTCGCTCTTGCTCACCTTGGTTACGGTGTGATCCGTCCTCACGTAGCTGAACACTGCGCACGGCACGGTTTCCCCCGCACAGTCAACCTTGCTTTGCTAATCAATGATGTGTAATTAAGCTGCAGTGCAACGATACATGCATATGACTGATATAAAACCTATACGCAGTAGGCACCTAGAGCTTACTCACATAGTTTGTCTCCGACGGCGAACGTCTTGCCGCTGGCCCAGTCAGCATAGTCGACGCCGGTCATCCAGCTGTGCACGCCGCCGACGGTGTACGTCGTGGCCGATGCCAGCGACGCGTACACCGCAAAGAGCAGTACCGCGACGAGAGACGAAGCGTTGGCTGCCATCGCCGCCGATGATCTTTAGCCTTAGCCTACTAGCTATGATGTGTCGCCCACCTAATAACCGCCTGACCGGAGGTTTTGTATGTCTTATACTCCATCAAACTGCAACCGCGCTTCCATTTATATATATGATGCGAGCAAACACACTGTCAAAATGCTCCCTCTAAAACAACAGCTGTCATTCTGTCAAGACCTTGAGGGCACTGCACTGATGAAAACAGAAAAAGGGGATGTGCCTTGCTCTGAAAGATGGATCGTGTCCAATGATGGCCACTTGGGCAGTCAACCGATGCCAAAGTGCACTGAGGAAGTGGAACCACCAACGGACAGGGCTGTTTCGATCGCTTTCACCTGTTGCGTTGACCGGGTCAGCGGGTCTAAAGATAACCACGGTTCACTGGAAACGTGTTCGACGCTCCTTATACATCAAGCAAAGGATTAGACGAAAAAAATGGTATATGCAGTTGTCATCCTGAATGAAATACTTCTGGTTTCCTGATATGTGGGTTTCATCTGAATGGGGGTGAATGGTACATATTGTCTTGACAGCTTAAATCTCCTTATCTTTTTGTGTGCAGAGCAGACATCGGCCTCGATCTTCCGGTACCTGAATGTTTAGTGCTTTTTTGTGGATGAAAAAGGCCAACATACTGGTATGTAAATCTGTCGGAGATGTAGCAGCTAATTTCCATTTAGACTATCGGGCTACAGTGAATCATGGAAACTGATCTCAGCTAACTCATTGTTCTGAATACATCTTTTTTTCTGCTTTCAAAAGATGCAAATGCAAATGTTACGGATCATGGAGAAAGCAGTAGTAATGACGCGGGAGAGGGTATATATTTCATTCTTAACTACGGAAACATATATTGTATTTTGGTTTCTTTGATGTGCATGGACGAAGTGTTACTGTTAGCACAGGCAATAACTAGTTAAACCTAGTCCATCATTGCAACCCTACACGAGCTACGATGTTATATATTCCCCCTTTTTATAGAATACAAGTTATTTTGCCTTTATGTTAAACCAAAATTTTCTTAGATCAAGCCTATAGAAAAAAGTACTAACATTTTCCACACCAAATTTAGTTCCATTCAATCCAACATGCAGTACTCCTATGTATTAAGAGTACACTGATTTAGTATTGTAGATGTCAATAGAATTTTTTTATTATGAACTTAGCCAAAGTTAGCTAAGTTAGATTTAGAACAAATTAAGCCAATGTGACACATGATTTGGGAACAAATTAAGCCAATGTGACTTATCATTTGGGATCGCACGGAGTATAAGACATAAGTATTAAGTCATATACTATGCAAGATGCTTAGACACAATTACTTAAGGAGAGATAATACTATCATATCATTAAGCATTGGTATAGAAGCTAATCTCTACATTACAAAAATGTGTTTGATATGCTCAACTACCTTGTTAGCACATGGAAAACTTAAAACATCTTATCTAACTTCTAAGCATTAGGTGCTAATGGCATGGTGGAAAAAAATTGATTGTTTTAGCTAACCACCTTCGCTAGGCATATCCACATACATGCACTTAGAAGTTAGTGTTCAGTACACATAATGATCAAAATTACTTATATTTGTGCTATATCTCTTTGTTCATTTTCTAACACAATACTTATACTAAATGCTCTGTAATCTCCGCGACATATGTGATGAACCTACCAATTAATCTATAAGCCCTCTTTAGCAGGGTTTGGGCTTCTCCAAAAACAGAGAAGCCAACAAAAAAAATATGTTTTGGTGGCTTCGGCTGCTAGCCCTAAGAGGGCTTTGGCTTCACCACGCTTGGTTTTTGCTTCATAAACCGTTATCATATATGTGCTCGTTTGGTAGGGCTTTTAATTAAGCGATGGAGAAGCGCCAACAAAAGTCTTACCAAAGAGGGCTATATTTTTTTCATCCATACTATAGCCTTTTGTCTCTTTGCATGGTTCCTCCATGTGTTTTCAACATGCATTTTGTTGAAACCTTAGCCTAAATTATGGTGGTGGTGGTTGCAATGTCTCATGCCGCTATAAACTTAGATTTTGAAATTCAACATTTTTTATTCACATGGTAAGTTGAAACTGTTATGTTATATTATACCTTTTATTCAAAGTTACCCTATGTATTTTTATAAAAAGTAAGGACATTATTAGGTCCTATATCACACTCTCTTAATTACTATAACGTTATGAATGGTTGTTTAAGCCTGCCCTCATGCTACTCAACATCGTGATGGAGCTTGCAGTGAGATCTATAAGGGGACAGACAATGCTAACCTAAAGAAGATTTTAAGTATAACAATCATCTTTTACTCTAATGGAATTTCAAAAACTAGAGAGGCCATGGCTACCTTTTGTCTACGCTCTGCACTTACCTCCTCTGTTTCAAGACGGTAGATTTCCTCTATGTAACAAATATATGTGTCACGGTATTTTTTTCTAGAAAAATAGTGTGTTTATAATTATATTATGATTATAGACATGTCATAGTTTATAAATTTATCTAAACTAATTACTTACCTACATTATTTTCATTAGTATATTCTAGAAAATATACCCGTGTGTTGCTATCGATTAAGGCTATACAGTGAGAAAATATGTCAAGATAAGATAACCACGATTTTGGCTCGTGGCATCTTTAGCGCTACTTAACCCGTGCGGGAGGGGTGTGTGGGCTGGGTCACCTAAATCTAGGACTGGATTACCAATTTGGCCCAGATAAGAGGTATGTCAGTTATGGATAAATAGTGTGGATGGCTTAATCCGCGAGTATCATCATAGAGGACAAAATTGGCATATGGGCATAGGGTGGGCTAGGCTGTCTACTTGGAGTTTGTACTTTGTAGTCTACCCTGTGTATCTTCATCAACTTGATACATAAGGCATAGATAAACCTTATCCCTTAAGTCTCGAGATTCTATTGTAGCTGACTAGGAAACTGCAAATGCATTTAGGAGTAGCATCAACCTTGGAACTGTATGTCAGTTATGGATAAATAGTGTGGATGCCTTAATCCGCGAGTATCATCATAGAGGACAAAATTGGCATATGGGCATAGGGTGGGCTAGGTTGTCTACTTGGAGTTTGTACTTTGTAGTCTACCTAGTGTATCTTCATCAACTTGATACATAAGGCATAGATAAACCTTATCCCTTAAGTCTCGAGATTCTATTGTAGCTCACTAGGAGTAAATGCATTTAGGAGTAGCATCGACCTTGGAACTCTAATCCCCCAAGCATACAAGGTGGGTAAGGAGTCCTCTGATTGGTACATCTAGTATACCTGAGCATAAGGAATACAACCACGACCATAGGGTGATACCTTATCATGAGGGTTTGAACATATATACAATCAATGTCCCTTGTGTTACCATCTGGTTTCATCCGCACTAATACCCTATAATTATTGCTGAAGACAAAAAAATAAGAAGAGTTGGTTATGGGCACATCTCCCTACAATAAAGCGACGTCAAGTTGTCATTCCCTACCATTGTTGTTCTCCCTAAACCATTGCTCTGCTCACACCTATAGCCCTTATAGCCAAGCTGGTCAGCATTTTTACTGATGTGGAGAAGAGAGATGAGAGCTACTTTCACATGCAAGCAACAAGCTAGACAGCCTATGCAATGGTAGGCCCAGATAGCAAGTAGATTGAGGAGGAATAGGAAGATGAATGTGAGACATGGATAAAAAGTAGTAGCATGTAATAATGAAAGAAATTATAGACAAATAGATGACTATATTGTATTGAACCATTACAACTTAATTTATAGCCAATTACTTGGCTCAATTATTAGTCTTACTCTTATATGCTTGACACCGTACTGAGGTTGTCACTGTAGCTCTAACCTTGGTCAAAGTCAATGAAGGGGCATGGAGGCCGGCGGGATGGGTGCTGGCAAATTTATGGGTGGATAATTTTTGTACAAGGTTAAGTAGTTTAAAATTGTTTTTTATTGGCTGAAGTGGGTAATTTGTATATAATTTTGGAGAGCTATTTTAATTTACCTTTCATAAAATCAATTATGGACAATAGATGCCAATTTAGATAATTACTCGTTGTATTTTTCTTATAGCAGAGGTGGGTATTTTTATAGAAAATGGAATAAATCTAATGGTTATTATTGGCGATAGTGATTAGATATAACAAATTAAATGTTAGATATTTCTAATTATTATGAGAATTTTTAGAATTTATCTTTTTTTTCTTAGCTAGTCTCCTGAGAATTAACATGTAGTCTCCTTTGGTGTCTCTAAGTAGTAATAGTGTAATGCTGACAGCTAAAATATGGTTGTGAGAGTTAAAAATAGACTGAAAATAGTGTGCAATAAAATGTCAAATTTGGATTGATTTAGATCAAAATGGCAAAAATTAGTAAAAATCGGTACACCGAGGTTTCAATAGAGGGCTGAAGCCAGGGCAAAGCTGGCTCAGACTGGTTTTGGCATAGAAGCCGTGCGAAGCCTGTACAAACCAGTCATGGAACCGTCCTGAGCCGGTTTAAATTGTCTGAAGCCAAATCGTGATTTTTTTTTGTCAGAAACTACTTCGATCTCACGAAGAACTTGCGGATTACGTGTGAAACAAGTTTTCTACGAGGATAAGACCACTGTCTCTATTTATATAAAAGGATCGCATGAGAGATCCATCTACCCAATAGATGTCAGAAAACTTCTACCTCAAGCTCTTCCAACCCTTTTAATGTCCAACACTTCTCTCAATAAAATTTGTCAGCATTCTAGGTGACCTTACTAATTTTAGGACACCCCAATTGACTGTTGTGCGTCTCCTAACATGTCTTTCCTAGAGACGTTTCTGACGACAAACTAACGTAGGATCGGCCTTGCTGATGAGTCTTTCTGGCGACGAACTAACATAGGATCGGGCTTGTTGATCTGCTCATCAATCTCACCATTTAGATCTACCTCCACTGCATATAATAGATGTCTTTAACACCGAATAAATCTCGGCTCTCCCTGCCACTCGGTACTGTAGCCGATGCTGTTCATGCGGACCAGGTACTGTTCGTGTGGTTCCATTCACTGTTCATGTGGGTCTCACATATACTGTTCACTACTTTTTTTTTTGCTCACCTTTTTTGCGCCGGTAGCATGCCCCCGGTGCTAGTATTAGCCATGTGCGGGTGTATTGACGGATTTAGCGTCAACAAGTACCGTGCGTGAGACATATTCGCAAATCACAAACGAACCAAAGAGACGAGAAGAGCAGGCACGAGTAAACGGAAACTCTGCAAGGGCACGGGCATACATGAGGTGCACGACGAACAATCGCCGGAAAACGTATCAAAATCTGTCCAATTACGGAGTACAATAGCCATGAACCGTGAGACGACGTACAGTACAGTGAGTCAGTCACTGGCAATCGCGCGGTCATCGTTCCAGTCATCAGGACAGCGCGAGCTTTATCATAGCCCACGCGATCGCCTTGACGACGAAGGAGCCCATCGCCGGCCGAACCGAGGCGCCCGTGGCGTCGCCGGTCGGCGTGGCTCCTGGAGGCGAGCCACCCCCGGCGACCGTGACGGCGAGCCTCATGCCAGCGGTGCAGTGGCCTGGGATGTTGCAGATGAAGTAGCGCGTGCCGGGCGCCGTGAGCGTGATGTTGGTCGATCCGCTGTGGTCGTTGCTCAGCGCGCTGCCTCCGGCGCAGGCGAAGTAATCGGTTTTGCCCACCTCCGTCACCGTGTGCTCCTCGCTCGGGTAGTTGAACACTGCGATTATTTGCCACGACGTGCCAATAATCCGAGTGCAGCAGCTGCAGTGCAGGCGATGTGATGAACCATGCATGAAGGGAGCAGACGACTCACCTAGTTTGTCTCCGATCGCGAATGTCTTTCCTTGGACCCAAGCGACGTAGTCCACGCCGGTCATCGTCCAGCCCTGGTCGTCACCGACGATGAACGTCGTCGCCGTGGCCGAGGATAGCGCCGCCGTGTAGCCCGCGACGAGCAGTGCTAGGACACTGACCAAATAGCTGTGCTTGGCCATGGTGCGTCTTAGTCTGGCGACGTGTCGAGTCTCTGCGGGAGATGACGATACCTGGATACGAACGGACCAATCGCCCATGTTGTTGCTGGACACCTGACCGTGCTGGAGCTGGATGACCTATTTATAGAGCATTTTACTAGCATTTTATTTCTATAATTTTGGCCTCGTGTCAATTGCTCGACAACTTTTTTGACTATTCGACAACTTTTTTGACTATCTTCAGAAGAGGATGGTGAGTGCAATGTCGCAATGGAATTAGTGCAATTGGCATGCCCTTGTTGGCGTGCTACTAAAAAGCTTGACGCGAAAGCTGCATGCACTAGGCCAGCAGCCAGATACCGGCTGTCATCTTCGTGTAATCAAGTGCATCATTTCGTGTGTCCAGTAATACTTCCTATATGTTTTGATGGATCGACCCCACGGCCACGGGGTGTTGAAAATAGGAGAAATGAACATCTATCTCGAGCTATCTTATATCTGAATAATCGAAGACAGTGATATATAGGCATATGGCTGATCAGGGGAACTGATGCAAAGTTTGCGCAACATTAGCATCCTTGTCAGGGAACTGATACCATTGCGGATATAGCAACATCAAGACCTAATGCGTTGACCGAGTGTCCTAAAGACACGGCCAAGGCCAAGTCTCTCCTCGTGCTCAAGAATTACGTCATCTATCTATATATTATCTTATTAAAAGAGTACTAAAAAGAGGCGGCACATTCATTGAGGAGGGTCTAAAGTTTTTCACATTAATAAAAAAAGAACAATAAACATGCTCTCTCCGTCTCAAAATTGATGACCTTATAGAATTTAAATTTTATTCTAAAATACTTGATATTCTCAGTTCCCAACACACATTTTTTCTCTTTTGCTAATATACCGTTCTCTTTTCTTAATATATCTCTATCTCTACTCCGATCCTTGAGAGGCATTTTGGTCTTTTGGCTTCATTGTTGGTTTCCGTGAGAGATACTAAAACGTTATCTAATATGGGACAGAGGGAGTACTCGACTAGATTTTATAATGATCTAACGACTTACAATAAACAAAAAGTCCATATCTAGGATAATAAATAAAATAATTGGGAATAATAAAATAAGAAAAAATAGAGATTTTGTTTGTGTATGAGTTCAGAAAGAAAAAAATACCTAAAGAAAAAGTCCATGAAAGCACAATTAATAAATTTTGGACTAAGCCGCATACAACCAAGATATGCAGTAGAGTGATACCTAAAGCATTTCATCTCCAAATGAATTGGAGAAAAAGTACCATTGATATGAATTCCGGTCACACACCAGCAAAGAGCTTGATCACAGGCCGCATATAACCAGATACGCAGCAGAGTTAGATTCAAACAACAAGGCTGGCTAGAAAGATGAAGAGACCGATTTGATGCTCGTTCTTCACGGACAAACTCATGAATACCTTCTGGAAAGACTTGTCAGGGAGGAGCACAATTGGGGGGGGGGGCAAGGATCGGCAAGGCCACATAGAGTGTTGACAAATTTCATCGAGAGGAGTGCTGGAGAGTAGGGAGTGGAAGAGCTTGAGGCAGAAGAGAAGGTAAAAACGGTAATAGATTGATTTTTTTGGATGGATAGATGGATCTTTCAATTGGTTATGAACCTATCATATAAATAGAGGGGTGGTCTAATCCTAGTAGAAAATCTATTCCACAAGTAATTTACAAGTTTCCCACAAGATTGAAAGAGTTTCCAAAAGAAAAATCTCAAAAGCATCACGAACAAACAAAACCGGCTCAGGCCATTTTCTACAGTGACCTACGGACCTTCCTAGAAAAATCGACCTTGGCCAGTTCTAACTACTACTCAACTGAGGAAGCTCCAAATAGGCCTGGGCTGGGTTTTCTTCTTTCCTTACAAATTTGGCCAAATTTAACCCTTTTCAAATGCGTTTGATTTCCAATACATTTTTTACTCTCCTGATCATATTTTGGCTATCAACATATGTCCCATGTTTTTGAGAGAAGTGTATGTGAGTATAAAAGCACATGACAACCATAGCAACAACGTCAAGTTCATCGGTCTTTTTAGTTTAAGGGCGATGTATGCGTCGATCGTTCTATTCTAAGGAAGATACATGCATATCAACCGTCATTCAAGCAGCTCTAAGATTCTTGCTTGATTTTCTTACGAGCGTGTTGGAGCTTGCACCGTTCCATCTTAGTCAAACCCGAAGGGCGCTACTTTTGTTGGAAGTATTTGGAGTCTGGCTTGCTACTCTTGGCTTCATCATCATTTGCAGCAACTCCTATCTCCACTTCTTCCATAGAGGATTGCATCACATTTTCAATAACAATCGGCTCATCAATTTCATTGACCGGCACCTCCATGGAGCTGATAGTAAGAGATGTTTGCTTGATAGCCTTCATAGGAGCAGCAGACACCTCCTTAGGTACATAACTTCAGAGGTGGCCAGACTTCTTTGTTTACAGGCCCATTCATCGAATTGGTCCTTTGCTTGGTGTACTTGTTCATAAGTTAGTCAAAAGTTGATTGCGACTTCACCTCCTTGCTGGAAACCTTAATCTTATTGGATTTACAATTTTCAACGGGTCTTTGATCCACCTTAACTAGGATAATTTGACAAGTTGGCCTTACTACTTTTGTTATCCTTCACCTTGGCGACAACAATAACATCTTCTTTTGCTTTCCAACGGGAGTTTTCAGTTGTCCACTGAGCCCAGAAGACTTGATGGTAATTTTTGGTGCTCTCCAACCAACAATGGACCTCTCGAGCACAACTTTGTGGCCGAAGGTCTTTGAATTTTTGCCATCTTCACTAGGATCACCGATATCATTTTTTTAGCAATAGATTCAGCCTAATCAGGATGAACCAAGATACCAGGATTCTTCAATTCTAGAGTATTGATTGGGGAGTGCATTGTGTCAATCTGCATCCCTGATAGACTCAATCATCCTTTATTAATGGCTGATTAAACTTGCCAATGACAAACATTATAGTTGTTAGCACCAAGAGAAGCAGAATTATTTCATTTACAATATGCATGATGCTTCAACTCATCAATTGACAACAAAGGATGCGATAATTTAATGTATCTATTTTTTTAACATCTCATAATAAATACAATCACACTTGGATACATCAAATTTAAATTTCATCTCCTCTCACCGATTCCAGTGAATAGGCTTGAGGAAGGAGCAAGAAACTAATTTGGCTTATGTAGGTTATACAAATTTAGCAACAAAACAATCTTTAGTTTCATCATCAGAACTATCTAAATAGTACTCAATGGCATGCATGTTAGGACGATATGACTTATGAGATTCTCCAAAATTACTTTGGCTTTTGACGACCAAAGCTTTTTGCAATAACTGATTAATAGTGAGAAACTCAAAGTGCTCAAGATTTTATTCAATATGAAAGTGCAAGCCAACAAAAGTCAAATCAGCAAGATATTTTTTAAAAATTGTCAAATTAAAGCATCAGTTACTAATATCTATAAATATTTTACCAATTAGCATAATCAAGGATAGACTCATCACGTCCTTTCTTAACCGATGTTAAATTAGACAAGTTCATCTCATTGGTTCTATTGTAAAAATGTTCATGAAACCTTTCTTCCAGATTTGTCCAAGAACCAATAGAGTAAGGTTATAAAGAAGAAAACAATGAAAAAGCAATACCAATAAAAGACAATGAAAAATTGTGAATTCTCATAAGTTCTATGGTAATAGCTTCACCCAATTCTGCAAGAAATAAGCTAATGTGATCCATTTTAGTTTTATTATCTTCACCACTAAACTTATAAAGTCGGGTACTTTACAACCATCGGGTGCTTTCATATAATAAAAATACAAAAGATATGGTTTAGAATAAGTACCTCAGCTGATTTAAGATGCACACCTAGGATTTCTTCCAAAGATTTATGCAAATCTTCCTTAAATCAGCTTAAAGCTTCGTCCCATGGGATCGGATTATCGATCTGTGAAGTACTTGCATACATATTAGCCTGTTGACTCATTATTGGAGTCTTAGGAGGTTGTGGCAACACACCAACACTGTAGTAAAGCAAAAGAGGCATGTTGTGCGGTTGTATTGCCTGCCATTAGTTTTCGTGGTGGGAACCGATGGCGTGTGAAGGGTAACCATAGGCAAAGTAGTAGTAGCCCTTATAAATTGGCCTTAACGTTTTAGTTGCTGAATTGGCTAATTTGGATTGGCTAGACTATACATAGCTCGCATGTCCTTCAAAAAAGTTAAATAACATCCCATATTAAGGTTGGCTAGCAACCGGAGCTGCTCCACTAGTGGACACATTATGAGGAAAAGCAAGAATTTTGGGCTTCTTTTTCTCCTTTTTACCAAAACTACCCATAAACTTGCTAAGATTGTCATGTATACTGATCTTTTTTTCGTGATCAGATCTAGCAGCCCGTATTTCATTAAGAGGAAGAAGAGTTTAAAACAAGAGATACAAAGTAAAGCTCTGACGGTAGCGAGGGGCCATCGCAAGCAGGTGGCAAAGATCCTAGCTACTGGATACAAGGTAAACGTGATTACACTGGGACCAAATTGTGCGACGACCAGAAGGAGCAAAGCGCCGCGAGGCAGGAGAAACCAGCCTCGACCCACTCGTCAACCTTTGAAAGGTCCTCTTGTTCCTTTCCTTCCAGATGCACCAACAAATGAGCAGCAGCAGGGAGTCGAAGGGTGGTCTAGAGACGTGATCAACCCTGAGCCTTTGTTGCAGCCACCAGCTTCCTAGCCGGTCATCGCTCACAGGAACGAGAGCAGCGAGGCCGATCGGTGCCAGCAACCTGAACCACAGATGCCTTGCTGAAAGCCCTAGTTTGGTTTTGGTTAATTGATGAAACCTATTTGAACTAACCTATGCTCTAAGTGTGGATTTGAGATAGGTTGGTCCAACCCAAGTGAAGGAGCTAGGTGGCACTCATGGATGGAGATGCGCCACATGAAATGAAGTCCATGGTGGTGGTGTGGACATGTGATGATGATCAAGCTTCGGGACTTGGAAAAGAAGAAAGAGAAAAACAAAATGGCCTCGAGGCAAAGGTAATATCCATAGGGTCATTTTGTTTTTAGTGATCAAGACACTATAGAGAGTGTGATCACATTTAGGATAGATGGTCATACTATTAAAAGGGAATCTCTTATTGGATATAGTGCCACTAGGTATTGGAATACATGCATATGCATTTAGGCCTAGTGCACATTCAGTGAGAAAGTGATTAACCTTTGAAAAATGATTGTGAAAAAACACACTTGTACGTGATGGTGAGACACTCGGAGTGTTAGCACATTTGCAAAGGTGATGAAAAAGGTGAAGAAAAGGAGGCGTTGCCGGGCTCGGTGTGCTACCCCGGGGGCACCGCCATGCCTTGTCTGGTGCACCGCCACCCCTGTGGTGGTGACCGGCTGAGGAGACCGAGGAGGAGGTGCTCGGGTGGGGCCACCGCCACCTTGTCCGGTGGCACCGCCACCCCTAGGGCGGTGCCCACCTAGACGTGGCTGAGAGCAGCTCAGTTGGGCGTGGCACTGGCGTGTCCGGTGTACACCGCCACGGTGAGGGCGGTGCACTGCCTGGTCACTGCCACTTTTATTCGGAGAAAAAGGGAAATGGGTTGGTCAGTGCCACTGTCACCGCCGTGCCTAGGGCGGTGCACCGCCATATTTTTCCAGAGACTTGTGTTTTCGGGTAGTTGACCGGGTGGTCACCGCCATCCTGTCCAGTGATCACGGCCAGTCAAACTAGCTGTTGCATTCAACCATTGGGGGGCACCGCCACCCCTAGGGCGGTGTCACCACCGCCTGTCCGGTGCTCTCGCATAGGCTGGCTTCAAGGGATAACATCTCTATTTGCTTGTGGGCTTATAAATAGAGGGCGTGGCTGACCTTGGTCACTCTCTTGGTGCTTCTAACAGCTGCATACACCTTTGAGAGCTGAGCACACCACTCCACTCACTTGCACACTTGATTTCATCATCTTGAGTGAGATTGGAGAGCCTCTAGTACGTTGCTTAGTGTTCTAGCATCTTGTAGCACTAGTTGGACGATTTGGGCTGGTGGAGATCTTGTTACTCTTGGTGTTCGCTAACACCTAGACGGCCCGGTGATTGGTGGATCGTTGAGCAGAGGAAGGTGATTATCTCCGACTCCGATCATTGTGATTGTGAGGGGTTCTTGTGCCTTTCCTGGTGGAGCGCTAAAGGCAACTCTAGTGGATTGTGCGTGTCTTGTGGATCCTCATCTTGTGTTGGTTGTGCGGCACTCGGTTGTGGGTTAGGCGTGTGAAGCCTATTAGCGCGTGAACCTTCAAGTGAGTGAATCGTCACAACAGGGACTAGCTTACCAGCAAGCAAGTGAACCTTGAAGAAAAATTGATTGTGTCATCATTGTCTCCTTGGTATTCTTGGTGTTCATTGTGATTGATCTCTTGCCACGGTGGTATATCACTTCTACCACTCTCTTGCATTACTTTGTGTATTTACCTTGTGTGTAGTGCTTGTAGCTAGTTAGTGTAGCTCTTTAGTTGTAGCTCTCTTGCTAGCTTGTTCACCTAGGTGTAACTTAGTGACTTAGCCCTTGAGTGATTCACTAGAGATCATAGACATTAGAATTGGGTAGGTGGCTTGCAACACAAGTATAGTGCTAGTGCAAGATTCGCTTTGCCATCTTATTTACTAATTACTTATCTTAGTGTTGTTGTAGAATTTTTAAATAGGCTATTCACCCCCTCTAGCCATTAGGACCTTTCAAGTGCTATCAGAGTCGTGGTCACTGTGATTTGAGGCTTAACAACCTTCGGTGTTAAAATGACTCATATCAACCACATCAAGAAGCCACCCCAATTTGATGGCACAAATTACCCATATTAGAAGTCGAAGATGACCACACATATCAAGTCAATCAATAGAAAGGTGTGGAAGGTGGTAGAAACCAAGATTAAGATTGCCAATCCAGAGAATCCACCACGGACGAAGAAGTGCTTCTTCAAAACAATGGCATTGCTCTAAGTACCATTCATGATGCAATTGATGAGAGAACATTTGAGCAAATCAAGAACATTGAGACGGCTCATGAGGCTTCGAAGAAATTGGAGGAATCATTTGAGGGCACACAAGCGGTGAAGGATGCCAAGGCATATATTCTTAAAAAAAGTTTGCAAAGATGAAGGAAGATGAGAGAGTGCCAGAGATGTTCCATAGGCTTCAAGTGCTCATCAATGATCTCAAAGAACTTGGTGAGGAAGTGAAGGACAAGGACTTCTCCCATAAGTTCTTGAGATGCTTACCTTTAAGATTTGGCATGTTGGTCACCTTGCTAGTGAGGAGTGGTTTGGACATAATAACACCAAACCAAGTGTTGGGAGATATAATGACCGATGATACATATAGAGAAGATGATGAGAAGGAAGAAAAGAAGGACGAGAAGAAGAAGAGTGTGGCATTCAAAGACACATCATCATCAAAGGGCAAGGCCAAGCAAGATACATCAAGTGAAGATGATGATTCAAGCTTTGATGACATGGATGATGAGAAGATGGCTCTCTTTGTGAAGAGGTTTGGCAAATTCATGGTGAAGAAGGCTATTGTGCAAGGAGGAAGAAGTCATGATCCAAGAGCAAGGATAAAGCAAGAAGGTGCTTCAAGTGTGGTCACAATGATCATCTTGTTGCTCAATACTCATACAATAGCGATAATGTTGATGATGATAAGAAGAGCAAGAAGAAAGATAAGAAGAAGAAAGAGAAGAATGACAAGATGACCATTAAGAAGAAGAAGAAGCGTGGTTCATATGTGGTCACTTGGGGTAGTGATGCTTCCTCAAGTGATGATGATAGTGATGATGACAAGACCACCAAGAAGAAGGCTCTTGCAAGCATTGCTATCAATGATAAGCCTTCTCTCTTCGACACTCCATCGACTTGCTTTATGGCTAGGGCCACTAAGGTATAAACTTGTGATGATGGATGTGATGAGGAACATAATAGTGAAAGTGAAAGTGATGATGATGATAAACCCACTAAAGATGAACTAATTGACATGTTGGAAGATGCTAAAGAACATTTTGACATTAAGAGAAGGGAATGCAAAGACTTGCAAAAGAACTAAAAGCCCTTAAGCAAGCCTTTGATAAGCTCAATGCATCTCATGAGAGGCTAGAGGAAGCCCATGAGAAGCTTGGCAAGGCTCACAAGTGTTGACGGTAGATAAGTGTCATTTTTAACCATCAATATAGCATGAAAAAGCACCTAAATATAAATATCATCTAGCTATAGGGGTTACATTGACAGAATTCCATGAGTTTTGATGAATATCTATTTTTATAGGGGGTTATCAGGAAATGACCAAAGAAGGCCTACATGTAAGATTTACATAGAGAGAAAGACCTCACGCACAAGAACACTCTAGAAGACTCCAGAAGACACCAGACCAGATCAGAGGCTGGTTGGCCACGTAGGCAGGGCGCCCACCCTGTCCATGTGGGCGCCCGCCCACCTACGTGGACCAATCAGGTCCAGTCTCGCGGATCCTGCCCCCACCGCCTTTGAGGATAAATCTACACCGTGTATCAAGGTCTTTTTGATCTGATGGTCGTGCTGCATTTGAGGAGGCTATATAAGCAAGGCCCCTGGCCCTGGGAGAAATCCTAATTCATTCATTGATCAATTCATTCAGTTGATTGAGAGGTGTCCCTTGAAAGGATAACCTCTCCCTCATACACCAGGAGGATTAGGTCCAGACTCTCCAATGTAATAGCTAGAGAGAGAGGGGGTCGAGTTAGGCTCTTGCTCAAGGTTTCGGATCTAGTCTTAGAGGCTTGGTAAAGCCTTATATCTTTACTTCAACATTTTGTAAGACTTATACTTATTCTTTTATTTAAATGGCTATGCTTACTTTGAATATATCTTGCTAGTTGAGTTTATCAATGCTTTTGTGTGCTAGTTCATAGAGCGCTTAGCCTTCTAGTTTGTCGACTAGGCTAGGTAGTCGAGCTTCTGTAAGTGTAGTGCTTACACGATGCTCTGCCTGTGAATACACCCTATTCCATGGTTGTATGGTAGTTACAAGAGGTGATAGCCCCGTTCATATCGAATCGAGCAGGTTCTTAAATTGTAGGACTGTAGTCACGTCAGTAGAGGTATCCTTTGTGGTACTCTTTTTTGTCTAGTGGCGTCCCGAAGTGCACAAGAGTAAGGTAATTCTTAACATAGTTGGGTTTACTTTAACCATGTGATAAGAGTATCATAGGAATCTACCTCACCTATTGACCTCCCAAGTTAACTAGCTTATCTTTGATGACCTATCCCCTGTGTGTCTTATTGCATAACTCCTATTATTACTTTTATCCCCTGCTCTAGCTGTGCTGGTATGTTGGTTAGTAGTCTTTCCTTTGCTATCCATTAAGTCTTTACTCCATTGTTTCCCTGTGGTAAAATATAAATAACGATACCTAGAATACTCCCGGTAAAATGCTACAATGGTATATTCTGTGCGCTTGTGAAATCCTTCATATTTTATTTGCACTTAATAAATACCAACAACAAGAAGCTTGAAAAAGCTTATTCCTCTCTACTTGATGAGCAAAATGAGAAGGATCATGTTGTAACATGTGACAAAGGTTTAACTTATGATATAATTGATGAATCTTTCTATACGCCTATTATTGTTGCTCCCGCTAACCCTTGATGTAGCTCATCATCCACTTCCATCTCACCTATGAGTGATAGTTTCACTTGTGATGTCTCACTTATGGTTGAGAATAAGACCTTAAAGAAGGAGGTCAATGAGCTCACTCGCGCGTTAGGCAAAGCCTATAGTGGTGAGGACCCCTTTCTTATGTGCTTGGATAGCTAAAGAGCTTCTCTCTATAAAGAGGAATTGGGCTATACCCCTAAGAAAGGCAAGGCGGCCTTTGCTCCTCACAAGGCTAGTTTTATAAAGAACAATGGTCGGTTTTGCACTAGTTACAAGCAAGTTGGTCACATAGAGCAAAAATGCATTAACAAGTCACAAGCTATTGTATCCTCAATTAAGCTTTATTCTTTTTATGTACTTACTAAGGATACCAATGGTGTTTATGCTAAGTTTATTGGTGCACCATGGATGGGTTCAAAGAAGAAAGACATTTGGATACCAAAGAGCTTAGAAACTAACCTTCAAGGACCCAAGCAAGTTTAGATACCTAAAAAGAATTGATTTTCTTTTATAGGTCAATTACAAAATTGGAGGGAGGCATTGGGTTCTTGAGAGTGGGTGCACTCAACATATGACCGGTGATGCAAGAATGTTCAACTCAATCAACATAAATGATAGCAATGGTTATGATAGTATTACATTTGGTGATATGGCAAAGGCAAGGTCAAAGGGCTTGGTAAGATTGCAATATCCAATGACAAGAGCATTTCTAATGTGTTGCTAGTTAAGAGCTTGAACTTCAATTTGCTATCCGTGGCTCAATTGTGTGATCTTGGATTTAAGTGCATATTTGGAGTAGATGATGTAGAGATCATAAGTGTAGATGACTCTAACTTGATCTTTAAAGCCTTAAGATATGAGAATCTATAATTGGTTAATTTTAATGCTAGTGAAGCTTAATTGTCAACATGCTTGTTCACTAAGTCTAGTATGAGTTGGTTATGGCATAGAAGGCTTGGTCATGTTGGAATGAAATAATTGAATAGATTGGTTAAGCATGACTTGGTTAGAGGCTTGAAAGATGTAGTATTTGAGAAGGATAAGCTTTGTAGTTCTTGTCAAGTCAGCAAATAAGTTGAAAACACCCATCCTAAGAAGAGCATAATGAGCACTAGCAAGGCATTTGAGTTATTGCATGTGGATTTGTTTGGGCCAACACAATATACTAGCATCAATGAAAACAAATATGGCTTTGTGATAGTGGATGACTACACTAGATACACTTGGACATTCTTTCTAGTGGACAAGAGTGATGTGTTTGCAACATTCAAATCATTTGTCAAGGGCATTCACAATGAGTTTGAAACAACCATCAAGAGAGTTAGAAGTGACAATGGTAGTGAGTTCAAGAACATAAGAATTGATGAGTTGTGTGATGATTTTGGAATTAGACATTAATTATCGGCCAAGTACACTCCATAATCAAATGACCTTGTTTAGAGGAAGAATAAAACACTTATTGATATGGCACGGTATATGCTTAGTGAGTACAATGTGAGTCAATCTTTTTGATCGAAGCTATCAACATGGCATGCTATTTTAGCAACATTGCATACTTTCAGGTCTTTGATTGCAAATGCTATATCTTGAAGAAAGGCACTAGATTGGGCAAGTTTCAGAAGAAATATGATGAAGGATTCCTACTTGGATACTCAGCCACTAGCAAAACATATAGAGTTTGAAATTTGGCAAGTGATACTCTTGAGGAAGTCCATGATGTTAAATTTGATGAAACCAAGGGTTCCCAAGATGAGAATGAGAACTTGAAAGATGTTAGAGGCATTTAAATTTCAAATGCCATGAAGAATATGGATATTGGTGAATTGAGGCCTAAGCAAGTGATTGATGAAGAAGATGATCAAGTGCTAGTACTCTCTAACTCTAATGTGCAAGTTGACACTAATAAAGCAAGTACAAGTGGCTCTCATGACAATGTGCAAGATTAAGTGACTAGTATATCATCTCAACCTAATGAGCAAGCAAGTGAAAGCACTCAAGTTCTAATACTCCAACCAACCAATATTGCAAGAGATCATCCATTGAACACTATAATTGAAGATATTTCTAGAGGTGTACAAATAAGTTCAAGATTGGCTTCATTTTATGAGCATTTTTCATTTGTGTCATCCATTGAACCAAATAAGATAGATGAAGCATTGGAGGTTGGGGGAATGCTATGCCTGAAGAATTGAACTACTTCACAAGAAATTAAGTATGAGAATTAGTTAAAAGACCAAAGAACCACAATGTGATTAGAAACAAATGGGTCTATATAAACAAGCAAGATCAAGATGGGGTAGTAGTAAGGAACAAAGCAAAAATTTTAGCACAATGTTACACTCAAGTGGAGGGTCTTGACTTTAGAGAAACATATGCCCCGGTTACTAGATTGGAAACAATTAGGATCTTGCTAGCCTATGCTTGTGCCCACAACATCAAGCTCTATCAAATAGATGTCAAGAGTGCATTTCTCAATGGCTATATCAATAAAGAAGTATATGTTGAGCAACCTCTCGATTTTAAAGATGACAAGAAGCCCGACCATGTGTACTAGTTGAAGAAGGCATTGTATGGCTTGAAGCAAGCACCCAGAGCATGGTATAAGAGGTTGAGGGACTTCATACTCTCTAAAGGGTTCATGATGGGCAAGGTTGACACCACTCTTTTCACCAAGAAGATTGGCAAGGACTTGTTTGTGTCGCAAATCTATATTGATGACATCATATTTGGGTCAACCAATCAAGACTTTTGTGAAGATTTTGGGAAGATGATGGCTAATGAGTTTGAGATGTCCATGATTGGAGAGTTGAGTTACTTCCTTGATTTTCAAATCAAGCAATTGAAGAATGATACATTTGTAAGTCAAGGTAAGTACATCAAAGACAAGCTCAAGAAGTTTGGCATGAATAAAGCAAAGCCAATTAGTACACTCATAGGAACAAATGGCAATTTAGATAGTGATGCAAGTGGCAACATGGTGGATCAAAAGTTGTATCGGTCTATGATTGAAAGCCTACTCTATGTGACCGCATCAAGGCCAGATGTCATGTTTAGTGTGTGTATGTGTGCAAGATTTCAAGCCTCACCAAGAGAAAGTCATTTGAAGGCTACAAAGAGAATATTGAGGTACTTGAAGCATACATAAAATGTTGGTTTGTGGTATCCCAAAGGAGCAAAGTTTGAACTTGTTGGATATTTGGACTCCGACTATGCGGGATGCAAAGTTGAAAGGAAGAGCACCTCAGGCACATGTTAATTGTTGAGAAGATCATTTGTTTAATGGTCATCAAAGAAGCAAATAGTGTTACATTATCAACCGCCGAAGCCGAATACATATCCGCCTGTAGTTATTGTGCACAAATTCTTTGGTTGAAGGCCACCTTGAATGACTTTGGAATCATGTTTAAGAAAGTGCTATTGCTATGTGACAATGAGAGTGCAGTCAAGCTAACCAACAATCCGGTTCAACATGCAAGAACAAAGCACATTGATGTCCACCACCATTTCATAAGAGATCATCAACAAAAAGGGGACATTTGTATTGAGAGTGTGGGCACCGAAGATTAACTTACCAACATATTCACCAAGCCACTAGATGAGAAGTTTTGCAAGCTAAGGAATGAGTTGAACATATTGGATTTCTCAAATATGTGTTGATGCACCGCCACTTATATGACATGCTTGTCCTTCGAGCAACCAAGGTAAAAGTTGATTAGCATGGCATACATCCTTTGCTAAGGATATGTTTAGTGCATCTAGTCATTCCTCATGTTTAATAGGCTCATTCATGAAAATCAAATAAATTTGATGCTTGTATGGTACCACTATTGCTTCTATGCTTGACTTGATCTAGTGATAGCATACATGTTTATGGGCTTGTGAACCTAGTGTTTGATCTAGAAAATGAGCTATAAGTGTTTAACTCAACATGGTACAAGACAACCCTTGAAATGAGGTGTGAAGAAGCTTGTCCTTAGATCAAACTGAGTTAAATATCTGTGGCAGGTGTTCTAGATTAGACCAAATTTAGGAAAATGATCCTCACCCATTGATTGACATTGATAATCTTAACCTATCTAAAATTGAACCTTTGTGGTCATTAATGACAAAGGGATAGAAGTAATGCATAAAGATAGTGAAAAGATGACATAGGGGGAGAAATATGAAAGTAAGGGAATCAATTAAAATTTGAGCACACAAGTAGGGGGACCAAGCTCATAAACTTGATTGATGCATTTGAATGTGCATTCACATATGCTTGCTTGCATTGAAAGTTTAAATTCAATATACATGCTTGTGTGGTGTGTACTAGTTGTAGGTTTGATTGATGAAATAAAAAACTAGCATGCATAGGTGGTAGTTAGATATGCCTTGCTTTGTTTTCACAAGTGGTACTAGAACCTTGTTTATAATATTGATCTCACGAGGTATCTAGTTCTTGTTTTTGCAAGTCCTATCTAACTAACTAACAATGGTGCTAAGGATGGTATTGTTGGTGCACTCCAATTGGTATCACGCTTCAAAGGTCTATCTCTTATACCTTAGCATCATTTGGTGGACATTACTCTCCTACAATTCAAATCTATCATATGTGCAAGCTTTCAATCCAAACTCTTAGCACATATGTAGGGGAAGCTAATACTACCAATGGGGGTTCATGAAACTTGTCTAAATCCTTTACACATGGTAAAATGCTAGGGCAAGCAACATGGATTCAAATTTGAATTTACTTCATATCTTTGTGGAGGTTGTCATCAATTACCAAAAAGAGGGAGATTGAAAGCTCTAGTTTGGTTTTGGTTAATTGATGAAACCTATTTGAACTAACCCTATGCTCTAAGTGTGGATTTGAGATAGGTTGGTCCAACCCAAGTGAAGGAGCTAGGTGGCACTCATGGATGGAGATGGGCCACATGAACTGAAGTCCATGGTGGTAGTGTGGACATGTGATGATGATCAAGCTTCGGGACTTGGAAAAGAAGAAAGAGAAAAATAAAATGGGCTCAAGGCAAAGGTGATATCCATAGGGCCATTTTATTTTCGGTGATCAAGACACTATAGAGAGTGTGATCACATTTAGGATAGATGGTCGTACTATTAAGAGGGGAGCTCTTATCGGAAAACTCGATCATCTAGTGACACTAGGTGTTGGAATACATGCATATGCATTTAGTTCTAGTGCACATTCGGTGAGAAAGTGATTAACCTTTGAAAAATGATTGTGAAAATGCTAACACACTTGCACGTGATGGTGAGGCACTTGGAGTGTTAGCACATTTGCAAAGGCGGTGAAAAAGGTGAAGAAAAAGAGGTGTTGCCAGGCTCGGTGTGCTACCCTGGCACCGCCATGCCCTGTCCGGTGCACCGCGGTGACCGGCTGAGGAGTCTGAGGAGGAGGTGCTCGGGTGGGGCATCGCCACCTTGTCCGGTGGCACCGCCACCCCTCGGGCAATGCCCACCTGGACGTGGCCGAGAGCAGCTGAGTTGGGCGTGGCACTGGCGTGTCCGGTGTACACCGCCGTGGCGAGGGTGGAGCATCACCTGGTCACCGCCACTGGTAGGGCGGTGCAACCGCCACTTTTATCCATAGAGCAAGGGAAATGGGGTTGGTCACCACCATTGTCATCGTCGTGCCTAGGGCAGTGCACCATCATATTTTTCCAGAGACTGGTGTTTTTGGGCACTTGGCCAGGTGGTCACCACCACCCCTGGGGCGGTGCCACCACCACCCTATCTGGTGACCACTGCCAGTCAAACTAGCCATTGGATTCGACCGTTGGGGGGCACCGCCAGTGTCACAGAACCTCCTAATTATGATGGCCCATATGTACCCGTCATCGTCATTATGACCTCTGACAGCCGTACTTATGTTCCTCATAACTTAAAAGGGCTGCTTTCCTCCGAACAGGATCCAATCACAGGAGTATTGCAATATTACAACAATTTATTCAAAATATTCAACAGAGTAAAGTAGCGAAAGTCTTACAATAACTTAAGTTTACAAACCAGTTTCCAAACCTCAAACCTTATGTAGCATTATTACAAACCAGTAGTGGAGAAGTATCAGTAGTAACTTTATTACATCACTCAAGCGAGATGCCTTGCCCAGAGGCCACACAGTCTACTCGTCGTCACTTTCTTCAGCCACAACGGTCATGCAACAAGGCTCAAAGCAGACTTGTTCATGAACCGCACCTGCAACAAGGGGTTCAACAAACTCTGAGTACGAGAGTACTCAACAAGACTTACCCAACTAAGAAAAAGACTCCAAGTGCATGCTAGCTTTAGGGCATCAAGGTACGGGTATTCAAGAATCAAATTTTTCTTTTGCAGAAAAGCTTACTAGAGTGAGTCCTTACCTTCAATATTTTACTTTTACCATTGATGGTTCATTAACCAATTCTAGGTGATCCTAATCTAGATCAAAGTAATTATCATTAAAACCTTTCTCATTCTTTCTTTCAATTCCAGTTCTTAACTACGATGTTGGTGCAAGGCCAAGACCCCTTTCTCGTGGAGCAACGACAATTCGAACCGCTTCATTTACCCAGCTGGGGATTCCTAACCACACGACATATGTAGAACTGAATCTCACATATATCAACTCTTACCCGAGTAACCCAAAACCAGAACGTGTCCATCGCTACCCGAGAGCACAGTACTCCTCGAACCCGGCCCAATTCTAGCCCCGAGGGTACACGCTACTCTCGCCATCTCTCCACTCCCAGTGCGAGGTTAGACGTTCTCGTAATGGACTAGCCGAAGTAAGGCTTTACCCGATATGGGTACAAGGCTAGTACTAATAAAAACTCCATGACGCGAGGGCCAACAACGTACGATCCTTAACTGATAAGGCGGAAACAATACATTGGGACTCCTCTCCCAATGCAAGTTAGCAGTGGCCAAACCACCCGCCCGATCTTACAAGTTCATTCTCAAATTCAATATTCATTAAGTATGCCGTCATGCCTAAGTAAATATTCATTTAAAAAGCTTAACTCATAATCATAGCGAAGCATACTACGCATTTTCAGCAAAACAGGTATCAAGGGTGATATCGCAATAATCAAGGATGATAATGCAACAATTGGGTTATCACTCAACTCCTAATTACTTAATGCAGTAAACCATAGTATAAATAATAAAGATTTGTAAATCTTAAGGTAGGTTTAAATGCACTGGGGCTTGCCTTGCTCTGACGCGACGACTGACTCGGACTCGAGGACTCCAACTTCTGGTCCGGAACCCACCGACGATAGCTCTTCTCCGGAGGCTTGCTCGGCAACTTCAACTTCTTCGAAAGAGGGAACTATATGAGTATATAATATGCTTCAACATGATGCTCGATGATAAACATGATGCTTGATGATGATATGCCACAGTTTACGACTTGAGTACAACTTTCCTTCGCGGTACAATCGCAAAACAGTAAACCTACTAACTAGTAGCAATAACTTAGGCGATACTAGCTTTTATTACCAAGTATGTTACTAACGAACTCAAACATGAAATTAAGGTGCCAAAGATCACCAAGGATTAGTGACCTAAGGACATCACTCAATCAAAAGGGCACACAACACTTAAAGTTACCAATTTAACCTTTATTTACTATTTAATTAATTAGGGTATAATTAATATTTGATCATACTTCATCTAAACAAGCTTAAACTTTTTCTATGGATTAATCATGACCTACAACAGTGTCACAATAAATTTCATAATTTTTGGATTAATAATTAAATTATTAAAATTCATGGAAGTTGCATTTAATATATAATGGAACTAATTAAATATCCTACACAAAGTAATCAAATTTAGCATGTAATATTTTTCCTAGGTAGTTTACACCTAGAAAAGCTTACACAAAAATTTTCATGATTTTTGGAGCTCTAAACAATTTTTAATGAAATAAACAAATAGCAGAACTATTCACATTTTGGAAAAAGAAAAATAAAAACGAACTCGGGCCGACTTCCTTCTCTCCATCCGGCTCGGCCCAGCCGAGCGGCCTAGCTGCAACGCGCCCGCGCTCGCGCTCGCTCGCACCTGCGCGGCCCAGCACCATGGCCTGCTCCGCGCACGCGCTCTCTCTCTCTCTCGCTCACTGACACGGGGACCCAAGCTGTCATCATCTTCCTCCCGCTCTCTCGCTCACTCCCGCGCGCTCTCCCATGCCCGCGCGGTGGCCGGCCGGCGGTCAAGACATCGGTCGACTAACTAACTCTACCACAACGATCTACACCTTCCCACGAGTCCATTGCACTATCCTACATCTCGGCTCGAGCTCCGGTGACCCTTCACCGACGATGGTGGCGGCACGGTGGCCACGGTGGCCGACGACCCGACGAAACAAGGGTGTAAAGACCAAATTGACTGGTCAGGGAGCACCAGGAGCGTACCACGATCACAAAGCCGTGATCGGTTGAAGCGGAAAGGCACGGGAGGCAGCTGGCCACAGTGGCGGAGCTCACTCGGGACAACGGTGACCCGAGGTGGAAGACGATAGCTCCCCGACGATCCTGAGCGTTAGCGTCTACACCGAGAGGCGCAAATAGTTCGCAAGGTGATAGCGGAGCTATTGGCAAGATGGAGAGGTCTGCGGTGGAGCAGGGAGGGTGAATTTTGCCGGCGAAAGGAGGACGATGGCGGCGGTAATGGTGAAACCGAACGGCGACAGTGTCGGTGAGGGACTTTTTATAGAGCTGTGAAGCTAAAGAAGCAGCTGGAGAGCGCGAGGCGATCCCTGTGGTCACGGTGGCAGGCTGGAAGGCCGTGGAAGCGGCCAGCACGACGGCAGCGGCTCGCCGGCGCCCATGCCGCGCACTGCCGAGCGTTGATTCGCCGGACACTCTAGCTCCCCCCCAAACTGTTTCAAATCAAACTGTATTTTTCAAATTACTCTAAAATTCATGTGGAAACTTGAAAAACTCCCAAGATATGAAATCTTCAGAATTTCAAGCCCTACAAGTTTTGTATTGAACACTTTTCCAAATTCTCACTGGATTTTGAAATTTGAGTTTAAATTCAAAAGGGAACACTTTTTGGAAATTTGGTAATTTAGAAATTACTTTGGATTTTATATTGAAACTTCAAAATCTCCAAACACCAAATTTGTACATCTAGACAAGACCTACAACTTTTCTGTTCAAAACATTTTCAAATTCTGCCTCCATTTTGAAATTTGAGTTTGGGGACAAAAAGGGGTCAAATAGGAAATTTGTTTATTTTCAAAATTGCTCCACATTTTACACTAAAACTTTGAAAACTCAAAACACCAAAGTTGTAGCCCTTGAAAAGTTCTACAAACTTGGTTTTAAACTTTTTCCCATATTTTGCTTAGATTTTGAATTATTTCAAAAGGGGTAAAACAGGGTTTTAAAATTTAGGGTTTTCAGGGAAATTTTTAATTGGAATTTGTTGCTACCTTAATTAGTGATTACTTAATGATCAAACCATCATCCAAGGACATCATTTGGACCAGCATGACATGGTTAACCAAATGCCACTCTTGGTTGACCAATTTAGCTTTTGAAATTCTTTTAACTTTTCCCCAAATTTGAATTTAAATTCGAATCGGAAAACTCGTGACAAGTTTTTGGATTCCAACTCAAACTCAAACTTGGAGCTTCATTTTATGGGTTGCACTTGAGCTCATACCCTACACTTGACACTAGTGTGCAACACAGTCACACACCTCAAATTACGCAGGGCATGGACTAAGTATTTGCGGTGGCATTCGAAATTAGGGTTTTTGGTTCGGATCACACCACTAAGAAGCACATCCAATCTAGATAAGTAAACTCGTTTTAGTTGATGCATAACAAGGTTGACCTAATCATGGATGCTTTGCGATGTATTATGATGACATGACAAATTAATTAGCAACTATAACACCCGAGGTGTTACAGCCAGCCCTAGGGTGGTGCCACCACCGCCGTATCCAGTGTCCTCGCAGAGGCTGGCTCCAAGGGGTAATGGCTCTATTTGCTTGTGGGCTTATAAATAGAGGGTGTGGCCGGCCTTGGCCACTCTCTTGGCACTTCTAACAGTTGCATACACCCTTTGAGAGCTGAGCGCACCACTCCACTCACTTGCACACTTGATTTCATCATCTTGAGTGAGATTGAAGAGCCTCTAGTGCATTGCTTAGTGTTCTAGCATCTTGTGGCACTAGTTGGGCCATTTGGGCTGGTGGAGATCTTATTACTCTTGGTGTTTGCCGATACCTAGATGGCCCAGTGATCGGTGGATTGTCGAGCAGAGGAAGACGATTGTCTCTAGCTCCGATCATTGTGATTATGGGGGTTCTTGTGCCTTCCTCGGCGGAGCGCCAAAGGCAACTCTAGTGGATTGCGCGTGGCTTGTAGATCCTCAACTTGTGTTGGTTGTGCGGCACCCGATTGTGGGTTAGGCGTGTGATGCCTATTAGCGCGTCAACCTTCAAGTGAGTGAATCACCACAACAGGGACTAGCTTGCCGGCAAGCAAGTGAACCTTGGAGAAAAAATTGATTGTGTCATCATTGTCTCCTTGGTATTCTTGGTGTTCATTGTGATTGATCTCTTGCCAGTGCTTGTAGCTAGTTAGTGTAGCTAGTGTAGCTCTTTAGTTGTAGCTCTCTTGCTAGTTTGTTCACCTAGGTGTAACTTATTGATTTAGCCCTTGAGTGATTCACTAGAGATCATAGACATTAGAATTGGGTAGGTGGCTTTGAACACAAGTATAGTGCTAGCACAAGATTCGCTTCGTAATCTTATTTACTAATTACTTGTCTTAGTGTTGTTGTAGAATTTTTAAATAGGCTATTCACCCCCCTTCTACCCATTAGGACCTTTCACTTGCGAAGATGCATCCAAGGAACAGATGATGAATCGTCTCCGGCACTTGACCACACATGGCACACTCATCAAAGTCTTGAAGACCATGCCGTTTGCGACGTTCTGCAGTCCATAGCCTACGGTGCAGGGCTAACCAGAAGAACTTTACTTTGGGTGGCGCCTTTGTCCTCCAAAGTTCCTTGGCCCCCAGTAGCGACGTTGAGCCAACGAAGAAAGTGCAATAGGTTGATGACGCGAAGTACTTCCCATCCGGAGACCACTTCCACATGAAAGCGATTCGCGTGAAAGAGGATTGAGATCGACGTCGCACAAGAGTTGCCAAACATGCATAAATTGGCATAGAACCTGCGTGGTGAGCGCACCATTGATATCCCGTGCCCAACGGTTCTGGAATAAACCATCCCTCACTGTCCTCTTCTTGTCGCTTGTGCTCATTGCTGCGTATAGTTCTGGAGCGACCTTGCATAACGGACCGAAGAGGGCCCAGGAGTCTGTCCATAGCGTAGCTGAGCCACCGTCACCCAGAATTGTCATCATACTGATGGAACACATTACGGCCGCCGGCTTTTCCGGTTTTGCCGGCAGGGCTGTCCAGCATCTGCTCTGTTCAGGCGCCTAAGCCACTCCCAGCGCAGCCGAAGGGCGAAGCCAAAAAGCACAGATCAAGGATTCCGAGGCTGCCTAGCTCAGTTGGTCTGCATACCGTGGGCCAAGCCACCTTGCACTCCCCCCCCCCCCCCGTGGTCGACTCCGAGCCCGCCCACAAGAACGCCCTACGACGCTTATCAATTTGTGCAATTGCCCAAGATGACAGGCAGCAAGCAATGCTGATATGTACCGGGATCACTGATAGAGTGACCTTGGTGAGCAAGACGCGACCTATGTGGGTGAGGAGGCCAGATTTCCAAGTCGGGATCCTGGCAGCAACCGAGTCCACTAGCGCTTGATCGTCGCACCGTCTAAGCTTCTTCAGTGACAGCGGGATTCCTAAGTATCTACATGGGAATGGCGCAACAACGCACGGGAACACCTCCTACACCACCGCGATCATCTCCTCCGTGCAACGAATCGGTGTTGTGACAAACTTGTCAATGTTAGTGACAAGGCCGGAAGCCCCAACAAACAAGCGAAGAATTTGCTGCACACAATTAGCAACTAGGATGACGATGTCGTCAGCATAGAGGGAAGCGTAGTGCGAGATTGACAGGCTTGGGAGAGGCGATAGCGCACCACGGCGATCCGCTTCATAGATGAGCGAGTTTAGGACCTCCATGACGATCGCGAAGAGCATCGGAGGGATGGGGTCCCCTTGCTGGAGACCTCTAGCACTCAAAAAATTTGACTTGATCATAAATCATATTAGCGCATTCATCTTGTGTAATGCCGAACTTAAGAGGAGTTTCACCAGTTTTTCCTCAGATGAAGATGTAGCAGAAAGAAGATCCAACCTGATGTCTTTGATTTTCCTAATTGCTCCTCTTCAATTCAGCATAAAGCATGCTAGGGCATACTCTAGATTAGTAGCAGCTCGAGCCTTCTCCCTCTCCTCCAGCATCTTGTGAATCATCTCAGGAAGTTGATTGGCAGAAGGCTTGGTGATGTGCTTGGGGTTATTTAGATCAGTTTGCTCGGCCATTGTAATAGGTCTGTTTGCTTTCTTCCCTAGCGGAGTCGCCAAAAAATATACTAACATAAATTCTGATCACATACCAACAAGGGCTTGATCACCTAGGCTGCACATGGCAAGATACGCAGCAGAGCGAGGTCCAAATGGCGAGGCCGACTAGCAGATCTCGATGAGGCCGATTTGACTCTCATTCTTCGCCCGAAAAACCCATGAACGCCTCCCGAGAAGACCCATTTGGGATGAGCACAGTGGGAATTCCCTAGGATTGACAAGGTCACCTACAGCACCAGAACATCTTGTCGAGAGAAGTGCTGGACAAGATAGAGTTGGAATAGCTTGAGGTAGAAGAAAAGGTAAGAACAATAATAGATTAGATTTTTTTGTTGGATAGATGGATCTCTAAACTGGTTGTGATCCTCTCATGTAAATAGAGGGGTGATATTATCTCAGTTGAAAACCTTTTCCACACACAATTTACAAATTTTCCACATGATCATGATAGTTTCCAAAAAAAGCATCTCGGACAGCCAAAACCGGCTCAGGCTAGTTCCAAAACCAGTCTATACCGGTTTCAACAGTGGCCTGTGGGCCTCCTTGGAAAACCCGACCTAGGCCAGTTCTTACTGCTGCTCTGCTGGGACAGCCCACAACTAGTCTGGACCACTTTTTTATGTTTCCATGCAAATTTAGCCAAATTTAACCTTTTCAAATGCATTAGATTTTCCAATCCATCTACGACTCCCTGAAGAAGTTTTTTAGCTATCAACAAATACCTAAGAGCATCTCCTATAGTTTACAAAACCCACTTCCAATCTTGATGTTTTAGCAAGATTGCAAAAAACTACTCTTTAATAACTCTCAATCTCAACTCTCAATCTATTCACACTTGGGAAAACCGATCCAATTATATTGCGCGCAAATATAAGCGCGTGTATCCATGGGCCAATCTGCAGGTGGAGGATGTGGCGAAGAATAAAGAGTAGAATAGGGTTTCCAATGCAAATGTAGAATAGAGAAAGAAAGTATAAAAGAAGTTGGGGTGATTTTGAAATAGTATGGGATTCCTGATGCAAAATTGTCTTTTATATTTTAGGAGTGAGATTTTGGAAAAATTATTGGAGAAATCCAATAAATATGCTTCCACCTTTTTTAGCCACTTGGAAAACTCATAGATTTACCAATTGGGTTTTTATGAACCACTGGAGATGCTCTAAATAGATAACTGTACTAATAATAATTAGTAATAATATTGTTGTAACTTCTAAATAGCCCACTATAGCTCCGGGCCCAACCCAATCCTCTTATATTTCACATATGCTTCAACAAGAACGATGGTGGCAAAAGTTACGGCGCTACTAGCACCCAGACGTCGGAACGGATGGGGCGTCCGGACGCCCGCCCTGTAGTCCGCTTCCCATGCCATTTCACGTGCCCACACAAGGCCTGTGCCACCTAGAGGCACCTGTCCGAGAGCCGTCTCAAGCCGCCACTGACCAATGCTGCATAGGCGTGGTTTGCCCGCTGCCACTAACCACCGTGGAGTCGAGAAACACCGCCGGAAATCTGATCCACACCGACCAGATGGAGATCCACTGCACTCGCTCGATCTATTTTTAAAATATTTAGATACAACATATAAAAAAGAAGACAGATGAAACACTTGAAAAAACACCTAAAAACACTTGAAAACTATTGCAAACATATGCAACATCCAAATAACACACTTGCAACATATGTGTGAAACATATGCAACATCCAGATAAACACACTTGCAATGTACGTCTGGAAATACAAATGAAACATTGGTAACAGACCTTTGCAACATACGTCTACAACCATTGCAATGCAACATCCCGATCTACTTTTGCAACATCCATCTAAAACACTTACAACATACCTCTGAAACATCTGAAACACTTAAAGCATACGTTTGCAACATTCGCATTCAGCAAAATCGGGCAGGCAGGCGAGCGTAGCACTGCAAAGCGGGATCCGGCTGTGGGTCGCGATGGAGAAGGAGGTGGCAGCGGGCAGGCAGCTGCGCGACCCTCGATGAGCGGCTACGCTGCCCCCGATGATAGGGCGCGTGCAGTGCCCACGGTGGAGGCGACAGTGGATGTGCGGTCGTGGGGGACACGTCACGGCGGTGCCGGCGCGGCGGCGGTGGAGAGGAAGGCCGGCAAGAGGCATGGTGGAGAGGAAGGCGTGCGGGAGGCGTGGCAGAGCACGGTCACGGCGAGGCACGAGTTTTTTTAATATAAACTATGGTGACCGGAGGGGAACGGATAAGAACGAATAAGATAGTCTTCTAGATGTCAGAGTCCACCAACAGGGGCGTCCGACGGACGGACGTCTGCCTCCCAGCGTTATCACAAAAGTTAGTGCAAATTTGGTCAATTGGTGATTAACACACGATCCACTAAAACGTCTGCACTCTGCATATAACACTGTATCTCTCTACCGCTCTGCCCTGAGGCCTGTGGCCTGAGGCGATGAAGTCACGGCGGCGGTTTTGGTACATCAGAACAGTGCGAGCTTGATCAGAGCCTCCGTAGCCACGACGACGACCACAGAGCCCATGGCCGGAACCAGGGTGCCCCTGGTAGCGGCCGATGGCACGGGGCCGCTCTCGGCAACGGTGACGGACAGCTTCATGCCGCTGCTGCAGAGGCCGGGGATGTTGCAGATGAAGTAGCGCGTGCCGGGCGCCGTGAGCGTGACGACGGTCCAGCCGCTGGTGTCGTCGCTGAGCGCGTCGCTCGTGGAGCAGGTGTAGTAGCCGCTCTTGCTCACCTCCGTCACCGTGTGATACTGGCTCCGGTAGCTGAAAACTGCACGGTGTCCCCATGGAGTTTGGTAACATATTGGTAGTACTTCCTTGTGCAGTTGTGCTATGCAAGTATGCATGACGCCTACTGCCAATAAAAAGGGGTTACGTGTGCCGCTGTGGCCTGTGGAGGAGAGCCTACTCACGTAGTTTGTCTCCGACCGCGAACGTCTTGCCGCTGGTCCAGTCGGTGTAGTCGATGCCGCTCATCCAGCCCTGGTCGTCACCGACGGTGAATGTCCTCGCCGAGGACAGCGCCGCGTAGCTCGCTACGAGCACGGCCACCAGAGACAATCTGTTGGCCATGATCATCCCTGGTCTTATATATTACTGTACGTGTTGAACTCCTACCCCAACGAGACACCAACACGAGGAGTAATCTTGCTGTGTTGCATTGCATGACTGACTGGAATCGGGGCTTGTCTACTTATACACCACGTACTAGTAGCTTCCAAACTTTTTGAATAGGGAATTGCCAATTGGTTCGTGCTAAATAACTTATTGCTTGCTTCTTCTTCTTTTTCCTTCAATTTTGTGCGAGCGTGCGGCTTGCTGGCAAAGCGAATCCTTTCGTACGATCACTACAGGTACATTAGCAGCTGCTTTCTATAGACAATTCATGCATGGAGACCGCGAGGACACATCCAAAAGCAGAAATGGTACGCGCCGCTCGAGTTATCTTGAGCTAAACAATGAAGTGGCCAGTGGGTTAAGGGAACTGATGCCAAAGCGAATGGAGCGAGCAACAAAGGCAATTACGCTTTGATCAGGTTCGTGGTCAGGGAACAGATGCCAAAGTGCAGAGGCATGGATCAAGACATTGCGCTGACCGAGCGTTCAAAGGGCACGTCTGAGACCCACAACGAACCATAGAAGTTTCTGGGAAATTTGTAGATCCCATCCCATCTACATGCATCACCTCACGGAGAACTAATAAGTGGTGCATTTGATTCTCTTTTTTCTTCTTCTTTTCGTAGCTGATGATTATTATGTGTTAGTGGGACATCATTGCCATGAAAAGGAGATGCCAGATTCCACGTTCTACTGTAATTGTTGCCAATATTTTTGACCATCAGGCGCGACAGATTCCAGCACACAGTGCACCATCACCATGTCTTACTATTCCATGGCGTAGTTGTAGTTCATAGGGCATCTTATATACTTATATTTACACGCACGAGGGCATTCACTAAAAAATGAAGAGAAAAATGTACAATATTTACAGCCAGGGACACTTCAGATTTTCCTCCAAGTTTACATGAACTGTCATTTCTGGGCATCTGATCCAGTAGACGACTTGGTGTTCGGTTTGAAGTCCTTCTCAAGCTCATCAATGACAGGTTCTACTGTGGCGTCGATCTTCTCACTCACCTCTTCGATCTGCATCGGTGGCAGAGGCATTAGACGAGATTTATTTTCTTTCATAACCCATGGAACTAGGATTTGTAGACATGATATCGTCTTTAGCATGATTGAAGAAAACTGTTTCTCTACTTTGCTAGCTGCAATGCAGATGCCTCTATAAACTTTGGTTTGAAGTTGGAGCTACCGAAGCATACTAATGTTCAGCGAGAATGTTTGTGGAATAAAGCAGGCACAGGACAATTTCTCACTTAGTCGGGAAGAGAAAACATGTTTTGCAAGAAACTAGAAACATTCCTTTTTCACCAAGAAATATGCACATGCTGTATCCCCAGCCCCAAGTTATTGAAATCTTAGTATGTGTGACTGCCAGAAAAGATTGAATCTCCCCTTGGTTTCTTAGAAGAAACAGCTAGCAATCCCTAGTCTGAACTTAAAGTGATCAGCATTTCCCTATCTTAAAAGCTAAAATTATGAGTTTGTTTTTTTGCATATGTTTTTTCCATGATAACTTTAGTCTTTTACTGATGACTAATGACAGCCACCAACTACTCAATTAACGCACACATAAGATTTTCTCCATGTCTAATTTGCGACTGGCATATCCTTGACATGTTGAAATATTCAGTTTCAAGTAAGAGCGTGGATACGGCATAGCAGACCTTATTAACCACTGCTTCAACCTGATGTGCATCCTTGTCCACCACTTCAGCAATGTACTCGATCTCCACGGCAACCTTGTGCAGGGACCCGTTCTCTGGAAGGGAATTGGCCGCATTTGCAGCCAACTTCTCTGTCACCTCAGCAACATGCTCCACAACCTCCACTGCAGTTTCTACATTGGCTAATGTTTCACCTGACATAATAATTCAATCGTTGCAATAAGCCATGAACAGTGGCAGCAATTTGTATAGCTCATCTTGTCATCTATGGATAGACTATAACTAATCAGATAAGAATCCTGTGAACTAAGCTCCCCGAAGGCCCCAGTCACCATCTGCTCCTTGCAATAAACAGTGGTAGGGATGTGAACATACCTTCGACCTTCCTCGCCCTCTTGTAGAACGGCACAGCCGTGTAGACCACGCCCCCAAGAACCATCTGCACCCTGAGCGAGGAACATGAAGATTGTTACGCTTTGGTTTCGAACCTGAAAAAAAGATACACGGCGAATTGCGGAATTACTGTCCCCATCCACCACTTCCCACCAGATAGGTATCATCGGCAGCGGCGAGAAGTTGAGGCGGTGGTGGCCCGCGGCGGCGGCAGCGGCCACATCCGCCGGGACGATGTCCGCTTTCCCGAGAAGAACCCACCTGCTCAATCGGAATAAATCGCATCAGACAAAATCCAGGAGTCGTTGTCCCAAACAGCAGAAAACGAACCGCAGGTTCCTAATCCGGGAACACGTACTCGGACTCCATCCCGCCCGGATCTGCGGCATCCTTGGCAGGCTTCCTGAACCCGTTGCATCATCAGGAGAAAAAAAAATCCAAGAAATCATGAATCGACATCAATTTCTTTGTAGATTGGGTCTTACGAAGAAACCGCAAAACAAAACAAGAACAAAAAAGAAAGGCAATAGAGGTGGCGGCCCCATACTCTGCTAAGCTTTGCTGGGTGGCGGCGGCCTGGCCAGCAGCGTTGTTGGTCGGCGGCAAGGTGAGGGTGGCCATGGAGGATCCGGTAGGTGAGCCCAAAGAGAAGAAAAGAACAAGCGGGTAGTGGCTAGAGTCGATCAGCTCGCCGGGTCAGCTATAGGTTCCGTGCTTCGTTGCCTAGGCTACGCTAGCATTAAATTTGTGATAGTGTCAGAAAAATAATTCGAGGGTGTGTTCACTTCACATTCACATGCTAACCCAAAATATTTCCTCTTCCACCCATCACATCGAATCTTTGAACGCATGCATGAAGCATTAAATGTAGGTAAAAAAGATAACTAATTGCATAGTTTGTCTGTAAATGTCGAGACGAATCTTTTGAGCCTAGTTAATCCATAGTTAGACAAATTTTGTCAAATAACAACGAAAGATGCTACAGTAATTTTTCACCAACTGAACACACCCCGAGTTGTAGCCGTAATTGACACGCAGTAGAGTAGAGGCAGTGTTTAGATCCATCGAAAAGTGCACTATGCAAAAAAAGATTCCCTGTCACATCAAACTTGCGATACATATATGGAGTACTAAATGTGGATAAAATCATAAACTAATTGCACAGTTTGGTTGTACTTTGCGAGACGAATGTTTTGAGTCTAATTAGTTAATGGTTGGACAATTATTACTAAATACAAACGAAATGCTACATTGTATTTTGACACTTCAAAATTTGGATCTAAACACAGCCAGAGTAGAAAATTATGCACGAGGGATTAAAAAATAAACAAACCTATGACTAGCAATCAGGATGATTATACGTCGCTCTTATGCTGCTGATTTTAATTAGTGCGTGATGACGTGGCTTGCCCAATGCCAGAGGATTTTAATTTAGCACTGCTGCTCGGTCCATTATAACACTGCACAGCCCAAGCCCTCGCAGACCTTCTAGCGATTAAAGGCCGTAGCTAGGCAGGTCGTAAATGGGCCTAACTAGCCCTCATCAACTTAAGGCCTCGTTTAGAATTCTGCAGATTTTAAGAATCTCTTAAAAAAAATCTATCCCATCTAACTAGTTGGATTCTAGAACCGATTTTAAAAGTCGAAGATACATATTTTGAAAATCTCATAATCCAAATAAAACCTGTATAATAGCGGATAAAATTCTTTAAATCGCCATCCAATCCATAGAGCACCTCAAGGTGACCAACGAACCAATTCATGTGGTCCTCTCTCCGTGGTACTAAATAGTGTGGTACTAAATAGTGTTCGTAGTTGCCGCTATAGCATGTGTTACCGCTATGACGTAACGAATTAGATTTAGCTGATTGGAATTTAACAACCGCTATTTAAGACAGCGGATTGCTATAGCGGTCTGCAATTCTTTATAGCGTCCACATACCACATGGCATGGTATGATACACAGTAAATATACTAACCCTATCTAAACCCGACATGGTTTGGGTCAAGCCTAGTTTTTATGGTCTGGTTTTCCTTTTGGGCTTATTTGGTTTGGGTGGAAATAATCTGGGAAGCCTGGTGGGTTGGTTGGGTTTGGGCTAACTGTTGAACTTTGTTTGGTTTTAGTTTGAACGGCTTGGTTTGCTAATGGGATAAAACGTCGGTACACTAGTGGCTTCAGCCCAACACGACAAAACGCGCTAGACTAGCCCCCGACCTGTCCGACCATCTCCATTTGTTGCGGCGCGCACGGGTTGGTGACCTAGCGACCTCGTAGGGTTGGCGTGGCCACCGTCGCCGCCTCGCCAAGAAGCGGAGACGGAGGAGGAGCAGCTGCCACCATCGCCAGATCGCCGCTCACTGGGGGCATTGGACAAGACACTCAACAAGGATCTTCTTGGTACGTTCTTGCTTGCTGCTCTTACCTAGCCTCCTTATTTGTTAGATTCTTGATGCCTGGGCTGATCTACCTACCTTTTGTTACCTCGCACTCTTCCCCGTCACTGCACGAAGGAGAGGAGAGGATCACGTCCATTCCCCTCGGCCACCGCACGAAGCAAGGTGCTGATGTAGGGGGGCATGTGCTCCCACCCCACGCACCTTTGAATGTGCATGGGGATGTATGCATTGCAGGCTATTGTCTCTCTCCTGCAATGCACATATCGCCATGCACATCCAATAGTGCATGAGGTGGAAGCACATGCCCTTAAGGGCAAAAAACCGCCTTCCATGCATGTGTGTTCGACCAAACTAAACGCCCTCGTATTAAAAATGTCTTGTCCCATCAATGTCGAGGAAGCACACAGAAGTCAAGCCATCAGTGTGGCCAACTCTACTCTAAGCGACGTGACCCCGACGGTCATCGAGATCAGCACGACGAGGAAGTGCGGCATCTCGGTGCTCGTGGCGCCGCTCCACGGCTAGAGAGAATATGATGGCCAAGGCCGCCCTGCGGGGGAGATGATGCGCATGTGGTTCTAGGGCTTCCTCCTCTTCAAGGAAAGGGATGACGACGATCCATTGGCGTAGCGCAAGAAGTGATTCAAAGATATGTGTGGGTGGCTATTGGTGCTAGTCATCATCGCGGCGTCAGTGACCTACTAGGCCGGTCTGAACCCGCCGAAGGGGTTCTAGCAGGACGGCCACCACGTTGGGAACCAAGTGCTCCGAGACAGGCACTGACCTAGTCGCGGTAAATGATCTTCTACTACTTCAACTCCACGATGTTCATGAAGTTGCTGGTGATCAAGGTGTTGTTGATGAGCGAGTGGTTCTACCACACGGAGGCCAAGGCGGTGGCACTCATGCTCACCACCTTCATCAACCACATCAGCCTCGTTAGCGCCTACATCGCCGGCACTACACGCTTCTTCTCCTCCTACATCTACATCATCGTCATCGCCTGCTAGGCCTAACTAGCCCTCATCAACTCAGCCTATTCGTTTTGCTGGTTTACTGTGACTGAAAGTACTGTTCGCTGGTTTATTGTGAGAGAAAAACACTGTTGGATGGCTACTGATTTGGCTAAATAGCTCAAACGAACATGGTGTTAGCCTCGTTTGGAATTATAAATTCCAACAAAAGATCTATCCCATCTAAACTAGTTGGATTCTAGAACCGATTTAGAAAATCGAAGACACAAATTTTGAATAATCCAAATGAACCTGTGTAATAGCGGATATATAAAATTCTTAAAATCTCCATCTAATCAGTAGAACCTCAAGCTGCCCCACGAGCCAATTCCTATGACACTCTCTCGTCAAAAATATGAGGATGACGTTTTAAGTGAGTGTATAGCAGCCACAGCTCACAGTCCACACCCCA
Organism: Saccharum spontaneum; assembly: GCA_022457205.1. Taxonomy (NCBI): domain Eukaryota; kingdom Viridiplantae; phylum Streptophyta; class Magnoliopsida; order Poales; family Poaceae; genus Saccharum; species Saccharum spontaneum. The sequence continues at coordinate 52,021,203 of CM039585.1, read as the reverse complement.
CAGCCAGATATCTGCGGGATATCAGCCATAGCAAGCTGCTGTTTTTTGGTCTCACATTTTCGATAGCTGACAACACAGCCGATGGGTTGTTGCGGCACAGCTGCAACACAAACAACACTGTGTAGCAGAAGCGACATGTCCAAGGGATATCCAATAATAAGTAGGAATATTGGATGAACCCACAACTCTGTACACTCACTTCTCCGGAATCGATTTCTCTGGAGTCAAAGTTATGGTGACTTAGCCTTCCCCTCACTTCGTTTCCAATTCCACTGGTCGCTAAGCACCAGCAAAATACCGAGTGCAGCAATCGGACAGCAAGTCGCAGTGTTTTATCATCAATTTGGGATCTTTTTGGGATCGGTTGGACGGAGCTAGCGCGAAGAGAACGATAAACTCGAGCTCAACATGTGGCGACTGGGGTAGCATGTGTGTCACGGGTTCGGGAAATGGAGTCCGTCTTTTCTCATGTCTTGTCAAATTTGTAAATCTTCTAGACGTAGTAAATCAATTTTACTCAAATACAGTGTGTTCAAATCGAACGGCGACGAATTCAGAGCAACCGGAAAGATTCGGCAGCGGATTGACTCTCTGCCGTGTTCTTGTCCGATGTGACACATGATTTACCCACTGATTGCGTTGAAACATTGATTAATTTACCAGCACCTGCCTAACAAATCACCCGACGCCATAGGTCAAAATTACCCTTTGTTGGCACTCCAGCGAAGGGCACACTAATCACCGGTCACTGCCTGCCGAGCGGAGCCGTTAATGAGTCTCTTTACCTCTCACATGATTACATCTCAGCCGTCTGAACTGGAATCGACGGCTTTGATTCACGTAGACACGGCATTCCAGTCCTCCATGTATAGTCATACTCCGTACTATATGAGTGGACTGTGGAGGCTAATCGGGGCCCAAAGCGTTTGACTTTCCGCTCAGCGCACGAGGAAACGCCATCACGGAACACCGTTTCTTCACCGACTGGTGGGCTCAGAATATTGAGCCCACAGTGTCAGAGAAAGTGTTTGCAAAGTATGCAAAATAAAAAAAGAAGATTCTCGTCACATTAAAATGTCGGCACATTCATGAAATACTAAATGTAGATGAAATCAAAAACTAATTACACAGTTTTATTATACTTTGCGAGACGAACGTTTTGAGCCTAATTAGTCAATGTTTAGATAATTTTTACCAAATACAAATAAAATGTTACAGTAACACTGTAGCGTAAAATGCCAACTTTGCACATCCAAAGTTGGAGATCTAAACCAGGCGTTGGTTACTCGCAGTCGCAGTCGCCGTCGGCAGTCCATGCGCTCCAGCTCCACGCCTCCACCCCAAGTTGCCGCTGCTCCTGCAGCTGCAGCTCGCCAAACCTTACCAAACCCAACAGCGCCAAATCCACTTCACGTATCCCCTCCCAACCAGACCAGCCCACCACACCGCCCCCCTCGCGCACGCGCACGCGCACGCCGCCACCTCTCCGATGCGCGCCGCCGAGCCCGAGCCGACTCCGCCGCTGCCGCTGTCCCAACCAAGGTAGCCATGTACACGGTGCGCCCACACGCGGCGGCGGCGACGGTCACCCTCAACTGCACGGAAGCACCGCTCGACTGCCTCCCCTTCTGCCCCGGCGGCGGCGAGGCCTGCTCCGAGTACGCCCTGCCCCCGCCGCCCCCGATACCGGTGATCCCGCTCGCGCCGGTCGCCGACCGCCACGCGCCCGTCCGCCTCCTCCTCGTCATCTCCCTGCTCTCCGCCTTCCTCTTCCTCTCGCTCGCGCTCTCCACGCTCCTCCTCTACCGCCGCCGCCGCCTCATCCTGCGGCGCCGCCGCCGCCTCGCCGCGGCCGCCGCCGATGAAGGGGCCGACGACGACGGAGGGTTCGGCGACGAGGAGGGCGGGGGCGGTGGAGGGGTGGTGCACCACGTCTGGTACATCCGGACAGTGGGGCTCGACGAGGCCACCATCGCGTCCATAGCCGCTGTGGAGTACCGCCGCGGGGTGGGCCGGGGCGGGGACTGCGCGGTGTGCCTCGGCGAGTTCAGCGACGGGGAGCTGGTGCGCCTCCTCCCGCGCTGCGCGCACCCGTTCCACGCGCCCTGCATCGACACCTGGCTCCGCGCCCACGTCAACTGCCCGATCTGCCGTTCCCCTGTCGTCGCCATTCCCTCCGATCTCCCCGTCGCTGCCGCGGAGGCTGAGGCAGGTGGTGCCCCATCGGGAGAACACCATGCTCATGAGGAAATGTCGCTGTCCCAATCTGAATCGGAGACTGAGGGCTCGGAGGACTCTGAGGCCTCGTCAGCTACTCAAAGTGAAGGCACAACGGCTACAGCGGAGGAGGAAGGAAGGGACACGCCCAAGCCAATTAGGCGCTCGGCATCCATGGATTCTCCATTGTTTCGCGTAGCTGTTCCTGAAGTTCAGGATGATGTCGTGCGGTATAGTTGCAAGTTGCCAAATGCCCGAGAGATGAAGGTCTTCAGGGTGAAGGAGAAGGAGGCAGCAGGCACTTCTTCGTCCTCTTGTCAGCCAGGCCGGTTCAAGATTGGCAGGTCCATGTCAAGCAGTGGCCAGGGGTTCTTCTTCTCACGGAATGGCCGCTCCAGTGGTGCTGTGCTACCACTGTGAGTTGGTATGTTTTAACTGTCAATGGGTTGCAGCCTCAGCAAAGCCGGGAGCTGGTAGTGTGTCAGTGTCTGTTGATAGAAAGTGCAGAGAGCTGAAGGGAGAAAATCTCCTTTGAGTTCTGAATTATTGATGAGAGCAACTGTTGCCGATAAGGATTGCTTGAGTGATACGGTTATGTTAGCTTCGAAGTCCCAAGTTTCCTGTATGATAACTTCAAGCTTGGCTTGAGTGAATTGGGGGAAGCTGATGTTTGGCTTCTCCATATATACTTGTTATGTACTAGTAATCATGCAAGAAGGAATGGACTTTCACCTATATCAACTCTATTTGCCTTTAAAAAGGAATGAAACAAACATACTAAATTAAGAATCTGTACCTGCCTAGCTGGGGAGACCAGTACTTCCTGTTGGTGGTGTATGATATTATTAGATGTCTTCTTTGTATGGATAGCATTGAGCATGTATTGAATGCAAACTCAAATTAGTAATTTAGCATGTGGTTGTCTTATTTATCATGTGGATGTTAAGATCCAGTTAGCATAACTAGTAACAGAATATCTAGTGTGCTAACTTATTGCAGATTTTGCATGTGGGCTTTCCTATTGGCAGGGGTAGGAAATGAACTGCAGATACAATACTATGGTGTTCTCCTGTATATCAAGGTGGGAAGATTCACCAAATTGAGGTACCTGATGGCTGATTCCTCAGTAATATTTAACAATTTTTTGTACATTCTAAACATAAGTGATAGTATTGCAAGACTTGTGGACTTCGATATTATTCATGTTTTAGATCTCTATAAGGTTTTTCTTGGCTGTTGTTAGTAGCCATGGCCAAGTAGCTTTGATTTATGTGAGATATTTGTTTACAACATCGATTTGATTGCTTCTAACATAGTAATACATAAAGATATTTGATGATAAAATGATGAACTAAGAAGCTTGATTGCAATCGGCTCCAGCTCTTATGAACTTGATGCTTATGTTTGTTGAGAAAACTATTTTTTTATTTCTCCAGTGGTGCCAGATTTTCTCACAACTCTCAGTACTTAAAACTACTAACATAAATAACTATCATTTCTAGTTTTAACCCTCTATAATAGTTTGAGATACTTGGTACAAGCCTTATCCTGCTTGCAGGTTTTAATTGGGTTTGTAATAACAAATTCAAATAAGAAATAACACAATAGTTCATTTCCATTTGCTCTGCATCACAATGTTTTTTGCTACTGAGTGCAGATTTCGTCTCCATGTTCTACTCTTTTCTGGTGTCCTTTTAATGCTAACTGTAAACTGTCATAGTGCTTAGGAGGTTAATGGCAAGGAGCATGATCACAAAAATGCATCTTTAGGAAACTTAGGAGCTGCATTGTGAGAAAAAACAACTCACAAATTCGTTCAAGTAATTGAGTTTGGTAAGCTAAATCTTTTTTTTTTTGTGGGAATCGGTAGGTAAAGCATGTCTCTCAGCTCTCCAAGTATGAAAAAGTATGGGGTCACTACATCAACATTCTGTTCTATGCCTTTCTCTTTAATCGATATATTAAGAAACATGCTCACCTGTCAAGGAATTCACTTAAGAACACAAAGTATACTAAAATGACAACTTAAAGATCTCTTTCACACTAACTTTTGTAAATGCTAGTTGAGGAAACACGTTGAACTCTATCAAAATCTGAAGAGTAATTGAATCTAGTTGTTACCACTTTTACTGAATGATGAACGAAAATTAATTTTGCATCAACTCTTTTGGTGCTTTAACATTTTCTTTTTCATCTACTTGTGATGGTACGAGGTTCCTGTGCATAAACCTTTGACAATGTCTATAGAAGTTTGAGTAATAAACTTCTTCAAAGCTTTGCTCCCACCATCAACTTCTGAATTCCTTTCCTGACAGACGTGCAAAGTACGCCATTTTTGTTCTGGAGCTAAAGCTTAGGGGGTGTTTAGATCCAAAATATTTGGAATTTTGATCCTGTAGCACTTTCGTTTGTATTTGGCAATTAGTGTTCAATCATGGACTAATTAGGTTCAAAAGATTTGTCTCGTGATTTACAACCAAACTGTGTAATTAGTTATTTCTTTTACCTACATTAAATGCTCCATATATGCGTCTAAAGATTGATATGATGGAGAGAGTGTGTAAAAATTTGGAATTTTGAAGGGAACTAAACACCCCCTTAGAGGAAGTTGTACTGCATGATTAGATATTACACCAACCACCTACAATCTATTTTCTATTTTCACTGGTCTTTTGCTATGATGCTGCTGTATCTTTTGTTTCCTTTGTGTTAGAGTAAATAGGAATAGTACCACATTGTGTACCCACGTGAGATGTTAGTCATATGTACCCTATATAATCAGCCCATGAGGCCCAATGCAATACATCCAATATTCCACCAATTATATTCTCCTTCATGGTATCATTCGTCTAGGTTTAGATCCTAACCCTAGCCGCCGCTGCTTCCGCACCGCGCGCCCCCGGGGAGAGATCGATCTCCGCCGGGGGCAGCGCCACCCCTTTAGGCGCCGGATCCTATTGATCCCGCTGCCATCTTCGTCGTCGTCCAGCAGCAATTCGGGCTTTCTCGCGACGTCACGCTACCTTGTCGCCCTCACCATGCTCGCCATGGAGGCGCTGGGCGTCGTCCCCATCCTGCGCTGCCGTGGTGGTGGCCCGGGCCAAGTCGACCCTGACACCGAGCCGCCATGGTGGCGGCCGGCTAATCTGCGCCATCCTCGCGCGACCACGCGTGACCGCGACCCGTGCGCCCCGGCGCCGTCCCACTCCGAGTGTGTTGTCTCGTTGGGTACACCCGATCTCCTGCTGTTGTATTTTTTTTGGTTTACCCGATCACTGATCGGGATTGAGTCGCCCACCGCCCGTCGACCTCGCGCGTACTACTCCGGCATCGGCATCGGCTGCCCCGACACGTCGGCTGCCCCGGCACGCCAAGTACTACGTGCATCTTCTCCGAGCAACAGGGCTGCTGCTGTGTCGCCTCATCGGGCCGCAGCACCGCCGCCCGTGTGTCTGCTTCGCCGTTGCATCTACATCGCCGTCACCTGTGCATCGATGACTGTGATGCGCAATCCCTGCTACGCTATCCGTCTGCACAAGGTCTTCGTCTTGCTGATTGGGTCTTCGTCATCGAGCTGCCCCTACCCGCACCGTTGCTAAGCCCTGCTCGCCGGTCCGGCCGCCGCATCGCGTCGTCGCTGAGTCCTACTCGCCGATGCGTCCTCTCCCGCATTGCTTCTTCTTCGTCCAGCACAACCTCGTGGTTGGGGCCCTCTCCCTTGTACGCCTGGTATTGGCAACACCGTCGCGTGCTTTCGTCCCCGACACGTTGCTGGATCTGGCAAATCCAGCCTCGCCTCGGCGCTCAGGCGGCTTGACTGCATCGACTTCGGCATCGACCCTCCTGTTCCCACCTCGTCTGCCTCGATTGCATCGTCGCCTTTCTTCTACGTCCACGACGGTCCTGACTGCGTCGACTTCGGCATCGCCTCCTCCCACGACGATTGCCTCAACGCGTCTCCGTCATCACCATGGCGCCCCTTGTGCGCCTGCAGCTCCATCGACACGGCAACCCGACCACAACTACGTCGACCTCGGCCATCTTCAGCACGGCTTCTTCGACCACGGCTACTGCGCCCTCACACTCGGCTACCTCGACATTGGCATAAAGGGCTACCGCCTTGCATGAGGAGTCATCGGCTTCTTCTCCAGCCACAGCATGCGCATCGACTGTTATGACTGCGGGGAGATGTTAGCTTTGTCAGCTTCTTCTCCAGTCTCACTGTCTGCAGCGCTCCCGCTGTGACTGCGGGGGATGTTAGAGTAAATAGGAATAGTACCACATTGTGTACCAACGTGAGGTGTTAGTCCTATGTACCCTATATAATCAGCCTATGAGGCCCAATGCAATACATCCAATATTCCACCAATTATATTCTCCTTCACTTTGACAACCACTGAAAATCCACTTATGCTTGACTCTCCCCCATTTTTTCTCTTCCTCCATTGTTGTCATCCTTTTCCCCCCTTTCCCAGTCTTTTTCTCCAAGTGGAGTTATTTATGCATCTGTTGAACTGTCCATTTGTTGTCTATTTGCTGTTTGATGGGGTTAAGGGTTACTGATGCTGATCTCCAGTTGTTCACGGGCTAGTTTGGTTGGTGAGATTGTGAGAACGAAGACAACAATACTGTACTTGTATAGTGTAATACCGTACATTTTGGAATGACATGTTTGATGCCTTCTGCATCTGCCCTTGTCACTCATGGGAGTCTTGGTTCATCGTGACTAATTACATTAGTCTACTGACTTTTGTCTCCCATCATACATCATGTAAGTATTTTTTCCAATTACAACTCAACTATAATATTCCTGGTACCACGTTTTTCCAATTACAAGCTGTTAAGCCGTTGATGGGCCCTCAACATGTGTAGGTCCTTCAACTGTAGTTCTTGTATGCATGTGATATATGCCATGTGTACTGTTGAGATTGGTTTTCACATTTGCCCTGTTCGGCAGGCTGTTTTTTGGCTTATAAGTCGGCTGTGGCTGATTTGCTGTGAGAGAAAAACACTGTTCCACGGCTGATAAGCCGTGCTGATAAGCTCAGCCGAACAGGGGGATTGACTAGTATGCTAAGCTCTGGTCAGTCCACTTAACTAAGATAAGAACAGTCTTGTCTTGGCGTCCAACATATGTTTGTTTACTTCTGCATTCTGCTGAATCAATATACAATACGCCCTTAAGCATATTATGTATCCATATCATGATCTATTTCTGTGATCTTATCTGTACGCTTATCATTCTTGCTACATAGATCTGTGATTTCCATGTATACTCGTATGCCTGCACATCCACATGCCAAATATTTGAAGTATAACTGTTCATTCATCTTTGTGTGGCAACCAAAGTTTTGAGTGAATTGGTCGATGCATCATGTATGGGACTCCGCTAACTTCTGGTTATTTTTACTCTGGTGCAGTGACTTCCCCCTTTTTTTTTACCAGATTACATTCCTTCAGAGTTGTAGAACATTTGAAGAGTGAAAACGACATTCGGCATGCGAGCGAGATGCACATGTAGTTTTGTCCTGTTGGTAGAATCCATCAGATGCAAGCATCACATGGGTGAAATGTCCGTGGAGTTCTTTTACTGTTTGATGAACCATGCTTAGACAGAAATGGTAAAAGGCCGGTCAGGCAAAGGTACCCTGTTCTAGAAACTTTTCTTGGGTCAATGAGGGGTTGAGGGGGACTCATTCCTTTCTTTAGTTTTTCTTTGAGTCACCGTTTGATGTCCATACTCCAAGGCACCTGTTCTCTGAAAAGCAATATGTTATTTGCTGAAACTTTTTTTAATCTATGGTAGTTGACATACACCCTGTTCGTTTGGACTTATCAGCAGAATCAGCAGGCATCCATCAGTGTTTTTTTCTCATAATAAACCAGCAAACAGTACTTTTAGCACAATAAACCAGCGAAACGAACAGGGTGATAGGCTCTTTAATTTGAGCCCAACAAGGATCTATGTGTATTATCATGTTTTTTTTTCACGGCTCTTTTTATTCTATGACCGCAGCATGAATATGCTTTGCATCAGCTTAACTTGCCCCCATCGTATTGAAATTTAAGAATGGAGCAGAACGGAAATTCAAGAATAGGAATTTGCAAACCATGTGCACAGGATGACATGAGTGAGAATCTTTTGGCGTTTTGGCATGGGGCGGTGGTGCTTCACAAGGGGAACAGAAATACAGAATTCTTCCATGTCTGAAACAGCACCTGCCGTGTCAGATCGTGTGGTGAACATCAGAACATGGTAGCACGGTAGCACCCACAAGGCTACAAGGGAATCTCACGCCTTCTCCCCTCCACGTCTCCACCACGCCATGGAATTGGAGCTGTTCTGTAGCCAGAGCTCTCGTTCAGAGACGGGGAGACCTTGCATGCCTGGCGGCCATGGACATTATTATCTATGGACAAAGATAGGTTATGCATACTACTGTTTCAAAGACCAGCTAAGCTGATTAGTACATTATTCGTTTGCACAGAGGGAATCACTTCACTTGCTACAGGAGCTAAAAAAGAAGTTGCATGCAAGAAGGCACTCTTGAGTCTTGTTTCTATTCTAAGCTGCAGCCTTGTTCTTCATTGATCTTCTCGACGATCTGATGAGCCGCAGCTGCAATCTCATCCACAGAGGTAAGCTGGCAATCGTCCTCCACCTGCATTCGCCATATGATGATCCATCAGCAGAAAGTCAAAGAATTGCAACCTGATCTGCTCCATTGTACGGAGTAAACTATAATGATAAAGGCCATGTTTAGTTGTCCAAATTCGGCAGTGCCAAATTCACTGCTTGGCGCTGTAGCTTACTGTAGCATTTCCTTTGTATTTGGTAATAATTGTCCAACTATTAACTAATTAGGCTCGAAACATTCGTCTCGCAAACTACAACCACTGTACAATTAGTTTTTGATTTCGTCTACATTTAGTACTTTATACATGTACTGCAAGTTTGATGTAACGAAAATCTTCATTTTTATAGTGCCAAATTCAAAAGTTTGGAAGGAACTAATCTAAGGCCTTTGTAAAACAGACGGGGGAATTTGGAGCAGCTGTTGGAGACAATGCAAGATCCAAAATAGGCACGGAAACCTAGGCACCACCTTGCCACCTGACTTCAACCAAGCGTGGTATTGCGAACCAGGTACGAGTACTATACTCCTTGGAATGACAGCCATGTATATCTGCTGACTCTATCCGGGTATGGATGAAATTACGGTATACATGTCAGTTAAATTGTTTCACGTGTGACCAAATTTTTAGTAAATAACATTTATATTTATAACTCTAAATTAATTTATTATAAAAATATATTTTGTAATTAATCTAATAATATTTATTTGATATTATAAATATTTATACTTTTTATTTATAATTAGTTAAACTTGGTACACTAAAATACAATGCTGTTTCAGAATTTCATTGTCAGGGACGGAGGGAGTACTTTCTACTGTCGGGTAGCTGCCTGTAATTGTTTACGAGGAAATGTAGGAAGAAGGTTGTGGATGGCGTACCTTGAGGCTAAACGAATAGAGCACCATGTGGCCGGCGCTGCTCATGTTGAGGTGGAGCACGGTGAGGCGGTGGCCCTGGAGCCCCAGCACCAGGCGCAGCAGCTGCCTCGGCCGGCGCCGGGACAGCACCCGCAGGTTCGCGTGGCTCTCCACCATGGTCGCCTCCACGTCGGCCACGGCCGACGGCTTCGACCCAGACGCCTCCTCCTCTAAGCCGGCGCCCTCACGGTGGTCGGTGTTCTCTGGGGCCGCGACGACAGCGCACATGGAGTACTGCGGGAAGGTGAAGAAGTCCGCGAACGGCCCCGCGTCGTCGGGATCGACGTCGTCGGCAGGGCGCCGCCGGGAACGCCTCGGCGCCTCCAGCGACTGGAGCAGCTGCTCCAGCTCCTTGACGAAGTTGATCGCGCCGCCGACGATGGACGCCTGATCGCCCTGCACACACGGCAAACATTTGGCGCATCATCGTTCTAGACTGATTTATTGCTACGACTAGGAGAGGGCGTGCATGGGATGGAAATCGAAATCGAAGCTCGTCGGTTACCCGTTGCGTGTAGGCGGGCGGCATGAGGGAGCGGAGCGCGGCGAGGTACTCGTTCATCTGCTTGCGGCGGTTGCGCTCCACGGCAATGTGGATCATCCTCTGGCTCTCCACTTCCTCCTCGTTCTTCGCAGGCCTCATCCTTCGCCGCTTCCTTCTTCCGGCGGCCGCCGCTGTCGCAGGCAGTGCCGGGGCATCCTGACCGGCGCCGCCATTCGCACTCCCCGCGGACGCCACAGGCAGCGCACGGGCAGCCGGGTTGTCACCCAGCTCCTGCAGGAGCTGCGGCGGCGAGCACGCGGCCGCGTTCCAGCTGCCGCCGGCGGCGCCACCCATCTCGAACACCCCCTCCATTCCACTAAACAACAGGCCACTCCAAGGCCCTCCTGCTACCATGGCACCGCACCCAAAGCGACTGCCTTGCTGGGACTGCTGCTGGGAAAGCACCACGGCCTCCAGCGCCATCCCTTCAGGGTCTCGCCTCTCAAGAAACCACCAGCAGCAGCGTGTGCAGACTCACTCGAGCTAGAATCCGAGAAAAGTCAGGCCGTCTCTCCCATGGGATCGCCGCCCGGCCGGTGAGCCGTTCGGAGCGGTGGTTGTGGCGGCTTCTTGTAGCAACATAGGTTGTGGCACTACGGGGCTGGACTGGAGGGACACGTGAACACAGCTGCCTGCGCCGCTGCGCGTTCGGGAATCGGGAATGGCAACGAGAGTACTACGAAAGAGAGGGGGGTCGGACTCGGTCGGGTATATAAGATTGGCTGATGGGAGGGTTTGGAAGGGAGCGGGTTTTGGTGTGATTAGGCTATAATTCGGTCGCCTGGCAGCGGCGCCAAAAATGGGGCTCCGGCATGGGCAAAGGGGGGAACAGATTGATGGAGACATGGGACTATTCAGCTTCAGCTGGGAAAACAGCGAGTTGTGCCAAAATATTGTGAAATGGATGGAGGCTCGGAACGGGAGGAATAAACTACTACCTCCATGCGATTCCAACAAAACCATTTCGATTTTAACTTTTAGGTGCCTTCAAAATTCTAAATTTTTACTTTTCGTCGTATCACATCGAATATTTAAATATATGCATGGAACATTAAATATAGATAAAAAATAATTAATTGCACAGTTTGGTTGTAAATCACGAGACAAATCTTTTGAGCCAAATTAGTTCATGATTGGACACTAATTGCCAAATACAAACGAAAGTGCTACAATAGCCAAATTCCAAAAGTTTTTGCATCTAAACACATATGGAAAGGGTCAGGGGCGGACCCACAGGGTATGCCAGGTGGGGCAAGGCATACCCTGGGGTCCAGCAGTCATACATACATGATATAAATTTTATATGTAAAAAAAAGAGAAAGGAAGCAATCTTATTCGGTTTGCCTTCCACATGCGCACGTATCACGGACGAGACTCGCGAAGTAACTGCAGCGGCCTTGATCTGGAATCACGGAGGGAGTAACTGCATCTGCACGCGGTAGAACGGAAGGAGAAGTCGAGTCGTCTGTTGGTCATCTACTCGTCTTTGTCAGTTCGTCGGAGTCAGATCGTGTTCATCTGCACCTTTGCGGCGTGGCTGCACGGCGGGGCTAGGGCTTCGACAGCTCAGACTTACGGCGCGGGATGGCCGGACGGCGACTAGGCGAGACACGTAGATCGCTTCGGGCGTCGTCGGCGTGGCACCAACCAGGAGACGACGAGCCGTCGAGCCGCGACGAGACTCCGACGGCGGCCGTACTTGCAGGTATTGATCTTCTTATTTGCAGAAAACTTGTGTACTCACTACTCATATTTTATCTATTTATTTATGAGTGATTTGTTTGTATTTCAGTTCGTGATTTCGTTCAGCAGACAACATACCACTAATTTAATTAGCATCAATCCATTAAAGACAGCAGGCAGGCAGCATGTATTGAAAGGGTATTTTATGCAATGGTTATAGTGAAAACAAAGTCAAGAAATAAGCTAGGTGATAGTGTTTTGGATGATTGTCTAGTCACATTCATTGAGCGGGATATTTTCTTCGGAGTTGACGAAGATGATATAATCGAGACATTCATGTCATTAAGAAAGCGGCGGATAAACAAGTAATATTGTAAGTCTCTTCTATATCGCTATATTTCGAACTAGCTTAATCTTTGAATTTAAAGCTTATCATATTATTTAATGTATGTGGTTTTACCGAATTGTAAATGGTTTACCGAATTGCATAAAAAAAATTTAGGCATATCCTGTGGTAAAATCCTAGGTCCGCCACTGGAAAGGGTTTTGCTCCGATGGACCCTTTCTGGAAACTGCACGAATGTTAAAGCAGCCATTTAATTTAATTTAACTTAATTTAATTCATCCTGTGGGTATTATCAGGGCCCAGCCCTACCCATGCTCATAGCAAGTCCAGACTAGCCCAGGCTGATAGTTGTGGATGGATCCCGTCTAGTACAGTTGCCTCGAGCGTGCTTGTTTTGTGCACCGTGCGGAAGGTCGGCGGCGGCGGCGGCGCCACGCTGCTACCGAACCAGCGTGTGCGTGTATGAGGCCACGGAAGAGGAGAAAAGGGTCACAGACTCGTGGGGACGAGGAGGCAGGGGCATGGCAGCGGTCAAGAAGAAAAGGGCCGAAATGCAGTGGCGTGGGATGTGGCGCGGCAGAGCTAGGCTCGGTCGGCGGCGCCGCCGCCCGCGATGCTGCACAACGAACCCAAACGAAATCCACCGGAGTTATACAAAAAAAAACACGAAATCCACCGGCTGTTGTGGGGGCTGGACTATGGACATGGGTTAGGGCTGAACCTAGACCAGATCCATTTACGAAATAAATTTAAAATTATTATCGCCCTGCTTCAAGATTCATGCAAATTTTATGAAGAGGTCCACCCGAGCAAAACTAATATCAGTACTTATGATGAAAATTGTTATTATTATTATTATAGTATATCCATGTTGTTTCATAAATATATTGATACTCTTCTCTATACACATGGTCACATTTTATAGATGATTAAGAACTGAACTAGAATTACATTTTTTAGGATGAAGATAGTAGAGGTCTAGTATCAGTTATGCATATGTCATATGTGGGATCAAAAGCGTGTCCTTCAAGTGTAGAAACGTCGTTCCACTCTGTCCATAGCTACGTCGACAAGTCCATGCACCCATTATTCCCTTCCCTTGTTTTAACTTTTATTAACAGTCATCTAAGATAAAAAAAACATTAGATATACGTTTTGACCATAAATTTCTCTCTCAATATCTCATACAAAATTAAAATAAATCTATCAAAGCTATTAATTTCTCTTGCAATCTACTACCTCCGATCCATCACAAAAAACTTGATGTTTTAGTTTTGTCATAACTCAAACTATCTTAGGTTTGGTCAAATTTATAGAGAATGTTATAGGCATTTACTATATCAAATAGATATACTATGAAAAGATGTTTCATGATTAATTTATAATACTTATTTGGTAATATGAATATTAGTATTCTTTCTTTATGAACTTTGTCGTTCTGTTAGGACAAAACTAAAGCATCGAAAAAATCACGGAGATAGTAACAATTACTAATTGAAGCGCTAACCCTTAATTAACAAAAGGGAACCTTCTCAAACAAAAGGAATTTCATAACCCATATATGCCCATGACCACATTTGGTCCGCACTGCTCAAGATGTTAATTTCTTCCTCAAAGAATTATTTGTGTAATAGTATTTTTAATAAGAAATGAAGTGATTACAATTGCATTCCAATATAGATATGTCATAATAATTAAAAACATTTATAAGATTATCTATAGTAAAAACCTATAAAAATTATTTTCAAAGATATCATTGTATTAATATAACTTTAACTGAATTGTTGGTATATGAGTTGTTAAAGGAACGTTTTCGCGATTGCTGCAACATAGAATTACATATTTATGGGTCGTGCCATCATGCATGAATTTATAATTTAAATTGGCAAAGTAGGTAACTTAGACAAAAATATAGAGTTTACTTAGATTATGTATAATAATGGCAGGGTGGGTAGTGTAGATGCAAATTCAAATAGTTACTTTAGATTATTGTTTTCATAATGACACATGGGGGGAAAATTTTTATATAAATTTAGAGGGGTTAGTACTTTATGTTATCTTTTGTAAGTTGAGCTGACGGTAGTCTTTTTTTAGAAGATATAATCCAGTGACTATGATTATGAATGGTGGCTAAAGTCTAAGAAGTGGCGAACTAAGATTAGCTTAGTTGGTTGGAGTCCTTGTAATGGAACCTACCTACATGGGTTCAAGTCATTGATTTGAATTAGGGATGAAAACGGAACAGAAATATTTCGAATTGACCGTTTTCGTTTTCTATATTATGAACCATTTTTTAACATGAAAAATTGTCAGTTTCAATTGATTTCACAACCATTTTCAACCATTTTTTGTACTCTTTAATTGCTAAATGTAGAAATATCACGAACCGACCGCTTTCGTTTTTCTATATCGTAAGTCCGTTTTCGACTGTTTCCGACCGTTTTCATCCTTAGATTTGATACAGGGGCTCGCTATATTTAGATTTAGGACGCGATTGGCAGGGTTTCAGATTCTCGTATAAATATTTCTCTGATGAATTAGTCATTTCGTGAGACCGTTTGGCTAGCTCTCTAGATTGTTGGCACTAGAACTAGAATAAGGATAAACTAGGTTTTGAGTGTTTCTCCGGACTAGTACAAAATGATAATCGGTTACAAAGTGATTCTCTCTAAAATGTTTCTCTCTTTTTATGGTGTCTGGTACCAATTCTAGTGACTCTATTAAGAATTTAAAATGTTCCTCGTTGCCAAACACGCTCTTACTCAATAATTTAATGTGTCCATCGACAACAAGATGTCTGTGATGACTTTATTAATCTCGAGATCTATCGACTCAATCTCTAAGATGCTCATAGAGATAAAGGTGTGTTTGTGTGCATTTTTAGTGTGAGTGTGCAAAATTGGAAAGCCATGGAACTAAGACGTTGTTTGATTCATCATATCTGCCCCGTTATTAATTCACACAGCTAATAGATCATGCTCCTTTGCGTTTGGTTGGACTAAATACCGTATAGCAACGGGATCAGATACAAGTCGTACAAGGCTGATACCACTCAACTCTCAACTCCGAGCATTAATCGATTACGCTGCCGACTCTTAAGCGTTAAAAAAGCGAACCAAACAAATGTCGCTTTGGTCTTACACTACAATAAATTTTATTGTTGCAATTTTCAGTAATGAACCAAGCAACACCTAAATTTTTTTTATAAAAATAGATCGAAACATCGGAAATCAGCTGTTCGACATGCTCCTAGCTAACGAGCGAGCACTGTCCAAGAGCACCGACGCCGTGACGGGCGGTGGACTGTACCAGGGACTGGTTTGGGGTGCTGATGGGACAAATGCTCGACGTATTGACCCGTCAGTAGGACTGCTCGCACCGCGTACGCTATCTGGGTACTGGACGAGAATTTACTGGGCGATGAAGCTGCAGCCGGTACGCTAAATGTTACGCTATGCTACAGTAGTTCAGGAAATGTAGCGTGAGGGAGTTGGATAGCGGACGTGACGCTGCCGAGAAACGATAGAGAGCACATGTGCGGTGGGTCCCACCTGTTTAACTAACTAAAAAATATTATAACTTTCAAAACAAAAAATCAAATTAAATTTCGATTGTACTATTAAATTCGTTTTAATAAATATTTCAAAACAAGATGTCATATGGATATATTTAGATAAAGTGACAAGTAGACCCCACAGTTGATAGAGGATGGATGGATACAGAGAAACTGTATATTTTATGGTGACTAGGATAAAATATTCCTTTTAAAGGATGAATATAGGCCCTATTCGGCAGGTTGTTTTTTTCTTATAAGCCGGCTGTGACTGATTTGCTGTGAGAGAAAAATACTATTCCACGAATGATAAACCATGCTAATAAGCTCATCCGAACAGGGAATAGAGTTCCATGAGTGCGGCAGACAAATTTTGGCGAAAAAGTGAGGGCTACAGACCTGGCATCTCGCACAGATCACTGCCACGAGGGCGCACTCGTGGCCCCGTGGCGGACTCTGAGCGCACGGGGCATCGTGAAGCGAAGTGTCTCTCTTCTCTAGCCGCAGGCGCAGGGACGGGAACGGGAGACCAGCCTTCGTCGTCCGCTCGCTCCCCTGCCAGTGCCATGGAGACTGAGCCTGTATCACTGTTTGCCCTATCAAACATAGGCTGTGTTTAGTTCCGCAAAAACGTGTAAAAAAAGTACTGTAGCACGTTTTAACTTTATTTGATAAATAGTGTCCAACCGTTGACTAATTAGGTTCAAAACGTTCGTCTCGCAAAGTACAACCAAGCTGTATAATTAGTTTTTGATTTCATCTACATTTAGTACTTCATGCATGTATCGCAAGTTTGATGTGACGGGGAATCTTTTTTTCATAGTGTTTTTTTTAACTGAGGTACCGTTTAGATGCCAAAAATTTTACCAAATTTTTCAGATTCCCCGTCACATCGAATCTTTGGACGCATGCATGAAATATTAAATATAGATAAAAAATAAAACTAATTACACAGTTTAGACGAAATGAACGAGACAAATCTTTTAAGCCTAATTAGATCATAATTAGACACTAATTATCAAATAACAACGACACCGAAAATTTTTGCCAACTATACGCAGCCTGGACACAGCCATAGCGCTAGCTCTGCCCACTGCCTCGATGTCCATGCATGCGTGCTGTGCAGGCCGCAGCTGCGTCGCTACGACTACTGGTCATGAGCAGCGCTCCAGCAGGCAGCAGAGCTCGCAGGGCGTGCAGGATAGAGACCACTGATGAGCGAGAGGAGCCGTCGGCAAATGTTTTATCGTGCCTCGTTTAGATGCCGAATCGGGCAGCCCGATTTACTGTTGAACACGGCAGTAGTTTTGTTTTTATTTAATAATAATTGTCAAACATTAATTAATTAGATTTAAAATATTCGTCTCGCAAAGTAGAATAAAATTGTGTAATTAGTTTTTGATTTTATCTACATTTAGTACTCCATATATGTGCCGATATTTTGATGTGATGGTGAATTTTCTTTTTGTATAGTAGAATTTAGGGGTGAATTTGTGTATCTAAACGAGGCGGTACTCCAGCATTTGCTTGTACGGAGTACTGTAGTGTCGGAGTAGTACTTGTATTTGCAGCTCTTTTTTTGTACATTATTTTGGCTTTTCATTTGCTCAGCGTTGTGCCGTTGTTGGGGCCTTGGAGGTGAACGTTTTAGACAGAGCGTGGAATCCCGAAGAGAATCACGGTTCAGCACTAGCTTTCCTCCTGCTCTCTCGTCTAGCCATCCGCTCGCAAGCCGATCATGGTATTCAGGTGTGCTGTTTATCTCCTCTCCTACAACTACAATACAACTAAAAAAAATAAAAGGGAGATAATTGTTTGGTGCGGTAAATTTTTGGTGTTACCACCGTCCGCGTCCATGCGTTCCCGGCCTCCTTCTCCCTACCGCTGGAACATGGAAACAAAATTACCGCGCCTCCATCAGCGCGCCTCCCTTGCGATCGCTCGATCCCGCACGGCGCGGCTTCAAAAGGAAACGGGACGAATCGACCACGCCTCCCTTGCGACCCCCCCCCCGGCGCGGCTTCAAAAGAACGGGAGGAATATCGCCCCCACCCGGTAATTAATTATGTTCCCTTCCATAAAGATTACCTTCCCTCCGTTAAAAACATCGTCTCCTCCCAACCCGCCCACAGATCCTACAACGCCGCCGTCCTTGTTCCCATCTCTTCTGGATCCCTGCCTCGCTTGCGACGGAGGAGGACCACGCCCAGGTCCGCCTCTGCCGTTGCCGTTGCCGCCTGCTCTTGACAACCACGACCTCGGCCTGCGTCGCGAGGTTGCCCGCATCCCGCGGCCGCTACCCCACGCTCAGGTCTCCGCCGCCGCCGTCGCAACTAGTCAGACCGTCGTCCACGAAGCCGGACACCACGACACCGCCCTGCAGACGCCACCGGACAAGAACTGTGCGGCTTCTCTTTGGTACCCCACCTTCTGTTTGCCTGTGCTGTAGCTTTTGGTTTACGATGCTCTGCTCGTTTTCCTCCCAGGGTTCTCGCTGATGTGGTGCTTGGATTCGACTCGCTAGATTCGTACCTGGTGAGTTCTTGATGCATGCGTTTCGATTTGGAACCATTAATTAGCGCATTGCCTCATTTCTCAGAGATCTCTGCATTAGGAGTCTCAAGGGAAGATATTTTGTTGGTTTCTGACGTTTGAAAGTCAACTTGTGCATTCCAGCGCTGCATAGTTTTTGTTAGCTTGTGTAAATGCCTATGCATTTGTGTTAGGACCCCTTCTCTTTTGGCTCATAGTAGTACTAGAAGGAGTGAGGTAGTAATTTTTAAATATTTTTTCTGCGGAAGTGCATACAAATTTGTTGATTCATGTCTATGGAAACTTAGAATGCTGTTATTAACTACAGTATTATGATGACATCTTTAAAATATTTTTATCAGTAATTGTGTTGAATTAATTATACTACTAAAACATTTGTCTATTCCGTTGCTAATGAGTAAACACATGTTGAGGCATTACTCTCATCTTCTCTTGGTAAATTGGAGCATCCATTGTTTGGTTCAGTATGTGTCAAGATTTTAACAACTGTGCTGCCATGCCAAACTGCATTCAGCACTCAAAAGCATCAAGTGTAAAAGTAAACTTACAATATGAAGCCTCATTTCATTTAGTTTCGCCTGAGTGTTGCTTATAAGTTACAGCACTAATACTGCATAACAGTTTAATGATTTTGCCTCTGACATCATTGTGCTGCAGGAAGGACACTGTCTACAACCACTAAGTGCTGAGGGCTAAGTGATGAAGGTTCTAGGCTGCTCCTGTGTTGTCGTCAACAAGGTGACTATCAGTTTCATGAATTAAACTGGTTCCACAAGCTAATAAAAGTATATTTTCAGTGACTCCCTGCACTTTCCTATTTACAACTGTGCATTGTAGAGAGATTATTTCCTTTGTATTCTATTCCTTAACTGATTGACAAACCTGATAAATAGAGTGACTTAGGTTTTTAATTTTTTAGGAATTCTCAGGATCACATGCTTGTTAGAAACTTGTGGAAGTTTGCATAATCTAAATCTCACTTAGCTTTTAGAGCTGCAACTTGGTTCCATATATTTCTTTCGATAATGATCTCTGCTGTAAATTTGCTCTTCAGGTGTTCTCTCTTCTAGTCTATTAGTTTTTTGCTTTTGATTGCTTGGTTTCCCTGCATTCCGAGGTGGGTGAACGCAGCTAGGACCAGAAGGCAGAACTCGCCTTGGCTGGCGCCTTCGCCAGTGCCGCGGCCTTGTCAAAGACTTCCTGCTGCTTTCCTATCAAGGTCACAATATTGTGGTCAGAGCCATATCATTTTTCACCAAAGCATCACCATGTCCTTAGAAAAATACTACAGCTTTTGGCTTTCACTAAACCATCATAATTTTGGCTGACAGCGGTGGTTCAATTCACAGTTATCATAATCCTTCTTTGTGTCCCAGGGTGGTTTGGATAATGATGAGGTTGTTGTCCCGATCTTCACGACGTAGGATCTTGATCTTGATAACTAGTTGATAACAGCCGATAACTTGCTGCAAGCAGCGATAACTAGTGCAACCTGACGACACGCACAAGGAGCCAACCACCGTCTCTATACGGCAGCCTGAACCAAGGATTCGCCCAACCACACTCTCAAAGAAACCAACCTACGCAACCTGGAATCAATGGACCAGGAGCACGGATTGGGTGCCGATGACGCGGCCGCTTCTGTAATCTCCGCGAAGGAAGACACAAGAGCAAAGGGGTAGAGATCTCTCTCTGGTTTTTGTTAGCACACAGCTGAACAAAGTGGTCTGTATTCAGATTGTCAAAAGTCCTCTTTTCTTTACAAGCATAGGAGTATTTATACAAGGAACAACCCTCCTGTATAGGTGTGATCACGAGATGGAAAATAAAAAGACTAGAATGTGAAAAGGCTTTCACGAAATGAGTTTCCAGGAGTCCACGCGACTGTCAGTTTCCAAAGCAGTCTCCACTAAAAGTGTCATAACTCCCTAGTGGAAAGTCCAAATGATGATCCGTTTCTTGAGTGTGAAACTAGACTCAACAAGCTTTCCATCCATATATGTCATGCACCATGTATCGTCGTAGACTGGTACAGTTTTGCACGGGAACTTGAACAACATGCATGCTGTCGACCACCTGAACAGTCCTCACTAAATCTGGTCGGACGCTATGGGGAAAATTCCAATCTGGTCGGGGCTTATTGCATTGGAAAATAGACTTGATAAGCTTTCCAAAATGTCCTCATGGACCTTCATAGCTTTTGTGAATCAAGAGTTATGGTCGATTCTTTCTGCTGGTTCCGTTGCGCTGGACTGGCCCAAGCTGGTGGTCGGTGGTCTGGTCCGAGCTGGTGGTCGGATTCTTAATCCTCTTCATGTATTTTCCTAAGTACAACCAAAGTAGCACTCTTAGGTAGTATAACATTCTCACAAGTGTTAGAATTAAGATCAATTAGGAACGAATTCACCTGCTCTTGTAGTTTCTTAGCACGACTTCTTGTAAGTGGTCCTGGATTTGTGATATTCATGTTGGATGGTGAATGATTGTCACTCGAGGAAGCACATATGACTGAGATGTCCTCATCAGATAAGCTTTGTTTGTCTGAATGAAATGCAATAATAATTTCGGTAGGGTACTAGGGTTGCTTAAATTATTGCCAAACGTAGTTTCTATGTCAGGTCTATATCATTTTATTTTATCTCTACAATACCTTCAATAGGGTTCCTTTGCTGAACAAAGGATCAGCCGACGTCTCCACCGTCGTCGTCGCGCGGCTGCTGCGGATCGGCTGCGTCTCCGCCGTCGTCGTCGCGCGGCCTCGCCCTGACAGTAGAAACGCAAAATAATGACAAGGTGTTGAGTATGTCAAATTCTTGTTGTTCTGCATGGCCATCTCAATAATATATAGTCATGATAAGAAAATTTCCCCTTTAAGTGTCAAAATTTGTCCCTCTGACAACATTGTTTCTCTACATAGGTTTCATAGACTAATTCAACAATACCATAACAGTCACAATATTAGCTTAAATGTATGGTTTTAAAATAGACATTTATTCATTACATATATCATTTTAATCCCTTCACCAATACTCTGTGATAATGATTCACAGAAACAAGGTGTATATTATTCTTTTATGAATTGTACATCAGTCGTCATGGTTGGGTGACGGGCTGCGCGCAGGTGGGCTCCAACCTCGCGCCACTCGATCGCGCCGCCGTCCGCAGCCACGTCTACACTAATATTTACATATATATACTCAAACCTGTGTACAAAATGTTACTCTAAAACACAAGACTAAACTGATCCTATATAGCTACAAGAATCAGTAATTCGTGAATTGTGACAGGTAGACTATCAGTAATCGTGAATTGTGACAGGTAGTGTTGATGGATACGCCAAGGTCAACCGGTGATCGGGTACCTTTGGGAGACCTTACAAATACAACACATGAAGGTATATAAACTTTTACACTCCCTACATGTTCTATATATATGTTTTCAACTCCTCACCAATCTTTAATGAAGGGAATCATACCCGATTGAGGTTGGTGCCACTAGATGGGGATCGTAATAAGCAGAAGAGGCAGAGGGAGAGAGAACGGTATGCAACAATATCCGATGAAAAGGGGAGTGGAAGAAACAAGAAACGACGACAGAGGTATAAGATGAGTAACCAAGAGAATGTTGATCTTGAAAACAATATGACTGTCCATTCAACAGGTATGGTGGTATTGCTGAGTGTCATTTTAATTGCCATACGTGTGAAATTAATAACAATTACTATGTTTAAAACTGGCAGATGCGAATACAAATAATGAAACAGAGGAAAATAGTGACTGGCTCCATAGGCAGTTAACCTATAGTAATGGCTTACAACAATTATCAGGTTACTTGTTTTGCCACTAAAAGTATTTATTGGTGCGGCGACTGAAATATCGTGGTGACATAGTTTGCTTATTGTATGGTTCAATTTTAATTATATATGGTTATATTTGTAGACGTTACGGAACCTTCAAGTTGCATTGGTGGCACCGATGATGTGCATGTAATTGACAGTGAGAAAGATATCAGCACTATTTATGAAACGGGTATATTTTTGTATCTATTGCTTTATATTATTGTGATCGTGCATGTGTTAGTTTCTTACGGTTGTGTTTAGACACCGTCCTAGCGTGCTAGATTAAGATGTCATTCCATGATATATAGGTTCTGGATATGCACCGAGTCCCCTCAACCAGGTTGTCACATGTCCAAAAGAGCGTAGGCGTCTTCAGGCCAGAGCACGAAGAGCTGCAATGTCTCCTGAACAAAAGGCGCTACTGAATAAGAGACGACGTGAGTTGTATGCAACAAAAAATGCACAAAAAAAGTCTGCAAATGTGCTGCAAATGACTCCAAACGACACTGCCGAGTCAACAGGTGTGGAAATAATATTAATTTCTTTACACATAAAAAAATCGTAGTTCTGTAGGACACTTATTGTATCAATAAATTTTTAGACGGTCCCGTCCCTTTAAGCATTGGAGTTCCCAGTGATATTGACGACAATTTAGCTGAGACGGGTATAAACACTGTTCATGAAACGGGTACGCCTTTATAGAATTGTAGCTTTGTTTTTAAATTAGAAAAAAAGTTTGAACACCATCATAGCTAACGCTGTTGCGTAAACATGAATTATTGTGTGTCCTTCATCGATGAGACGTTGAGACGACGTTAGCTAGAAAGAGCACGAAGGGCTGCACTGTCTCCTGAACAAAAGGCGCTAATAAACAAGAGATGACGTGACTTGTATGCGGCACAAAATACAGCATGAAAGCTACAAATGACTCTACAAGAGAAGAAGTTAAAACGAAAAGAGAGCAACAAGAAATACAAAACAATGGTGAGAGAACACCGAGCCAACAATCTGCATCCGGACTCAATGGCCATGGAGAGCCCTCACTTTAACCCTCAGCTTATTTTTCCTTCTTCACCTCAATCGCCTGAAGCGCCTTCACAAGATATGGAGATACCCGAAACGGGGGCACGCCTGTTGACATCGCGCCATCTGTAGTTCAAAATTCAGAAGTCCAGACCCCTAAATTTGCTAAGCCAACACAAACCATACATAGGCATCATGTGACCACTGGTGAGAGAAATGCCCTTCTATCCCGTCGCAATCGGGCTTTTGAAGCAAACATTGGAAGAAGGGCTAGAGGGTGTACAGATGAAAAGTGCAATGATTCAAATGAGCCGACTCAACCGAGTGTGGTTTACAACGGTAATTAGCCTTGATCACTATATATTGTCGGTACTTTCACCTTCACTCTCATATTCCAAAAACTTATACATTTTTTTACTACAGATGGTGTCACCCAGGAAACTCTAATTTCACCACCTAATAATTGCACAGGTACACAGATACAACCGTCTGTAGTTGACGGTACCTCTTCAATGCCTCGAAATGGTGCACGAGGTCATACACCAGACGAGATGGTCGAGGATGGTATTTTCTTTATTAAAATTATCTATTTTTGTTTTTTATGCCATCATGTTTCTCTCATCATATATGTGGTCGTGCCGCACAGACTATGATGAGGATGTCATATTTGAGGAGGATGAGGAAGAGGATGAGGTGTACTTTTTCATCGGACAAGGTACACCATGTAATACTCAAAAGTCAAAACATTCTTTCACAAACTTTCTTTTAACGCGTAACACATCAAAAATTTATCAGAAGACGATGAGGAAGAAACTAACGTCGAGCACAGTCTCGACACGGATGAGCAATAGAACAGTAAGCCTGATGTCCCGGATCCATACGACAAGGTTTACGCTAATGTCCCGTCAGAGTCGCATATGCTACCGTCAGTGCCGAACTGCAAGCACTGCAACGCAAAGAAATTCGAGGGTGAACCCCCTGGATTCTGTTGTCGGGGCGGAAAGATTCACCTTTCAACTCCAGAGACACCACCAGAGCTTATGAGGTTGTGGTCAAGCTCGGACGCTGATGCTAGGCACTTTCGTGCTAACATCAGATATTTCAACGGTCACTTCTCTTTCACTTCTTTGTACTGCCACCTAGATCGTATCACCACTAACATGCGAATCTGCGGTGTCTATACGTTCCGTGCTCATGGCCAGATTTACCATAACATACGATCATTTGGTAAAGAGGAGGGTGTCGAAAAGAGACACCTCGAGCTTTATTTTTATGATGATGATCCGTCCCTCGAGCATCGGATGAGCAAGTGTCGTGAGCAATGCGCCCAAAAAGACAGAGAAGTTATACAACAATTGGTGGGGATCCTTGAAGGAAATCCCTACTCTCAGCAACTAAGGAATATGGGACACGTTGAAAACCTCGAGGATTACCGGGTCGAGTTGAACCTTGACCAACGTCTTGACCAGAGGACATATAACATGCCATTGACATCAGAGGTGGCCGCCGTCTAGGTTGAGGGGAGTGAGCGTCATGGCCAATTCGAGCATAGTGTTCTCCTGCAAGGGAAAGATCGGTCTATACACGACATCCGCTCATATAATGCATGCTACGACTCACTGTCATACCCGCTATTCTTTCCAAAGGGTGAGCTCGGGTGGCACAATTGCATCCCAAAAGTGGGTGTGACTATGGCTCAAGTTGAGCGAGCTCGAGCAATCCGCAAAAGGCGTGTTGAGAGTGGTGATGATGATGATGGAGGTAACTTGAACTCTTTTTAATAATGCAATATAAATTGTTTTCTGTTAACTCATGATACTAATTTGAACAATGTCTCCCTGTAGAACCTGTTTCGAATACATGTGTCTCCGTGCGCGACTACTATTGCTATAAGTTCTAGATGCGACCAGGGATATTTAATCCAATACTCTATGATCGGCGTCTTTTTCAGCAGTTTGCCGTCGACACCTACATCAAGATTGAGAGCTCGCGTTTAGATTACATGAGAAACAATCAGGATACTTTGAGGGCTGACCTGTACCAAGGCCTGGTGGATAGCATGCATTCGGGTGAAGGGTCTGCTGAGAATGTCGGAAGGCGTACTGTCCTGTCTTCGTCATTCATCGGAGGACCCCGTGATATGAGGCGTCGATACATGGATGCAATGGCTCTGGTGCAAAAGTATGGTAAACCTGATATCTTCCTCACAATGACGTGCAAGCCTAACTGGGATGAGATCAAGAATGAACTTTATCCAGGCCAGACACCACAAGACCGCCCAGATCTCGTCACACGGGTCTTTAGAGCAAAGTTAGATGCAATGAGGAAAATGTTGATGGAGAAAGACATACTTGGTAAGGTGAAGGCCTACGTCTATGTAGTGGAGTTCCAGAAGAGGGGCTTGCCGCATGCACACTTCTTGTTGATAATGAAACGAAAGTACAAGCTCACATGTCCTGAGCAATATGACATGATTATCAGTGTAGAGCTACCAAACAAGAAGAAGTATCCTGAGCTCTACAAGATGGTGACGAAGCATATGATGCATGGTCCCTGCGGGACACTTAATCCATCCTGTCCGTGCACGGTGGGCCGCGGGTCATGCAAGAACCGTTACCCACGCCCATTCTGTGAGGCAACGTCACAGGGAAAGGATTCATACCCCATCTATCGACGACGCAATGACGGCCGCATGCAAAATGTTCGAGGCCATTACCTGGACAATCAATGGGTCGTGCCTTACAACCCTTGCCTGCTACGTACCTTCAACCGCCATATAAATGTTGAGGCATGTGGGAGCATTAAATCAGTGAAGTATCTGTTCAAGTACATATACAAGGGACATGATAGGGCATCGGTGGTGATGAGGGAGACCAACAAAGTAGACGAGAAAGGGAACATTGATGAGATCAAGCAGTATAGAGACGCCCGGTGGGTGATGCCTCCAGAAGCACTATGGAGGATATATGGCTTTGACTTGAGTAAGAACCATCCACCAGTACAGCAGCTACAACTTCATCTACCTGACATGCACATGGTGGCATTTCATAAATGGGACCAGCTCGAACGGATCGTTAATAGGCCAGGTGTAGAAGAGTCAATGCTGACAGCATACTTCAATGCAAACAGGCATCATGAGGAAGCCCGCGGAATCTTGTATCGGGACTTCCCGGAGCATTTTACCTGGCAGACTGATGGAAAATTCTGGCAGAAAAGGAAAAACTCCATTTTCCAAGTTGGAAGAGTCATCTCGGCTCATCCTGCTGAGGGAGAACGCTACTTTCTTCGTGTTCTCTTGAACAATGTTGCTGGTGCTACCTCATACAAACACCTCAGAACGGTTGATGGCGTGCTACTACCTTCATTCCGTGAAGCTGCAGAAAAGAGGGGTCTAATTGAAGAAGATAATACACTGGATGAATGTCTTACTAAAGCTACTTTATTCTAGATGCCTTCCTCTCTGCGAAGGCTATTTGCAACAATATTGGTATTCTGTGAGCCACATGATGTGATGGGGTTGTGGATAAAACACTATGATGCAATGTCAGAGGACTACAACCACAGTAATCCATCCCCGGATCTGGTGCAACAGATGGTTTTGATAGACATTAGAAATATGGTTCAGTCTATGGGGAAGGACATAAGGTCATTTCCTCTTCCAGACATTGATCACTCATACGACGATGCCAGCCATGTTCCTCGTGAGATATTTGAGGAAGCTAGCGTCGAGCAGAATCCCGAAGATGTGCTATTGTGTGACTCACTCAACGCTGAGCAAAGGTCTGCCTATGATGAGATAATGGTCGTTGTCTGCAGCAAACAAGGCGGGCTGTTCTTTGTGGATGAACCTGGCGGGACGGGAAAGACCTTTTTGTATAGGGCACTTCTTGCAAAACTACGTACTTAGGACAAGCTTGCCGTGGCTACAGCTACATCTAGAGCTGCAGCGGCCATAATGCCAGGCGGGAGGACGGCCCACTCGTGTTTCAAGATACCCCTAACTCTTTAGGAGGGCGGTTGCTGTAGCTTCACGAAACAGAGTGGTACTGCCAAGTTGCTGCAGCAAGCAGCTCTCATAATTTGGGACGAGGCATCTATGACAAAGAGGCAAAATATAGAAGCACTAGACAACAACCTACGAGATATAATGGGCCGATCACACCTACCGTTTGGAGGGAAGACTGTTGTCCTTGGTGGGGATTTCAGACAGGTGCTCCCTGTTGTGCGGAAAGGATGCAGGGCTCAAATAGTCGGTGCTTCTCTACGAAGGTCGTATCTTTGGGAATCCATGTGCCACCTAAAGCTCGTCCGCAACATGAGGGCTCAGAGTGACCCGTGGTTTGCAGATTATCTGTTGCGTATTGGTGGTGGAACGGAAGAGGTTAACGGAGATGACAATGTACGTATTCCAGACGAGATCTGTGTCCCGTACTCTGGTGATGCCGAGAAAGATCTTCATACATTGATCGACATCATTTTTCCAGATCTAAATGCAAACATGGCGGACAAAGACGACATCACCACCACAGCGATTTTATCTACACGTAACGATTGGGTGGATATGATCAATATGAAAATGATTGATATGTTCTAGGGTGGCGAGACGGTGTATCACAGTTTTGACTCCGCGGTAGATGATCCACATAACTATTATCCATCAGAGTTCCTTAACAGTCTGACCCCCAACGGGCTGCCTCCACACGTCTTGAAGCTCAAGCTCGGGTGTCCTGTTATATTGCTTAGGAATATTGATCCTGCCAATGGGCTATGCAACGGTACAAGGCCGGTGGTGCGGGGGTTCAGAAGAAATACAATCGACGCGGAAATCGTGGTGGGGCAGCATGCTGGGAAGCGGGTATTCCTTCCTCGAATACCGCTATGTCCGTCTGATGACGAGATGTTTCCGTTCCAGTTTAAGAGGAAGCAGTTTCCTATCAGGCTGAGCTTTGCCATGACGGTCAACAAGTCACAGGGCCAAACTATCCCGAACGTGGGTGTGTACCTGCCCGCACCGGTATTCTCTCATGGTCAGTTGTACGTTGCGATATCTAGAGCCACGTCAAGAACCAATATTAAAATCCTTACCCTCCCGCCTGATGCGGATGCACAAGAGGAGGAGGCCAAAAAGATGGAGAAAAAAAATGCTAAAAAGAATGCCGACGGAAAAAGGAAGAATGCGTCAAATAAAAAAAATAATGATAAGAAGACCCCAATAGTGAATGGAACGTTCACGAAGAATATTGTATTTAAGGAGGTTCTAACGCCGTAGCGAGGTAACAAAACATTACTAACGCATACAATGTATTTTTTCATTCATTTTATATTGCACAAATAATATCTCACTAATGTCATATTTATTGTTGTTCCTAGGTATTTCTAAACGGTTTATCAGACTCTACACGGAGATGTTGTATATACACTTGTGTGATGGCATAATGAAAATTAAACATGTGTTATATTATTGTTACAAAAATGACACAGAGTGTTTTGTCCATGACTATTACACGTGAATGTTTTCAAAATGATGAGTTTTGTCAACTTTCCCCTCTTTTCTCATGTGTCAATGTGGGATCAACCGAATTAGCACATGCATAATTACAAACATAAATTAATTGAATAAAACCAACGAAGCAAATTTGCGGTAATAATGAACAATAGTGCTAAACAACATCATACCAGTTGTCGTGGGATGGCACGATCGTAGTGGCGTTGGTTTCGCGCATTTAGGAGGATCGCATCTTTGCATTCAGGAGTTTGTGAGCGTGCGATGCCGCACTCTCTGTGACTGTGTTTGATTTCACAAACTTTGCTTTTTGAGATAATGTCACTTTAATGTTGGTATTTAAGTTTTACAGTATTATCATCTTATTATGTGATCCGTGTGTTTTAAATACAAAATATTAGGTATCCCGTAGCAACGCACGATAAAATCCAGGCGATTCTCATGGAAATTTCAACGGGAAATAGTTGATTTCCGCGGAAAACAAAGAGGGTTCTCTCGGGTTTCAAATGGAACTTCGATCAAATGGGCAAGAGCAACTGGATATTATGGTATACTCCGTAGTCCGTACAAGGATATGAGTATATGACCAAATAGAAACAAGGACAACGTACGATGCATCCATTCAGCCACGATACTAGTACTGCTAAAGGAATGTGTTAAGGAGACTGTACCATCATATTGATAGCGCAATGATCATGCTGAAACACTGGCTTCTCATGTGGGTGTGGGTCAATAAGCACCGTCGTGTCGGCCGGCCTCAGAACAATCCAAATCAAAAGAAACGTGGAGTTGGTGTCTCTTCTCGAAAAAGAGCGGAAAGTGCGAGCAGTAGACTTCGGCTTTTTAAACAGGAACTCAAAATAATTGGCCGCGTGCAGCAACATGCGAAATCTCTTTCTAACGTTAATAATGTTGGGAAAGTCGATCCCGACAAACACGGGTGGTTCAACCTTCGACGACCAAGGTCTAAGCAGGGCGCATTTGGTTCGGGGCCGTTTGGGTGCGCTCCCGGAACTGCTCCGGCAGCCGCTTCACCTCCTCGCCAACCAAACGGGTCCTCACGGCTTAGCTCCTTGGAACAAGCCCTGGAAAACGCGCTGAGAGGAGGCACGAGACAGAAGCGGACCCCTTGTTTAGTTCCCCTAATTCTCCCCTAAATTCCACTATGCAAAAAGAAGATTTCCCGTCACATCAAAATGTCAGCAAATGTATAGAGTACTAAATGTTGATGAAATCAAAAACTAATTGTACAGTTTTGTTGTACTTTGCGAGACGAATATTTTAAGCCTAGTTAGTCAAAATTTGGATAATTTTTACCAAATGCTAACGAAATGCTACAGGAATTTTGATACAGTGTTTTTCTCCCCTGTTCTGTGAACTAAACGAGGCCGGAGCTGAAAATACTGGCTTCCTTCGGCTCCTCCGCCCAGGCGCGTGGGCCCTCCCTAAACTGCCCTTCCTCTGAGCGTGGGCGAGGCGGAGGCAGCCCGAGCAGACGTGCCGGAGCCCGAGCGAGGTAGAGGCGGCGGAGAAGCCAAGCTGAATTGTAGGTGAGGAGCAGGCGGCCAGGCGAGCTCACCGGAGCGCGGTCGAGGCGGTGGCGGTTGGAGGAGACGCGCTGGAGCCTGGGGGCCGCTGGGGCATGGACGCTGAGAGGCGTGGGGGCGCGGAGCTACCAAGACGTCGTGGCCGGCGGGGCACGCGGCCACCGAGGTACGAGGATGGGCGACCGCCTGGAACCGTCGGGGCGCCGGATCTTTCAGGTGTAGCAGCTGAGGCCAAACGTATCTTGCTGAGCGGATAAGCTGAGGCCAAACGGATCTTGCTGAGGGGATAAGGATAAAGAACGAAGAGAAAAAAAAGAAAAGAAAAAAGTAATAAAGGAAGAAAAAAAGAAAATAAGATAAGGGCATAATGGATATTTTATCCCTTTTTATTACCAGTGCTGCTGTTTTACCAAACGGTTCAAAAAAATTGTTTCAGCTCCTCGAGTGAATCTGCTCCACAGGTGAAGCCACAATTAAAACTGTTTTGGATGGAGTCGGAGCTCTACCAAACGGGCCCTATTTAAGTCACCACACTGCACCGCAGGTTTCACGCCACATCTGAGTCGCGTGTTTGGTTAGCTGCCGAAGATTTGGCGCTGCTAGTGTTCGCGCGACGCTAGTTCATTTTGCCGTCACGGGATGCCAAATGTGTGGCGGACGAATCATCCGTTGCACTTGCGGTGCGGCCGCATCTAGGGCGTGGCATGCTTAGGCGGCCACCAAACAGGCCCTTAGTCCCAAGATTACCTTTGTCTAACGATGCCATGATTGCCAAGGCTAAAGTCCCTATGGTTTTGAGCCAGAAAGTGATCTCTCTTTATTGGGGTTCGAGTCCCTCTTTTATAGCGTACGGTTACATACATTCACTTGTACATTTTTACCCTTTGCCAGCTGAAGCACCCCTGGTTAACCAGGAACTCAAATGTGATACAATATCAGTCCCAGGAGGCTAGTAACATATTTATTACATCAGATAGGTCTCATTGCAGTAGTCTCGACAAGCGTGGACAATGAAGATATGACACGATTAAAAGTAACCACAACATATGCATGTGCTATTTGGATGGAGTTGTAGCTTAGGACCCACACGTCATACACTCATGCAAGGGAAGGGAGAGAGAAAAGCTAGCAAGGGTCTTCTTCTTGCTTCTTGCATGGACGACGCCATGGTTGAGCTCGTGGAGCTCGGGAGCGGCTCAGCATAGGCAAGGGCAAGGACGGAAGTAAAGAGAAGACCACAAGGAGAGTGGGAAGAGCAAGGGGATGCTCATGGGCTGCTCACCTCGTTGTGCGACGACAGTCGAGCCCAGCTCGTGCATACGGCTGCATACGGTATACGCGAGACAAGTGAAACGAGAGCAGGCAAGCGAGTGGTGAGTTGAGTGTGCTGCTGTGGGAGAGCAACCAGGCGTACCTTTTTATAAGCCAGGAAGCAGGGATGTGCCACTGGCTTGCTTGCTTGCCTCCAATGGCATCGCTGTGGTCGGATGCTTGGACGGTGCGGCGCGTAGCGAGTAGATGTTTAGCATGCAAATGGACGGTGCCTAACCTTGCATGGTGGTCGGTGCCTAATTTGCATGTATTCATTAGCTATCTGTATGTGTGCATGTGTGGGTGCACTGCTGACACTTGTTTGCTTGTGCTTTGCATGCTGGTGGTATATGCATGTTGCCTGTGTGTCTTGCTTGTTTGCGTGGTAAATGGTAAAAGTGAATATTGCCTCGGTGGGTGCTTTGTCTTGCTTCATTTTGCCGCGTATATACGAATGTGTTGTGGCCATGCATGGAGAAGAAAGATAGTGTGAAAGGTGGGAGGTGGAACCCGCTGTCATGGCGGCGTGCGAGCTGCCGCAGTCGGCGAGGGGGGGGTCTGAGCGCGGGTGCGTGCTGCGGCGATGGTGGTGGGGTCGGCGCACGCGCCACTGTCGGGGCATCGGACGAAGCGAGCGAGCGTGAGAGAGAGGTATGGGGAACGGGCGGGTGATGTCAATGCCACGGTGCATGATAAATTGAAGAGAGGTAGTTGGGATGGATATAAGATGGATAAGATTTAGAAGGATATAGAGCTCATATGACTTATAGTTTTTGAAATGCATTTGAAAATAATTTTTAACACGAGTGATTTTTGAATGTGAATTTTTGGGATGTTACACCAGCTGAGGCATATTCTAGAATATTCCCCGTCTACAGAAACCAACCCCCCAAGGGCATCAAAACTTTCTTACACTGAACTGTCTTATTGCATGGGCCCTTGTCGAGTTGTGTTGGAGGCCTATTGGGCCCTACGGGATTGCTCGGGAGTCTCCAGTCACGAAGGCAATACTTTGATCCAGCAGTCATGGTCCACCGAAGGCTTCATGCACCCGCCGGAGGCGACGGGCCGACAGACTTCGTCGCTATCAGCGAATGCCCCCGCTCGCTAATGATCCTCGAATGTGCCAGCGGGCCTTCGGCCGTTGATGGCGGCATCCTCGCTCCTGAGCCCTCGTCGAGGCCCGAGAGTCCTCTCCTGCACGGTGCCTCCTTCCTTCGCTAGGCCCTCCATCGATCCTGCACTCACAAAAACTTTAGGAGCTACATTAAATTTGGTTGGAGAACCATCGAGTCCAAATCTTTGCTTCCCAATAGTTCCCTTTTGAGGGTAGGGTTTGACTCAGGCGAGCCTGACCCTCGAGTCTTGGCCTCCGAGGGTTCTCCTCCCCCTTGAGCTCGTTTTTGTTGGACCTGTGCCACATTCATTTTTTACGTGTGAAACGCCGGTTGGTCTTCTCGGCGCACTATAGTTGAAACGACTAGGCTGGAGTTTGACTGCGACGACGGAAGTTGGACTGAAGCTTGGGCGACTATATGGGGGGGGGGTAAACCCGAGGCACCCCCAGTCGCTTTCACTGCAGTAAAAGAACAACTTTGCTTTGTGTTGTGGGCTTTGTTTCTGCAAGGGTTCTGTTCTGATTGTTTGCCTTTTGGAGGTGGCTATATTTCGTGGATATGGTTCGTGGTCCCAGTCTTTTGATATCAAAGGCGGAGATTGGCATTTATACTACGAGTGGTCTATGATGACGAGTGATAGGACTTGGGATCTGGAGGAGACTTTAGACGATGTCGAAACCAGCCCTCGGGAGTTGATCGAGGGCGGGAGCAAGGGTGGTGGCAATAGGATTGAATATCCAAAGTCCCATGAGTTTGGGTCTTCTCTCATCTTTGAAGATTTTAGGTGTCAAAACCTCATACCACCCTTCCATACAATATTGTTGGCCAATCATTTTGAGTGCCTAAAGGTCTATATTTCTTATTTGTTATATAAATTATAGTATGTATTTTTTTTAAAAAAAATGCAGCAACGTGTGAGACGTTATCTAGTTATAGTTTTTGGATTTTTGGATACCGGCAGCCAATTACCTGGCCACCACATGTTAAACTATAACACCATTTGTTAGGACTCCTCTCCGACTCTGGCTCCTCCGGAGGAGTTCTACTAAACGGTTTAGTAGGAGCAGCTGTTTGGAGCTATTTTTAGTGAAAAAAGGAGGAGCCTTTCCGAACACACCCTATAAAAGGTGGGAGGAGTGAGAGGCAAAAAATTATATAATAGCATGATTTGAATTTGAGTGCTAGCTCAAATTCAACTATGTATGCTTCTAGCTTGAAGAAGGCAAAATTAAGCATAGTTTTTAGAAAATCATAGCAATGTTGGCACTCCTTAGCCTACCAGATAAACTAGCAAGATTTTTGAGGGATAGGAAACAAGGATAGGTTCTGAGATCCCAAGATCTAGTTGGATGCCAAAAGTTCACTGAAACGGGCCCATACGGCTCCTAGGTATTCCCCTTATCTTTGCTCAAAATAAAGGATTTCACATTAGAGACAGTGACTTTGGGGATTGGAAGGAAGGTTGATATAATTTTTCTCTTCATAACTCAACTCCACACTTCTAATGGAAAGATAATACCATTTCAAGGTTTTTTTGTCACACCCGCTATTGTGAGACACGAGTAAAGTTGCTCAAACTCAAGCAAACGATACAGAGATCGTTCTCTAACCATGGCAATGAAGCCAGGACATAGCTCATAGCTGGGTGTTTGGATAGGGTGTGTTGTTGATGATGGGGGTCTAAATTCCCACCCTTTTGAGCTGAGATTTGATGAGGTAGGAGTGGAATCCATGTGGTAGGTAGAATGGTACATAGATGAACTTGATTCAAAATTAGCACAAGTACCGTTCCCCGATAATGGTTCCAGAAAACTTGTTAGCACTTCTTAGCCTAATAAATAAATCCACAAGTGCACTAATACCGATGTAACTTTCACTCAGAAGTATTCCAAGGTATTGATTTTCATGGGGAACATGAAATTGTACTAATCTTGGACTAATTCATTTGGGGTAGTGACGACTGTAACACCCCGACCCGGGAAGACGGCTAAGGCCCACTCTACATATTGAATGAACCACGCCTATTAATTAACTCTCTTGCGCTTTAGTCCTCACTTCGCGTAAAAGGATCGATCCGGAGTTAATAGCCTCCCAGGTACAGGACTTTAAGCTGGTTGGGCTCTCCTTCAACTCTTCATGTGATACTATCGGCTGCTACAGTGTCCCGTGGTGCTACAGTAACCGGCAACCTGAGCTATAGTTACTCGTCCATTCGGCCCAGCCCACCAGCTTGGCCCATTTAGCGGGGTCTCACATACACCCACCCTTGAGGACCCAACGTTCTCGTCGAGCTATCGAATTAGCTTACCCATACGGGACAAATGTTCAGGATCGACTCTCTTGGCCATGTCCGTATTCCTAGCTCCCTGGCCCAAGTGCGATGCTCTTATAGAGTCATGCGCAACCTGTCCGAGCTCCCGAGCCATACACCCGTGAAACCGTGAGAGTTGGCTTTGAATACCATCTGTAACACCCCGATCCGGGAAGACGGATAAGGCTCACTCTACACATTAAATGAACCATGCCTGCTAATTAACTCTCTTGCGCTTTCGTCCTCGCTTCGCGCAAAAGGATTGATCCGGAGTTAATAGCCTCCCAGGTCCAGGCTTTTAAGCTGGTCGGGCTCTCCTTCAACTCTCCATGTGATACTAGAGTTCGGCTGCTACAGTGTTTCCGTGGTGCTACAGTACCAGTAACCCGAGCTACAGCAACTCGTCCATTCGGCCCATTCCACCAGCTTGGCCCATTTAGCAGGGTCTCACATACACCCACCCTTTAGGACCCGATGTTCTCGTCGAGCTATCGAACAGCTTACCTATACGGGGCAAATGTTCAGGATTGACTCTCTTGGCCACGTCCATATTCCCAACTCCCCGGCCCCAGTGCGATGCTCTTGCAGAGCCATGCACAACCTGTCCGAGCTCCCGAGCCATACGTCCATGAAACCACGAGAGTTAGCTCTCAATACCATCTGTAACGCCCCGACCCGGTGAAAGCCCAAGTTTGGTTTTGGTAATTAATGACACCAAGTTGCTAATGCTATTGTATCAAGTGGAATGAGTTAGGCATAAGCAACACACGTGATGAAGGAGCATTTGGCATGAAGTGATGGCCACAAGATCACAAGAGGTGGAGATGCACATAAAATGATGATCAAGGTGATCAAGCATGTGGAGATGGACATGGAACAAAGTGATCAAGGCAAAGGTATAATCGTGGGGTTCACTTTTGCCGGTCTAAGATGAGTAGAGAAGTGATTGAGTGGGTTTAGGATTGATAGCCGACTATCAAGAGGGGCAATCACGGTTAGCTCGTGAATCAAGTGCTACTAGGTCATCATCTTTAGCATATGCATTAGGATCTAGTAAAGAGAGCTAACATAACTCCTTCGAGAAAATGATTGTGAAAATGCTAACATACATGCACATGGTGATATACACATGATGGTGTTGGCACATTAGCGAAGGCGGCGGAGTTTGAGCAGTAGAGAGGGGTTTGGGGTTCTCTCTCCCTCCCGCCGAGCTTGCGAGCATGGGATTCAGGAGTTTTCAGGAAAATGAAATGCCTATTTTCCATTGCTTCGGATGCGAGAACCGGAGGCAAAGTCGCGAAACAAGTTTAC
The DNA here is from genome assembly GCA_022457205.1 of Saccharum spontaneum. NCBI lineage: Eukaryota > Viridiplantae > Streptophyta > Magnoliopsida > Poales > Poaceae > Saccharum > Saccharum spontaneum. The sequence continues at coordinate 51,984,789 of CM039585.1, read as the reverse complement.
GCTGAGAAACACGCGACAGACGCGCACTACACACGCGACAGACGCGGCTGTGCAGCGTCTGTCGCCTAACCCTAGCGGCACGGCTCGAGACTATGGAATGACGCAACAGACGCGCGGGCGTTCGCGCGACAGACGCTGATGTCAGCGTCTGTCGGCCTCACGCTGAGAAGGCGAGCGGCTTTATGCTGTGACAAACGCAGGACGGCGTCTGTCGGCCTCCCGTCAGACGCGTCTGTCGGTCTAGAGCGCGGTTTGGAGCTCTTTGTACCGCGTTAGTCGCAGCGACAGACGCTAGTGGTTTCGGCGTCGGACGCGTCTGACGCTGGGAGTCGACCGTTGGATTTTGAACGAGCAGTGGACACATGGCGACGTTTGAGAGCGACAGACGCTAGGGTCGCGTCTGTCGGCTTGGCGACAGACGCGTCTGTCGCCCCTGAAATCTGCCCAGTGAATTGCTAACGACTAGCTCCTCTTCCCACTCTATAAATAAGAGGTGGCCGGCCCTTGGGGTTCTCTCTTGCAATTTTGAGATATTGAGGCACACTTTGAGCTAGAGAACTTGGAGCAGCGGTTGGTTGCATACTCTAGACGGCTAAGGCTCACTCTACACATTGAATGAACCACACCTGCTAATTAACTCTCTTACACTTTCGTCCTCGCTTCGCGTAGAAGGATCGATCCGAAGTTAATAGCCTCCCAGGTCCAGGCTTTTAAGCTGGTCGGGCTCTCCTTCAGCTCTCCATGTGGTACTAAAGTTCAGCTGCTACAGTGTTCCATGGTGCTACAGTAGCCAGCAACCCGAGCTACAACAACTCGTCCATTCGGCCCAGCCCACCAGCCTGGCGCAACTTGGCCCATTTAGTGGGGTCTCACATACACCTATCCTTGAGGACTCGACGTCCTCATCGAACTATCAAACCATCTTACCTATACAGGACAAATGTTCAGGATCGACTCTCTTGACCATGTCCGTATTCCCAGCTCCCCCGCCCAAGTGCGATGCTCTTACAGAGCCATGTGCAACCTGTCCGAGCTCCCGAGCCATACGTCCATGAAACCGCGAGAGTTGGATCTGAATACCAACTGTAACACCCCGACGTGGGAAGACGGCTAAGGCCCACTCTACACATTGAATGAACCACGTCTGCTAATTAACTCTCTTGCACTTTCGTCCTCGCTTCGCGCAAAAGGATCGCTCCGGAGTTAACAGCCTCCCAGGTCCATGCTTTTAAGCTGGTTGGGCTCTCCTTCAACTCTCCATGTGGTATTAAAGTTTGGCTGCTACAGTGTTCTGTGGTGCTACAGTAGTGGCAACCTGAGCTACAGCAACTCGTCCATTCGGCCTAGCCCACTAGCCTGGCCCAGCTTAGCCCATTTAGCGGGGTCTCACAGCGATGAAGAGAGAAAAGAAAGCTAGATAGATGGGTAGACACGGTACCTGAAAGATAACACTAGTTCTTCTAATGAACTAAACAAAATGGAATTTGTTCTCGCTGTTTACTTTGGGCATTTGAAAAATCGCTTTCTATATCTTTTCACTCGTCAACGGCTTTTCTATATCTCATGCATACTCTAGAGAGCCATTCTTGTCTTCTATTTTTGTTAGCAAAAAATCCAGAATAGAAGATGACTATATGTCGGTACCAATAGTATAGGGGTACCCGCATTTAACGATAATAAAAATCAAAACGACTAAGCCACGCCCAAGCTCGGCCGCACACCGGGTCCGCCTCGTACGAGGGTAGCTCGACGGAGTGCCTCGACCACGCTCCGGCTCCGACTCGTACGAGGCCCCCTCGACGGGGCGCCTCGACCGCGCCCCGTCCCGTACAGCAAGGTACCTCGACCGCGCTCCGACCCGCGCGAGGCTCGTCCGCCCACTGGGGAAAACTCCGACCCGCGTGAGCCCGGGTCGAGACGCTTGACCCCTTCTCTTTACCTACCCTAGGACAAAATCCATAGCATTTAATGCGATTACCTACTACCACCTACCGACATGGTTGCGATCAGGGTCGACGTGGGAACAATGCCGGTGTCAGTCCTCACTGTTTTACCGCCCATCCCGTGATGGGAGGTGAAAACCGTCACTGTACCCACCTTACCGTGCACTGTACGTCACTAGTTACCCTCGAGGGAGGATACGACAAAGCCCGTATACCGTAATCCCAGGGATTGGGACTTATCCATTCGGTCTTGACCCGGCCTCGACCCTACCTCGACGCTCAGCACGACTCAACAGGGAAGGAAGGACGGTATGGCACGACACTCCGGGTCATTTCAGCGTCTTGTTCTCTATGTCACCATGGTGTCTAGGGATGGCCTCCCATTTCTAGGGCACGTCGCTACAGTCACCTCAACAGGGATCGACAAAACATCATCTCAAGGCTCCCCGTCGTCCTGGCCTCCTCTCGCCCTATAAAAGGGCAGGCCAGGGCTCTACATGGGAGGGAGAAGACAAGGGACAACAGACCAGAACAAGATAGAGATCAACATCTCAATCAATCATCCTTGTATTCTTTTTGCCTCTTTGAGACTTGGGCTCACCGCTCTCTCTCACAGGCTTGTAACCCCTATACAAGCACCTCGGTGCAAGGAAATACAAAACTCTCTCCTCCTCGCTGGACGTAGGGCCTTCTTTTGCCTGAACCAGGATAAACTCCCGTGTGTTCTCCTTGCATCACCATTCAGGAAAGGGACACGCAGCATTTACTCGTTGGTTTAGGCCCCCCTCGGGACCGAACACCGACAGTTGGCGCGCCAGGTAGGGGATCGCTGCGTGCTAACGTCGTTTTCTCACCTTTTTTCCTGGATGGCTGACCCCGAACGCCCTATCCCGTTGGCCACGGTGATCTGGTTCGGGAGTTTGGAGTTCATATCGCTTGGCTATGGCTACGATATGGTCCTACTCCCGCCCAGGCACCCAACCGACGAAGATTATGAGCTCTCCCAGCCTGGGGGAGCAATCCGCCGGTACCGTCGCTCCAGGCAGGCGCGAGCCGCCCGACGACGACGAGCCCAGTGCAACCATCGTCTTCACCTCGCGGAGGGTGATAGGATTCCCCGGTCCGGCACCCCCAGCCAGGCGCCGGCCCAGATTTCCTCGTGGAAAGTCTGGGTATGATGAGCTTGATTGAGGGTAACATGCCGATGGAGAATCCCGCCGCTCCCCCACCCGATGAGACACCACTGCCCGGAGCATCCGTTCCGGCGTGGACAATGACATCTCCATCGCCATTCCCGTTTGGGCTAGACTCGGCTGCCCGGACCTATGCTTCCTCCGTAAGCGCTAGCATGAGTGCCTAGGAGGAGCTCCCCGGGCACCATCTACGCTCCACTCTGGACCTCGTTGCGTCCACGCCGGCCTCTGATTATCTGGATTCTACGGAGACTCCGGAAACAAGGCCCTGTGAGACCGCTTCCCGGCGTCGCGATCACGGGAGCAACTTGCGACGGCCTCACATTCCCCCGTCATACTACTACTTTGGCGCTCCTGACTCCGACTCGGCTGATGACACCTACGATCCGACCCGTGAATGCTTCAACATCGATGTTGAAAGCACGTCGGAATCGGAGGACGAAGAGCCAGTCGAAGGAAGGCACACGCCACCTCATGTCGAGCTTCCTGCTGAGCAAGACAACCCTCAGTTCCTTGCGGATCAAGGAATGCAGCTTGAGCAGATTTGTGAGTTGCAGGACAGGCTTGATGAGGAACGAGAAAACCTGCATCTACTCCAACAAACCCTCAAGCGTGAGCGCGCGGAACGCGCACTTGGCGGGAGAGCTCGCTGGAGAGCTCGCTGAAAGGATCAAGATGCCCAAGAGGGGGGGTGAATTGGGCTTTTCTAAAATTAATTGCAAGAATTAAATCCTATAAGCCGGAATTCACCCCTAGTGCCTACTTGTGTTCCTAGAGAGTCTACCGTTAAAAAGTTTTGCACCCTAGTTTCCAATCCTAGTCTAGCACGGCAATTCTAGGAATGTAAAACAAGCAATGAAAGTAAATACGAGAAAGTAATTGCTTGAATGTAAAAGGGGCAAGGAACACGGCGATGTTTTTCCGAGGTATCGGAGAGTCGCCACTCCCCACTAGTCCTCGTTGGAGCACCCGCGCAAGGGTGTCGCTCCCCCTTGATCCGCGCAAGGATCAAGTGCTCTCTACGGGTTGATTCTTCGACACTCCGTCGCGGCGAATCACCCAAAACCGCTCACAACTTGAGTTGGGTCATCCACAAGCTCCGCCGGATGATCACCAAACTCCCAATCACCACCAAGCCGTCTAGGTGATGGCGATCACCAAGAGTAACAAGCTAGAACTCTCACTTAACCACGACGAGCCTAAATGAGGAGGTGGATGCACACTTGCTACTCTCGAATCACTAGTGAGGAATCACAAACTTTGATTCTCAAATCTCTATCCTCACTAGAGCTCTTGCACTCCCTTGCACTCTAAAGGGTTTTCTCAGAAGTTTGAATGAGCAAGAGACCTCTAAAAGAGGTGGAGGGGTTGTATTTATACACCCCTCAAAGAAAACGAACCGTTATTTCTGACACGGGGTCACCGGACGCGCCGGTGCTACGCACCGGACGCGCCGGTCCCCCGTAACGGTCAAAACCCGTTTTTGAAACTGAACCACCGGACGCACCGGTCAGGTAGCACCGGACGCGTCCGACGTGCAAGGAAGCTTACTGGACTCACACCGGACGCAAGGCCGTGTCCGATGCCTGAAGACCGGACGCGTCCGGTCCTCACAGGACCTTACTGGACTCGCACCGGACTCGCCGATCAAGTCCAGTATCGCGTCCGACGGGCGTTCTCTCTCGATGACACGTGTCGGTCGCTGACCACTGCGTCCGGTCCTCGCGAGGACCGCGTCCGGTGATCAGGCCCGAAACCTAGCGCGGTTAAGTACACACCGGACGCGTCCGGTGTTCCCGAAGACGGCGTCCGGTGCCAGGAAAACAGCCCGAAACTCGTCGAAACGCGACGCAACTTCAACCAAGTTGCTTCTAACTGAACCTTGAGCTAATCTAGGGTTGCCTAGCGCCAAGTTTAACAAGTGTGCACCACACCTAAACATAGGACTCGCCTAGGTCAAGCTACCCATTCACGCCCCCCTTTATAGTACGGCCAAAAGAGAAAAACGAAGATCCTAACGACTATTCCGAATGTGTCTCAACACTTCGTCATCCGGAACTAACCGTCCTTAATCTTGACGTCACTCTTTTGAAAACCGAAACGATTTCCATCAAGGGACACGAAACCACAGTGCTCAAAGCAGTTATCACCTCCATGACCTAACTTACCAATGTTTCTGCAAAACACACGTTAGTCATGGCAATAAAGTGTTGTCATTAATTACCGAAACCAAACCTTGGGGCCTAGATGCTTTCAATCTCCCCCTTTTTGGTGATTGATGACAACACTAAGTTTCAATGGATTAGAGTGAAGGTTTTCGAGCATGCTTGGTTCACATAAGCAGTAGACGATAAGCATAAAGGGTTAGGAATTGCTTATGTGCTCCAAGCCAAAAGAGTGTACTTCATAAGATAAGACAAAAAGCGTTAGTACACATAAAGATATAGCTCATAAGTAATCGGAGTAAGGCACGGAAGCACAACCTTAGAGCTATAGCTAAAACGGTGACATATATTAATCACAGAGACGAATAAGACATTAAGACTCAAAGTTTTACGACTCGACGACAATGTCACACGAATGCAGTGCTGAAAATAAACATGATATGCATGAATGTAGCACACGAAAAAACGAAAACCCACTAACAAACTCCCCCTGAAACTACTCTCTCTCCCCCTTTGGCATCAAGCGCCAAAAACGAATCTAATCTGACGGGGGGACAGACGGAGTCGTGTCGGGTGCCGAGGTGCGCGGTGTAATCACGAAGTGAAGCGAATCCTCGGAGTCTGAGCTATCTGGCTGACCCTCTGAAGAAGCTCGTGGCTGCGTAGCGGTCTGGGTCTGAGCAGGAACAGGCACTGACTGTGAAGTAACAAGTGGATCTGTCTGAGTGACCTGAGCCTGAAGTGCGCCAGTAGCTGGGGGATCTGTCGAGGCAACTGAAGAAGGGATGGTCTCTGTAGTCCCGGTCCCTGTCGCTGGTGGAACGACTGCCTCGGAAGCTGACAACCCTGACGAAGTGTGAAACGTAGTAGTATGCGAGGGTGTCGGCTGACCAGTCAACTCGCTGTAAGTGGCACTGAAATCACCGATAGGTGTGCCTGTCAGGAGATGCGGGCGAGTCTGGTCTGACGGTGTGAACCCCGTATGAATAGGTGTGAAGCTCGGGGACTGAAAAGACTGGGGAACCTGCTGCTGTGGAGATGTAAACTGAAAGCTCGGCTGTGTCTGACTAGAAGGACCGCTGGAATGCAAAGCCGGAGCCATGATAGATGCAGGCGGAGGAACCCCAACTGTGATGAGATGCCGCAGAAGGTCCATGTACTGCTGCTGACTCTGTCGCTGCATCTCAACCTGCTGCCTCTGGATCTCTAGCTGCTGTCTCTGAAACTCGTCCTGGCGAGCCTGTATCTGTGCTAGTGCTGCAGCTGTATCCTGAGCCTGGCGCTGTATCTGCTGCTGCTGCTGCTCCTGAGCCTGGGTCAACCTCTCAAGAATAGCCACCATGGCTGGGTCTGAGCGGGAGGCTGAGCCAGATCCACCGGCCTCGTGGTCGTGAGACCGAGGAGACCGGTACCTGGGGATGGGCTGATAATCCTCATCGGTGCTGTCAGAAGTGACATCCTCAGGTATCTCAGCAGGCTGAGTGTCAAGGTCTGCGAGCTCTGCCTCGGCAAGCTCGTCAACTCTAGCGTCCTGCTCAGCTGCTGTCTTAGGAACCTCAGGGCGCTCACGCTGTCCTGGTGCTGGAGCCTGCTCTCTGGTAACTGAAGCCCAAAGCTGTCTGATGTCATAGTCAGGGAATGCTGTAGTAGTGTTGGCAATCTCTGCCCTGATCTCTGGTGGCATCTGGATAGCAGATCTGATAATGAAGCAAATCCAGTGGGCATAGGGAAGCTGACGGTTACCCTTGAAGCCCTCAGCAATGGTGTCCTCCATCTCACTCAGGATAAGATCCCAGATATCAAACTGTCGCTGTGTAAGGAGGTGGTACACAACCCAAAGCTGCATCCTCGTCAGTCCCTCTCTGTAGCCAAGTCTGGGCAGTAGAGTGCGTCTGAGTATAGCATCCAGAACTCGGGCTAGAGGTGTCAGGCTGGCAGGTGTACGACGTGACCCTTCGCCAAAAGGCTCGCGAAAGCAGGGTCGGACCAGGTCGGTGGGTGGCACTGAACCACCGTGAGGGCGTCTGGGAGGTGTAGTCTGGCCATAGCACAACTGGTGGATCCTCGTGTCAGAAGCAGGTAGTCTGAGGATCTCTCGGGCTCTGGAGCTGTAGAGTCTGTGGTCGCGGCCTCTGAATGCGAAGTGAATGAACTCATGGGCAGGATCAATCCACAAAGAAGCATAGAACTCCCTGACCCATGTGCCGCAGTAAGCACCTGTCCGTCCAAGTAGATCTGATAAGCCAGGCAGATAGGACAGGTAAGGACGGAGCTGCTCTCCCACAACATCAACCAATGCCTCTAGGCGACATACCCTCTGAGGTCTGAAAGCTATGCCACTGTCGACTAGGGCCCTGTAGAAATCCTCCTGAAGTGGGGTATAGAAACCCTCTGAAGCTCTGGGATCTCTGACAGGTGGAAACCATCGGCTGACCTCCACAAACCTCAAGTTCTTCACCTGACGTGAAGAAGCACCCCTCAGGTCTAAGTGCACAACCGGGGGTGACCCTCTAACCCTGGGAGGAGGTCGTGCTCCACGACGCGGGCCCTCTGCCCTGGGTGTCACCTGTGAACGAGCACGTGTGGAGCGGCGACGTGGTGGAGACTGAGCTGCCTGCTCCTCTGTATCCTCAGTGGCCTGTGGAGCCTCAGCAGTCTGGGTAGCCTCTGTAGCGGGTGCAGTCTCTGTAGCCTGTGTCTGCTCTGAGGGAGGATCAACTGACATCTGCTCTGTCGGTGCTGTAGTCTCGGTGCCCTCAGTAGCCTCAGTGCCGAGCTGTCGACCTTCAAGATGAAAGCGACGCTCGCCTATGTGTAATCCACTGCGTCTGCCACCTCTCTCTGCCTGCTCTGCGGCGTCTGCTACAGCCTGAGCGACCTCTGCATCTGAAAGTGTCCTCCTCTTCTTCTTGACTGCATACTTGATGCGCTTACCACGCGCAATCTCATCACGACGGGGAGGACTGTTGTCCCCGTCACCTGGAGCACCACCGGCGTTCTTGCAACGCACCATGCTGACTGACTGCCTGAAAGCCTCTGTGAGATGATGAACTGACACTCGAGAGGCTTGGCCTCAATCCGTATCCGCAGGCTTGGCCTCGGATTTAGCAAACAGATCAGACCTGGCACACCGACTGACTCGCTGCACGTATGAAATAGGGAGATATACAATAAGCATATATATCTAAAGATGCGAAACCCTAGATAGCAAGCATGTGAGATACGAAAAGAAACGACGCTAAGCTACCTCGGATCGACGAGACGACGGTGAGGGGACGAGGTGATCTAGTTCGCGAGAACTCCCGAGATCGGCGATCGAGCACTGAAACGACCAACGAGATAACAAGGAATTGATTTGGTCAACGGCAAGCCCTAACAAGTGAATGAAAGGAATTGAAACGAAATCGGAATCGAAAGCCTCGCCGTTACCTCGAGTTAGGGTTAACGAACCCTAGGCTAGGGTTTTGGAGAAAACCCTAGGATGAGAACTCGGCCAAGGACGAGGGAAACGAGGTGGCCCTGGCGCACGGGTGAGAGCTGCGGTGCTGGAGTGCGGGCTGGAGTTCGCCGGCGGCGAGCAGGAGCGGCGGCGCACGGTGGTGGCGCAGGCGCGGGCTCAGCGCGGCTAGGGCGCGGGCGCTGCGCGAGGAGGCGAAGTGCGGGCAGGGCGCGGCGCGGCTGGTGGCGCGGGAGCCGCTAGGAGGAAGAGGGCAGGTGTGGGGCGGCTCCGGCGGCGGGGGAGGTCACGGCGAGTCGGCGAGGAAGAAGACAATGAAAAACTGTACGGTTTTATGAGGGCGAGATCCGCTCGGTATAGAAGCACCGGACGCGGTGGTGAAAATCACCGGACGCGGTGGTGCAGCGTCCGGTGACACTCCAGTAAGCTCCTGGAGTCACCGGACGCGTCCGGTGTGAACAGACCGGACGCGGTCAGAGTCCGATGGCTGAGTGCTCGGGATTTCATAGCGGAGCACCGGACGCGGTGGTGGTAGCCGGGACCGGACGCGGTGGTGGTCAGAGGCGCGTCCGGTGCAGCGTCTGGTGCCTAGATCTGGACTTGTTCTTCTGGAAAACCGGACGCGCAGGTGGACAACGGGACCGGACGCGGTGGTGAAGCAACACTGCGTCCGGTGCAGCGTCCTGTCACGGTTTTTCGCCTTTCTTCGTTCCGAACTTCGACGCGACTTCTCCCAATCAAGTTCCAATTCAAAGAGACACAAAAAAACACCAATTGGAACCCGATATGAGTGACCTCACTCAAACCCTCAAATTTTTCAAATTATTTTGCCTTAGGCTAGTATTGTTTGTACGAAAATAGGCAATAAACACCCGAGGAGCAACGTATGGCCATGCAATAGAGTTTTTGGACCTTTAGGAGTGTCAAATGCTCTCTCTATTCATGGACGAACACAGAGGTTGCTCAAAGCTAAACCGAAAAAGAACGACAAACAAACAACCATGCATATGCAATGCAATACAAGAAAGTACTCAAAGCTAAACGAAAAAGAACGACAAACAAACAACCATGCATATGCAATGCAATACAAGAAAGTAAAGCTAGGTTGCTTGTCAAGTTTGATCACGGTTAGGCTTCTTCACTCCTCCAAAGGAGGGTTATCGTAACCGTGTTAGCCAAGCCCTAACTGCATTGCGATAAAGTAACATGACATATGATACAATGCAATGCAAGGGACAACACGCCGCTCATTTTTAAAGTTACTTGAATCAAGCACATTAAGTTCACTTCTTAGCCTACAAAAGGTAGCCTCGTCCAAAGGTTTAGTGAAGATATCCGCTAATTGATTTCACTACGTACACCTTCTAGTGATATGTCATTTTTAGCACGTGATCTCTTAGAAAGTGATGGCGGATATCTATGTGCTTGGTGCGAGAGTGTTGTACCGGATTGTTAGCAATTTTAACGGCACTTTCATTGTCACATAAAAGTGGCACCTTTTCAAGGAACAACTCCATAGTCTAGAAGGGTTTGTTTCATATATAGGATTTGTGCACAACAAGCCCCCGCCGCAATGTATTCCGCCTCGGCGGTGGACAAAGCCACACTATTTTGCTTTTTAGATGACCAAGATACTAAAAGATCTCCAAGTAAATGACATCCTCGCGATGTGCTTTTTCAATCAATTTTGCAACCGGCATAATCCGAGTCGGAATAGCCAACTAGTTGGAATCTAGCTCCTTTGGGATACCATAAACCAATACTTGGGGTGTGCTTAAGATATCTAGGATCCTTTTACGGCACTTAAGTGAGGTTCTTTAGGCACGCTTGAAAGCGAGCACACATGCACACACTAAACATGATATCGGGCCTAGATGCGGTAAGGTACAACAAGCTACCAATCATAGAACGGTAGAGAGTTTGATCAACCGGTTTACCTCCCTCATCTAGGTCGAGATGTCCATTTGATGGCATTGGGGTCTTGATTGGCTTGCATTCTTCCATCTGAACCTTTTGAGAAGATCCTGGTATACTTTTCTTGAGAGATGAAAATCCCTTCTCTCATTTGCTTGACTTGAAAACCAAGAAGAATGTGAGCTCACCAATCATTGACATCTCGAACTCCTTCGACATCAAATCACCAAACTCCTTGCAATAATCTTCATTTGTTGACCCGAAGATGATATCATCAACATACACTTGACAAATGAAGATCTCCCCATTAAGCTTCTTGGTGAATAGTGTGGTGTCGACCTTCCGATGGTGAAGCCCTTCTCAATGAGGAAGTCCCGGAGGCGCTCATTACCACGCTCTAGGGGCTTGCTTGAGCCCATATAGCGCCTTGGACAACCATAAACATGATTAGGAAATCTAGGGTCTTCAAACCCGGGAGGTTGATTGACAAAGACTAGTTCATTAATAAAGCCATTTAAGAATGCACTTTTCACATCCATTTGATATAATTTCATATCATGATGTGATGCATATGCAAGGAGGATACGAATGGCTTCAAGTCTTGCTACGGGTGCAAAGGTCTCTCCAAAGTCAAGGCCTTCAACTTGAGAGAACCCCTTTGCAACTAGTCTTGCCTTGTTCCTCACTACTATGCCTGGTCATCTTGCTTGTTTCGGACACCCCACTTGGTTCCAATGACTCTTACACCTTTAGGACGCTCTTCAAGTGTCCATACTCATTGCGGGTGAAGTTGTTCAATTCTTCATGCATGGCATTCACCCAATCCGGATCTTGAAGAGCTTCTTCTACATTCTTAGGTTCAACACAAGAGACAAAAGAGTGATGTTCATACGAAAGAAGCTAGCTTTTGAGATCGAGTCATTACTCCCTTTGTAGGACTCCCTATGATGAGTTCTTGTGGATGAGCTTGAAGTAACGGTGAGTTTCTTCTATCAACCACTTGAGGGGGTGGATGGGGAGCATCAACATCTTGAGCTTGTGCCTCGGCTTGTTCATGAGAGACATAAGTATCTTCATTTTCAACTCTCTCATTCTTGTCATCATCTTGAGGCACACGTGATGAAGATGGTGGATCAATGCTTTGCACATCGTCTTCATCATCTTTTGGCTTGATGTCTCCCACCGGCATGTTCTTCATGGCTTCCCTCAATGGTTCATCACCTACATCATCACAATTCTCAATTGCTCCTTGGGAGCCGTTAGATTCATCAAATTCCACATCATATGTTTCTTCAACCAACCCGGTGGTATGGTTAAATACTCTATATGCTTTGGACTTTGATGAGTAACCAACAAGAAACCAATATCACAACGTCTTTGAAACTTCCCTAGGTGTTGACGCTTCTTGTAGATGTAACATTTGCAACCAAACACCCGGAAGAATGAGACTCCGGCTTCTTCCCCATTAAGCAACTCATAGGGGGTCTTGCCAAGAAACTTTTGGAGGAAGAGGCATTTGAAGCATAGCATGCGGTGTTGATTGCCTCGGCCCAAAGCTCTCTCGGGAGTGTTGTACTCATCTAGCATTGTTCTTGCAAGGGTGATCAAGGTCCGGTTCTTTCTCTCAACTACACCATTTTGTTGAGGAGTGTAGGTTGAAGAAACTTCATGCTTGATTCCAATTTCATCACAATAAGCTTCTATGTTGGTGTTGTCAAACTCTTTGCCATTGTCACTTCTAATCTTCTTTATCTTGACTTCAAATTCATTTTGAGCTCTCTTTGCAAACTTCTTGAAGCAACTTGCCACTTCGGATTTGTCATGAAGGAAGAAGGTCCATGTGTATCTTGAGTAGTCATCCACTATCACAAGACAATAGAGATTACCACCCAAACTCTTGTATGTTGTAGGCCCAAACAAATCCATGTGTAGAAGTTCTAGCACTCTTGAGGTTGACATGAAAGCCTTGGTAGGATGAGTGTTTGCAACTTGTTTGCCGGCTTGACATGCACTACAAGGTTTGTCCTTTTCAAACTTCACATCCTTCAATCCTCTTACTAGTTCTTTCTTCAATAGCATGTTGAGAGTGCTCATTCCAACATGTGCAAGCCTCCTATGCCAAAGCCAACCAAGTGAGGTCTTGGTGAACAAACATGTCATCAAATTTGCATCTTCGGAGGTGAAGTCAACAAGATAAAGATTGTTGTATCTAAAGCCTTTGAATATCACTTGCTTGTCATCTATCTTTGAAACTTCAACTTCATTTGGTGTGAACAAGCATTGGAAGCCAAGGTCACAAAGTTGCCCAACGGATAACAAGTTGAAACTCAATGAAGCAACATAGAGCACATTTGAGAGTGAGTGATCATTTGATATTGCAATCTTGCCTATACCCTTGACTTTGCTCTTTGAATTATCCCCAAATGTGATCTTCTCTTGACATATCCCATTCTCTTCAATTGAGGTGAACATACGAGGATCACCGGTCATATGTTGAGTGCAACCACTATCAATAACCCAATGAGATCCACCGGTCTTGTAGTTCACCTACACACAAGAGATCAAGCTTTTTGTTTATGGACCCAAACTTGAGAGGGGCCCTTGACTTTCTCAACTAGTGACTTGGCAACCCATATTTTCTTTGGCCTATTCTTGTTTGGGGGACCCAAAAACATGACTTTCATCTTTCCATTTGAATCTTTTCTTAGCATGTAATGAGCATTGAAGGCAAAGGGTCTAGCATGCTTGGGCAAGGGTTGTGGTGGTGGAGTTTTGCATTCATGAGCAAAGTGACCTTCTTGACCACACTCAACACATCTCTTTGGCTTGGGCTTTGATTTGCTTTGTTGTTGAGCTTTTGCTTTCTTCTCTTGATTTGCCAAGAACCCAATACCACTTCTATCCATCTTCATCACGGTGTTCATGAGGAGCTCACTTTGCAAATATTGGCCTCTTGTGAACTTGCTTAGGCCGGTCTTGAGATGCTCTTTTTCTTGCTTGAGCTTCTTGTTCTCTTCAATGAGTGACTCATTTGTTGTTTGCTTCTCAAGAGCGATCAAACCTTTGAGCTTCTTGTTCTCATTTGCAAGCTTCTCATTCTCACACTTGATCTTGGCATAATCATCATGGTTGCATGACTCAACCACACTCTTGCCTTTGCTACTAGAACCTTGCTCAATGCTTTCAATGATCAAATCATCACATGATGTAGCTATATCACACTTAACAACATGGTTAGTAGCATCATGTGTTTCAAGAGCAAGTTCATTTGCAACCACAAGACTATCATAGTCAATTTTTAATGTGGTGTACTTGTCTTTTAGAGAGCTATGTCTAGTGATGAGCTCATCATGCTTCTTCTCAAGTTTATCATGTTGATCTTTAAGCTCTTTGTTAGAAGTTTTGAACTCCTTGAGAGTGGAAGACATAGTTTCATTTTGATCTCTAAGCTCACCACTAGTCTTTTGAGCATTTTCAAGCTTAGATGAGAGTGATTCATTTTCATTTTGAAGGTCATCATTTTCACTTCTTGTCCTTCTTATGATTTTAGTGTATTTGTTTAGCAATTTTACAAGTTCATCATAAGAAGGTGCATCAAATTCATCATCACTATCACTATCATCATCATCATCACTATCATGATTTTGTACCTTACGTTCACCCTTGGCCATAAGGCATAGGTGAGTAGTAGACGATGATGGTGAAGAAGGCGGTGAAGGTGGTGGTGAAGACGTCGGTGAAGATGATGGCCCCATCACAAATGCGGCAACCTTCTCTTTCTCATCATCGCTCTCATCTTCGGAGGAGCCACAAGATGATTCAATGTCGGTGAGCCAATCACCAACAATATAAGCCTTTCCACCCTTCTTCTTCTTGTAGAACTCCTTCTTCTTGCCATCCCTCTTCTTGTATGGCTTGTTCTTCTTCTTCTCATCTTCTTCATCACTTGAATCATTTTTCTTGCCCTTGTTCTTGTTCTTGAACTTGTCTTTTGGTGGTCTAGGGCATTGATGAGCGAGGTGGCCAAGTTCACCACAATTGTAGCAATCCATCTCCGAGATGGGCTTTCTCTTGCTACTTGTGAAGAATTTCTTTTTCTTGCCATCGAACTTGATGCCACTCTTGTTAAGCTTCTTTAGCATCTTGGTGGTCTTCCTCACCATGAGTGCAAGTGATTCATCATCGATATCACTTTCACTTGAGCTTTCTTGCACGATCATGGCTTGGCCCTTCTTCTTCTTCTTGTCATGGCTAGCTTTGAAGGCCAAGTCTTTCTTCTTGGAAGATGATGAGCCCTCTTCCGGAGTGATGTGCATGTACATCTCATGAGCATTGATCTTCCCCAATACTTGAGTCGGTGTTGCGGCGGAGAGATCACTTTGATGAAGCACGGTGACAATGTGACCATACTTCTCAACGGGAAGAACACTCAAGATCCTCCTTGCAACATCCGATTGACTCATTTGAGTGAGCCCTAGAGCATTGAGGTCCTCTACAAGAACATTCAAGCGAGTGTACATTTCATTAGCACTTTCTTTGGGAAGCATCTCAAAAGAATTAATTTTCTTTAAAGCAATATGATAGCGTTCCTCACGCTCACTCTTAGTTCCCTCATGGAGAGCACAAAGATTTTGCCACAAATCATGAGCATTCTTTGCATTACGCACACGATTGAAGATATCTTTGCCTAAGCCCCGGTAGAGTGCATTTTTGGCCTTTGCATTCCACCGGTCGTACTTCTCCTCGTCACTCGTGGGGTTTGCGGGATCCTTGATAGCGGGAAGCCCTTCGGTTGCGGCTCTAAGACACCCAACATCTATGGCTTCGAGATACGCCTCCATCCGGATTTTCCAATATGGAAAATCATCTCCCTCAAAGGTGGGAGGTGGTCCTTCCCCGTTAGACATCTTGCTCTAGGCGGTAAAGCCTAAATTAGGAGCAACACGGCTCCGATACCAATTGAAAGGATCAAGATGCCCAAGAGGGGGGGTGAATTGGGCTTTTCTAAAATTAATTGCAAGAATTAAATCCTATAAGCCGGAATTCACCCCTAGTGCCTACTTGTGTTCCTAGAGAGTCTACCGTTAAAAAGTTTTGCACCCTAGTTTCCAATCCTAGTCTAGCACGGCAATTCTAGGAATGTAAAACAAGCAATGAAAGTAAATACGAGAAAGTAATTGCTTGAATGTAAAAGGGGCAAGGAACACGGCGATGTTTTTCCGAGGTATCGGAGAGTCGCCACTCCCCACTAGTCCTCGTTGGAGCACCCGCGCAAGGGTGTCGCTCCCCCTTGATCCGCGCAAGGATCAAGTGCTCTCTACGGGTTGATTCTTCGACACTCCGTCGCGGCGAATCACCCAAAACCGCTCACAACTTGAGTTGGGTCATCCACAAGCTCCGCCGGATGATCACCAAACTCCCAATCACCACCAAGCCGTCTAGGTGATGGCGATCACCAAGAGTAACAAGCTAGAACTCTCACTTAACCACGACGAGCCTAAATGAGGAGGTGGATGCACACTTGCTACTCTCGAATCACTAGTGAGGAATCACAAACTTTGATTCTCAAATCTCTATCCTCACTAGAGCTCTTGCACTCCCTTGCACTCTAAAGGGTTTTCTCAGAAGTTTGAATGAGCAAGAGACCTCTAAAAGAGGTGGAGGGGTTGTATTTATACACCGCTCAAAGAAAACGAACCGTTATTTCTGACACGGGGTCACCGGACGCGCCGGTGCTACGCACCGGACGCGCCGGTCCCCCGTAACGGTCAAAACCCGTTTTTGAAACTGAACCACCGGACGCACCGGTCAGGTAGCACCGGACGCGTCCGACGTGCAAGGAAGCTTACTGGACTCACACCGGACGCAAGGCCGTGTCCGATGCCTGAAGACCGGACGCGTCCGGTCCTCACAGGACCTTACTGGACTCGCACCGGACTCGCCGATCAAGTCCAGTATCGCGTCCGACGGGCGTTCTCTCTCGATGACACGTGTCGGTCGCTGACCACTGCGTCCGGTCCTCGCGAGGACCGCGTCCGGTGATCAGGCCCGAAACCTAGCGCGGTTAAGTACACACCGGACGCGTCCGGTGTTCCCGAAGACGGCGTCCGGTGCCAGGAAAACAGCCCGAAACTCGTCGAAACGCGACGCAACTTCAACCAAGTTGCTTCTAACTGAACCTTGAGCTAATCTAGGGTTGCCTAGCGCCAAGTTTAACAAGTGTGCACCACACCTAAACATAGGACTCGCCTAGGTCAAGCTACCCATTCACGCCCCCCTTTATAGTACGGCCAAAAGAGAAAAACGAAGATCCTAACGACTATTCCGAATGTGTCTCAACACTTCGTCATCCGGAACTAACCGTCCTTAATCTTGACGTCACTCTTTTGAAAACCGAAACGATTTCCATCAAGGGACACGAAACCACAGTGCTCAAAGCAGTTATCACCTCCATGACCTAACTTACCAATGTTTCTGCAAAACACACGTTAGTCATGGCAATAAAGTGTTGTCATTAATTACCGAAACCAAACCTTGGGGCCTAGATGCTTTCACTCGCGACGTCAACCATCGCATCAACGAGGACCGGGTGGTCGACCCCCCGGTTTTCGCTCGAGCTAGCCAGAACGTCGTCGCCACCGCCATGCTCCTCCGCAACATGCCCGAACCGTCAAACCCCGACGCCCGTCGGGCTCGAGACGAAATCCGAGAACTTCTCGAGACCGCCGCCATGCAGCAGGCCGAGAGCTCTGCCTCGAGGCGACGCGAGCCAGCCTCGGAGCAGATCATCGAGCCCTCCCGACAGGAGAGAGAAGCCTCGGTTCACCCCGAGCCTGCCGGCGAAACCGGGTAGCTCCAGCCCCTGAGCCCACCACCAACGACCGCGAACCTCGAGACACCCGTGGCAACATCGTTGAGCGCCGCACGCGCAAGCACGGTGACGGCGTGGCTCGAGGCTACCACGTGCACAGGGGCGGACGCTACGACAGCTCAAAAGATCGTAGTCCTTCACCCGAGCCTCCAGGCCCTCGGGTCTTCAGCAAGGCCATCTGTGAGACGGTGCTCCCGGCTCGGTTTCGCCCTCCTACGACTCTCACCAAGTACAACGACGAAACCAAACCCGAACTTTGGCTCGCCGATTTCCACTTGGCGTGTCAGCTGGGCGGGGCCACCAACGACCGGGTCATCATTCGACAACTCCCCCTGTTCCTCTCTGACACCGCCTGAGCCTGGCTCGAGGATCTCCCACCTCGACAAATCCACGACTGGGATGATCTCGTGAGGGTGTTTGAGGGAAATTTCAAGGGGACCTACATGCGCCCCGGTAACTCGTGGGACCTCCGGAGCTACAAGCAGAAACTGGGTGAATCCCTCCGGGATTACATCCGGCGCTTCTCCCGGCAGCGTACCGAGCTCCCCAACGTCACCGAGTCCGACGTGATTATGGCCTTCCTCTCTGGCACCACCTGTAAGGAGTTGGTCCGAGAGTTGGGCCGTAACACTCCACTCACTGCCAATGGGTTGATGGACATCGTCACCAACTTTGCCGCCGGCGAGGAGGCGGTTGGTGCAATCTTTGGTGGTGACCAAGACAAGGGGAAGCAGAAGGTTGACGATCCCGCGAGCTCCACCCGGGGCTCCAAGAGAAACAACCGCAAGAAAAAGAAAGGCCAGCAAGGCAAGCTCGAGGCCCCGGCCGACGAGCTTGTCGCTGCTACCGAGCGCAAGAAGCCTCGAGCCCCCCCGGCGAGGGCATCTTCGACAAAATGCTCAAAGAGCCGTGTCCCTACCACAAGGGACCCACTAACCATAACCTCGAAGACTGTCACATGCTCCGCAGGTACTTTGTGGGCGTCGGTGTCAAGAAGGACGACAAGAAGGAGGACCCTAAGAATGATGACAAGGATGGGGGTTTCCCCGAGATCCACGACTGCTTCATGATCTACGGAGGACCCTCGACCCGCCTCTCGGCGCGCCAGCGCAAGCGAGAACGGCGTGAGGTTTTCTCCGTACAAATGACAGTCCCCCGCTTCCTTGATTGGTCTGCGGTGGCCATCACTTTCGACCGTGTTGATCACCCAGACTACATCCTAAATCTAGGAGTCTACCCGCTCGTTGTTGACCCCGTCATCGCTAACACACGCCTCACCAAGGTGCTCATGGACGGCGGAAGCAGCCTCAACATCATCTACTCCCAGACTCTCGACCTTCTGGGGGTCGAGAGAGCGCGCCTCCAACCTAGCGTCGGGGGCTTCCACGGAGTCGTGCCAGGGAAACGGGCGGAACCCCTCGGACGGGTCGATCTGTCTGTTTGTTTTGGCACACTGGCCAACTACAGAAAGGAAACACTCACTTTCGAAGTAGTCGGATTCCGTGGAACGTACCACGCTATCCTTGGGCGCCCATGCTACGCCAAGTTCATGGCAGTCCCGAACTACACCTACCTCAAGCTCAAGATGCCGGGCCCAAATGGCTTCATCATCGTGGGGCCTTCATACGAACATGCCTACGAGTGCAACGTCGAGTGTGTCGAGCACGGCGAGGCTGTTTTGGAGTCGGTGGCCTTGGCGGCGGACCTCGATGGTCTCGCCAATGAGATCCCCGACCCAAAGCGCCATGCCGGCAGCTTCGAGCCCGCGGAAGACGTCAAGGTTGTGCCCCTCGACCCGGCTGATCCCGCGGGAAAGGCGCTGAATGTCAGCGCCACCCTCGATCCTAAATAGGAAGCAGTGCTCGTCGACTTTCTCCGCGCAAGTGCCGACATCTTTGCGTGGAGTCCCTCGGATATGCCGGGCATACCCAGGGAAGTCGCCGAGCACGCCTTGGAAATCCGGGCCGGGTCCAAGCCGGTGAAACAACGCCTGCGCCGCTTCGATGAGGAGAAGCGCAGGGTCATCGGCGAGGAGATACACAAGCTGCTG
Organism: Saccharum spontaneum; assembly: GCA_022457205.1. Classification (NCBI taxonomy): domain Eukaryota; kingdom Viridiplantae; phylum Streptophyta; class Magnoliopsida; order Poales; family Poaceae; genus Saccharum; species Saccharum spontaneum. Next base: position 51,965,196 of record CM039585.1, on the reverse strand, counting down.
GAGGCCGGATTCATCAAGGAAGTACATCATCCTGACTGGCTAGCTAATCCTGTATTAGTTAAGAAAAAGAGTGGGAAGTGGAGGATGTGTGTAGACTATACTGGTTTAAATAAAGCATGTCCAAAAGTTCCCTTTCCTTTGCCACGCATTGATCAAATCGTTGATTCCACCGCGGGATGTGAAACTCTCTCGTTCCTAGATGCGTATTCCGGCTACCACCAAATCAAAATGAAGGAGTCCGACCAGCTCGCGACCTCATTCATTACCCCATTCGGCATGTATTGCTACGTTACGATGCCCTTCAGTCTCCGGAACGCAGGGGCTACGTACCAGCGATGCATACAGCACGTTTTCGGGAAACACATTGGGTCGACCGTCGAGGCTTATGTCGACGACATCGTTGTCAAAACAAAACAAGCCGACAATCTGGTAAATGACCTCGACGTTGCGTTCAAATGCCTCCGGGCAAAAAACATCAAACTCAATCCTGAGAAATGTGTCTTTGGCGTTCCTCGAGGTATGCTTTTAGGGTTCATCGTCTCTAAACGCGGCATCGAGGCCAACCTCAAAAAAATTTCTACAGTAACCAAGATGGGCCCCATCCGAGATCTGAAAGGCGTACAGAGGGTCACGGGCTGCTTGGTGGCACTCAGCCGTTTCATTTCGCGCCTCGGCGAAAAAGCACTCCCTCTGTACCGTCTCTTGAAGAAATCGGAGCATTTTTCCTGGACCCTCGAGGCTGAGGAAGCTCTCACAAAACTCAAGGACACACTCTCTAACTCACCAATCCTCGTCCCTCCAACCCCAGGGGAATCGCTCCTACTTTATGTCGCTGCAACATCACAAGTAGTCAGTGCGGTGCTGGTTGTCGAACGGGCCGAGGAGGCACATACCTTGCTCGTCCAAAGGCCGGTCTATTTCATTAGCGAAGTGCTCTCAGAAACCAAGATCCGATACCCACAGATCCAGAAACTGCTATACACCGTCGTCCTAACACGGCGCAAGCTCCGACACTACTTCGAAGGTCACCCGGTTACCGTGGTTTCTTCTTTCCCCTTGGGAGAGATAGCCCAGAACCGAGAAGCCTCGGGTAGGATTACAAAATGGGCAGTCGAACTCATGGGCGAGACCTTGTCCTATGCGTCGCGCAAAGCTATCAAGTCACATGTGTTAGCAGACTTTCTGGCTGAGTGGACCGACACCCAACTCCCTCCTGCATAGCTCCAGGCAAAGCTGTGGACCATGTACTTCGATGGGTCATTGATGAAAACAGGAGCAGGCGCGGGCTTGCTCTTCATCTCGCCCCTCGGGGTTCACATGCGCTACGTTATCAGGCTTCATTTTCCTGCGTCTAACAATGTCGCCGAATACGAGGCGCTCGTCACGGGATTGAGAATTGCCATCGAGCTTGGGGTCCGACACCTTGACGTTCGAGGCGACTCCCAGCTCGTAATCGATCAGGTCATGAAGAGCTCGAGCTGCCGTGACCCCAAGATGGAAGCTTATGGCCAAGAGGTGTGGCGCCTCGAGGACAAGTTTCACGGCATCGAGCTCAACCACATCGCACGTAGGTATAATGAGGCTGCCGATGAACTGGCAAAAATCGCGTCCAGTCGAACTACGGTTCTACCAGACGTTTTCGCAAAAGATCTCTAGCAGCCATCCGTCGACCTTGGGCTAGACGGAGGGGTCGACGGGACGTCACTCGACCCCCCACCTGAGGCAGAAGCCCCCTCGACCGGGGCTGAAGCCATGCAGGTGGAAGGTTTGACCCTACCATCTGACCTCGAGCCAGACTGGCGCGTCCCGTACCTTGACTACCTTATCCGAGGGGACCTCCTAAGACCGAGGCTCGACGGATCGCTCGCCAAGCCAAAACCATTGTGATCATTGGCGATAGTAGGGAGTTGTACCGCCGTAGCCCTACTGGCATCCTCCAACGCTACATCACAAATGAGCAAGGCAGGGACCTCCTCAGCGATCTTCACTCGGGGGCTTGCGGTCACCACGCAGCACCCCGAACCCTCGTCGGAAACGCCTTTCGACAAGGATTCTATTGGCCCACCGCGGTCTCCGATGCTGTCAAGCTAGTACGCTCCTGCAAGGGTTGTCAGTACTATGCGAGACAAACCTATCTTCCGGCACATGCCCTGCAAACTATCCCCATCACATGGTCGTTTGTCGTTTGGGGGCTCGACCTTGTCGGACCTTTGAGAAGGACAACTGGCGGCTTCACCCACTTGCTCGTCGCAATCGACAAATTCTCCAAGTGGATCGAGGCCCGCCCTATCACCAGCATCAGGTCCGAGCAAGGTGTGCTCTTCTTCACCGACATTATTCATCGCTTCGGGGTCCCCAACTGTATCATCACACACAATGGCACCCAGTTCACTGGCAAAAAGTTTTTGGATTTCTGCGACAACCACCACATCCGTGTGCTCTGGTCAGCCGTGGCCCATCCAAAAACAAACGGCCAGGTAGAACGTGCCAATGGCATGGTCCTACAAGGCCTGAAACCCAGAATCTTTGATAAGCTAAACAAACATGGCAAAAGATGGGCTGCCGAGCTGCCCTCGGTCCTGTGGAGCCTAAGAACGACGTCGAGTCGAGCCACGGGGTTCACTCCGTTCTTCTTAGTCTACGGGTCTGAGGCAATGCTCCCAACAGATATAGAATACGGATCCCCAAGGTTGAAGGCCTACAACGAAAGAAATAACGACGCCGCAAGAGAGGACGCCCTCGACCAGCTCGAGGAAGCCCGACATGTGGCCCTATTACATTCTGCCAGGTATCAGCAGGGTCTCCGACGCTACCACGACAGGCGCATCCGCAAGCGTGACCTCAACGTCGGTGACCTAGTGCTACGGCGGAACCAGAACATCAAGGGGCGCCATAAGCTCACGCCACAATGGGAGGGACCGTACATCATCGCAGAAGTACTAAAGCCGGGTACCTACAAACTATCCAACAAGAAAGGCGAAATCTTCACCAACGCTTGGAACATTGAACAGCTACGTCACTTTTTTCCTTAGAAAGCCTCGAGGCTCTGTAATTTCTTTTTCATCAATAAAGAATACAGCGATGTTTCAAACTTTCATTTCATAATGAGGAAGGATCGACTCTGCACCCCCAGAATCGACCCTCCCTCGGGGGCTACAAGGGGGAACCCCCAGTCCCCGAAAAAACTTGCATTCTTTTTTAAATTTAAGAACCGCTTCTTAGATCGACGGCGCCGCAAAAGCACCCTAAGGGCTCTTGAGCCAGGAGCATTGCCTACGCCTCCAAGGCTACGGTACCTCCGCTCACCCCTCACGCCTTCTAGAGGTGCGACTTCACGCTAGAAAGATCTAAATAACAGTTCCTAACTTTGAAAAAGAACACACCCCCTGTCGCTCAGATCAGGCTCTCACACGATAAACAAGGCCGCAACATCACCCTGAAGCTCGAGGGCAGTTGAGCCGTGAGATTACTTACGCCTCCGAGGCTACGGTACCTCCACTCGCTCCCTTACGCCAAAGGACGCAACTGCGTGCTAAGTAAATCATACGAGAACACAACCCAAGCGATAAAGGGAAGAAAAGCTCGAATAAAACTAAATTCACCACGTACCGGTTTATGTTTCAAGTTCTTAGGGCCCCCGAGGCCACCACGACCAAAATTCAAAGTACTAACTTATTACATGGGCCTTTGCGCCCAGATTTGGCTCACAGGCCCTCGTCGTCAGCAGGCGGAACCACCTCAGCTTCAAAAAGCGAGGCCAGACGGCTCCCAGGCTCTTTCGCGGCTTCAATCAACTCCAGGCAAGCGTTCTCGTTCTCGTCGTCCGTCCGATCCGGGTCTGTGATGAAGCCATCAGCAACGAGCTCCATGTCAAACACAAACCCAGAACGGACGACGGCCAGCGCCCTCTTTACGCCGTGGTGGAGGCTGTCCCGTATCTTCTCCCGGGAAAGGCGGCCCAGCGCCGCCATCCGACGGATGAAGGAGTTCCACGGAACATCTTCCCCGGTGTCGGCGTCGGGCTCGACCCCCAGGCCGTCACACACGGTGGTGATTGCGCCCTGGAGCAGCTGGGTCCTCCGGGTCTCCGCCTCGAGGAGGCTCTGGAAAGAGTTGGCAGATGAGTGGCCCGCCCGATTCTCTATCTCCAGCTCTGAAACACGATAAAACAAATTAATACCTAACACAAGGCCTCGACGCCGTGGCCGCAACAGTCACACTTACCCTCGATATGGGTCTGCAGGCCCACGACCTCGTTGCGAAGCCCCCCGCACGTCCGCTCCAGCCCTAGAAGGGCGCTGTCCTTGTCACTGATGGTCGCCTTCAGCGCCTCGATCTCCTGGCGAGCGGACTCAAGAGCCACGTCCCTCTCCCGGACGGCTCCGTTCAGCGTCGTCACTTCGTCCTTCAGGGCACCAAGACGAGCAGAGGCCTGCTCGACCTCAACGTTGAGGGCGTCGCGCTGACGGCTGACCTGGGAGACGTCCTCCTCGAGCTCCTTCACCTGTGCCGACAGGGGCTCGAGGTCCCTGCGGGCCTGGGCAGCCTCCTCCCGGGCCTTGTCCATATCAGTGCGCATCACGGCCTCGGCCGCCCAAGCCTGCATCGCCTCCTCCTTCACCGTCGCGTATGCGATGCGCAACTCAGCCAATTCGGCGTTCTGATCGGAAAGCCGTTTCTGGGCCTCCTCGACCAGGACCCGTTGCTGAGACAGCGCCGCCCACACGCCACTCTCATCCTGGATGAAGAGTGACTTGCGGCGGGAATACTCCTTCAGCTCCTAATCATAATTCAAAAAAAAAACCAAAAAGGTCAAAAAGCCGAGGGAAAAAGACACTAAGAAAACCACGAAAAAAGCCAACAGGTCGATCATACCTCGCTGGCATCCCGTATGCTCCGCGACACGGCCTCGGACGCCACATGGAGCAACTGATCGAGGTGGTGGCGGACGCCCTCGAGGTACTCCCAACGGTGCACCTCATCCCTGTCATTCAGGGTGAAGATGGGCTCGGCGTCGGGGTTCGCGGCGTCCCTAAACTGGAGGGACGACCCCCCCACCTCGGTATCACCGCCTCCGCCCGCGCTATGGCCAGCGCGGCGATGTCGGGCCACGACGACGATGACCCGGCCGGGGCGTCTCCCGGTCCCGCGGAAGGACCGGCCTCGCCCGCAGTGCCTGCCTCTCCAACGGCCGTCGAGGCACCGGCCTGATCCGCGGCCTCACCCCCCTCGACCCCCATCACTCTTTTCCCTTTGTCCAGGGGGGTATCATCGAGGGTAAGGTCCACGGTCACGGGCGCCCGCCCCTCTGAGGGGGCCGGCCCCTCAACCACCGGCGCCTCTGGAGCCGGCCCCTCGACCACCGGCGCCTTCGGAGCCGGCCCCTCGATCGCCGGTGCCTCCGGAGCCGGTTCCTCGACCTCCGGCGCCTCTTCTTCTGGAGCTCCGGTCGGGGGTTCGACGGCCCCGCCCTCCACCATACCCGCCGGCTCCCCCGGCAGGTCTTGCTGCGGCCGCGGCCCCCTCGCCAGTGCCGCCTCCTGTCCCGGTGCTGACGCGACCTCCTCCATGGTCACGTCAGCACCCACCCGCTCCGCGCCACGGACGGATGCTTCGCCCGTCACGGCCTCGACGGCAGCCTCGGCCGTCGGCGACGGCCTGGGCTCCGCCTCGACCGCACTGGGCGCCTCCGCCTCCGCCGGACCGGACCCCTCCGCGGCGGAATCGGGGCCAGCGACCACCGGGGCACCTGCCGCCCCCTGCTGTTGTCGCAGACGCCCCTTCGCGGCCTCAACCTGGCGAACCTAGGCCGCATCCTGCTCCGCCGTCCGGTTAAGGACAACGGCGCTGGCCCACAGCGACTTCATGGGGTAGGCCCCATTGGCTCCGCCTTCCGCTTTAACCTGCAAAGTGAGAAAGAACGTCAGCCAACGGATCCAGAGAAAGGCAAAACAACCAAGCAGAAACACTTACCCAGAAATTGGCACCAAGGGCCTCGACCCCGCGCGATCCGAGCCTCTCGGGGCGGCCGACGGCGGCCTCGCAGCGGCCCCACCAGCAGGCCGAGCACTCCTTGGGGCCCTGACCGGCGCGTCGCCCTGCGCCTTCTGTGCCTCCGAGGCCAGCTGGCCTCGGGTTCTCACGCCTGCCGGTGCCGCCGCCGATGACGACACCGGTACCACCGTCCCAGCCCCTGCCCGAGCTTGTGGGGCCGGGGCTGGTGCAGGCATCCCCGTCGACCCCTCTTGCTGGGTCCGGGGTAAAGCGGCCCCTCCCGTCGAGGGGCCCGTCTCCTTCTCCGTCTTCTTCTTCTCCTTCTCCTTTTCCTCCTCCTCCTCGGTCTCCTCGACCACGACGACCGAGGAGGATGACCCCCCGATGGGCTCCAGCAGGGGGCGAATGTTAGGGAGGTCCCCTAGTCCGGTCGCGGCCTCATACCGCGACAGGGCGTCGTCGTCTTCGCCGCTGTTGTCGTCGTCCTCCCCCGAGATCGTCTCGGAGGGCGACGGCGCCAGAGGGACCCCATCGATGGTCTGCTGGCGCCGGAGCTTCTTCAATGCCTCCGCCTCTTTGGCCTTGCGGATTGCCCACTTCTTGGCCGTCTCCTTGGTTTTCTTCTTCTTGGAGGCATGCTGGCGTCGAGCCTCCCGGGCGGGCCGGTCCTCTGGGACAGGCGGACGCGTCTCCCGCAGCGCTGACAAATCCTACGCACCGGCCTCGACCAAATTAGTGGAATCCAAAAATAAACAAAACTACCAAGCAGACCAGCCCAAAGATACTTACCACGGGCTCGAACCCTTCGGTAGGCCTCATGGGGACCCGGTTGACCTCCTCCACCTTGAAGTTCCCAACCATCCGGCGCGCTCGCCGGACGACCTCCTCGAGGGTAAGGGATTCGTGGGACATCCGGGTCCCCTCTAGAGATGCCTCCGGGGTCATCTGGTCCAGGCGGAGACGACGCCGGCACAGCGGCATCACTCTGCGGCGGTGGAAGGCCGTAGCCACTGCCGCCGCCGTCAAGCTCCGAAGACGAAGCTGCTGCAACGCCGCCAGCAGCGGGTCCAGGCGCGGCTTCTCGGCTTCCGGCACTCCGTACGTCCAGCGGTCCTCTCGAGCGGTCAGCACGCGGCCGGTGTACCTCGGCAACTGATTTTCATCGTTGCGGAGGTAGAACCAACCCTTGTGCCACCCGTTGTTCGAGGAGATGAGGCGAGCCAGGATGTACAGATCCGCCCGGCTCGACCTCACCTGCAGGACGCAGCTCCCTACTCGAGCCGCGGCCAGGACCCCCTTCTCCCCCGCCCTCCTGGCGAAGAGCTCCGCCTTGAAGAGGTGAAGCCACAGGTTCCACTGCGGCTCCACCCCAAGGTAGCCCTCGCAGACCGCCGCAAAGATGGCGGCCTACGCGACGGCGTTGGGGGCGAGGTGGTGAAGCTCCACCCGATAGTAGTGGAGGAGCGCGCGCATGAAGGTGGACGCAGGAACGCCAAACCCCCGCTCGTGGAAGCAGACGAAGCTCACCACGTACCCCTCCGGGGGCGCCGGCTCCCGGTGGGCAGGAGGCGGCGCAATCCACTCCGGCTGCGACCGACTCGTCCTCGACCGCAGCAGCCCGTCCTCGACCAGCTCCTCCAACCTCCTCTCCGTCACCGAAGAGGCGGCCCAGTCGTCGGCCGGGAGGATTTGGCTCTTCCCTGCCATCGGTGTTGTCGGGAGGGGGTGGGCGAAGAGGATGCGGTGGCGGTGGCGAGGTGGGCGGAGAGCGCAAGAAGGCAAGGGCTGTCTGGGGCTAAAGATGGCAAGAGCACAAGGAACCGGTGGGGAACACAGACCCCTAGATTTTGCTTTTATATGCCCGGCGGAAGCCCAACGACCGCGCGAAAAGGTAGGAACAGTTTCCCGCATTAAATGTGCTCACCTAACCGTTCTCCCCACGTCTCGTAGGAGCCGGGCACGTGGCCGTCCCCCACGCCGTAACCGAACGCCACGTCGCCCACTACCGCGCTGGTTTCGCCCTAAAAAGGCGCACCTGGCTAACGGGCGGGGCGAGATCCACGGACGGATATTCCTAGATGCCTTGTAAACGGGTCCCGAACCCGTCATAAGTCTCGAGGGAACGGGAGCTAGCCCTCGACCCGGGTTCGACAGCCGCCCTCGAGCAACAGAGTTAGGGACGACTAAGGATGCGCCCGTGCATGGCCAGGGCTCGAGCCACGCTCTCGAGGCACCCCAAGACGTATTCAAGGCCAAATGAGGAGGTCGACGTAGGAATCCCATCGAGGGAGGCATCAAGCCCTCGGATCCCGTCGAAGGGAACTGACATCCGCACGACCACTCCTTGGCAATTCTTGAGAGCGCCCCCGGGCCACTAGCCAACTCCTAACGACTGGAGCACGGGCTCGCACTCGAATTCCCCCGCTAGCAACTCACTGGAGATCGTCGGAACTCGCCCAAACGGGGTAGTACGGTGTTCCCCACCCCTCCTCCTCCTCTCTGCAGGAGGAGCGTGAGGGTCGCACAACAGAAGACGGCCGAGACTCCGATCGACCTCGTGCACACGAGGCTCGGGGGCTCGACCGCATCAAACTACTCCCCGATAAAACACGAAAAAGACCTCGGAGGAGTCTTCAACACTCCACCGAGGCCTCGGGGGCTACACCCGGTGGGTGCGCTCGCGCGCCCCCACCGGAGAAGTCAACAATGCTATGACCCAGTTCATCAGCGAAAAAGCCTCTAGGAGAGTGATCGCACACTCACCAAAAGGCTCGGGGGCTACTGTCGGTACCAATAGTATAGGGGTACCCGCATTTAACGATAATAAAAATCAAAACGACTAAGCCACGCCCAAGCTCGGCCGCACACCAGGTCCGCCTCGTACGAGGGTAGCTCGACGGAGTGCCTCGACCACGCTCCGGCTCCGACTCGTACGAGGCCCCCTCGACGGGGGCGCCTCGACCGCGCCTCGTCCCGTACAGCAAGGTACCTCGACCGCGCTCCGACCCGCGCGAGGCTCGTCCGCCCACTGGGGAAAACTCCGACCCGCGTGAGCCCGGGTCGAGACGCTCGACTCCTTCTCTTTACCTACCCCAGGACAAAAGCCATAGCATTTAATGCGATTACCTACTACCACCTACTGGCATGGTTGCGATCAGGGTCGACGTAGGAACAATGCCGGTGTCAGTCCTCACTGTTTTACCGCCCATCCCGTGATGGGAGGTGAAAACCGTCACTGTACCCACCTTACCGTGCACTGTACGTCACTAGTTACCCTCGAGGGAGGATACGACAAAGCCCGTATACCGCAATCCCAGGGATTGAGACTTATCCATTCGGTCTCGACCCGACCTCGACCCTATCTCGACGCTCAGCACGACTCAACAGGGAAGGAAGGACGGTATGGCACGGCGCTCCGGGTCATTTCAGCGTCTCGTCCTCTATGTCACCATGGTGTCCAGGGATGGCCTCCCATTTCTAGGGCACGTCGCTACAGTCACCTCAACAGGGATCGACAAAACATCATCTCAAGGTTCCCCGTCGTCCTGGCCTCCTCTCGCCCTATAAAAGGGCAGGCCAGGGCTCTATATGGGAGGGAGAAGACAAGGGACAACAGGCCAGACACAAGATAGAGATCAACATCTCAAGTAATCATCCTTGTATTCTTTTTTCCTCTTTGAGACTTGGGCTCACCGCTCTCTCTCACAGGCTTGTAACCCCTACACAAGCACCTCGGTGTAAGGAAATACAAAAATCTCTCCTCCCCGCTGGACGTAGGGTCTTCTTTTGCCCAAACTAGGATAAACCCCCGTGTATTCTCCTTGCATCACTATTCAGGAAAGGGACACGCAGCATTTACTCGTTGGTTTAGGGCCTCCTCGGGACCGAACACCGACACTATATTTGGATGATCATTTAGAGAAGCTGTTGGAGGGTAGTTTTTCACCAAAATCGGATATGGAGAGTCTCTCGGAGATACTCTTAGACCCACCCTTGCAAACCTGCTGGGTTGATTTTTTTTCTGTCCATTAACAAATTTATGAGTAGAGAAATTGATCTACGCCGAGTGCTAGTAGGAATGTAGGATAAAATCGATCGGGTTCTATGTAACCTTGTCATCTCTAGTGGTATGCGAGTAACCAGTTCAACTGTGCGTGCGCAGCGTACCGAAGCACATCAGCACCGTACCAGCGTGTGTGGCAGCGCTGAGGGGTGAGGGCGGCGCGGACGGAGCAACCCCGTGACGACTGACGACTTGCAGGTACCCCGTACCCCTGTGGCGGCTGGAATGCAATGCAGGACCGAGGACGACGGAAGATTCTGGCGTTGTTTTCACCACAACCGCCGCCGCCGGCTACCGTCCCGGTCTTCCAGGACGGACCATCTCCTTCCATAGCTTGCCCCGTCGAATGTCCAAGCATTATCGCTTCGAGAGGTCCGATCCGGTGACGGCGTGAGGCGAGCTTAGCTTGACGAGTTCAAACATCCTCTGTGTACGTACTCGAAAACACTTCTGTCTATAGCTAGCGGTGGACTAATTCCCTTCGTGGGTTTTTTTAAGAAACAAAATTACGTTACATAGTGATATCAGTTATTGAATACGTACATGGACGTGGACGTGCTTGGTTCTTACTCCGCGGTTGAATTTGGACCGAGTGAGCGCGCCTACGTATTGCCTCCAGCAAAACGAAAACTACATGATCCACATTAGAATTCAGAACTGCCGCGTACTCCGTTGATTTCCAAGAAAACAAGAAATCAACGGAGAAACTTCTTTTATCCCAATCAACACAGTTCACAACAGGTTTACAAATAATATAGCCCCCCGGCCGGTCATGCATGATGTATGTCTTGGTCTTCTAGAAATTTCCTTGTCAAACACTCAGGCCGCGTTCTTTTCCCATGCAAGCCCCAAAAATTTCCTCTTCCACCCATCACATCAAATCTTTAAACACATGTATTAAATATTAAATGTAGGTAAAAAAATAACTAATTACATAGTTTGTCTGTAAAGTTCGAGACGAATCTTTTGAGTCTAATTAATCCATGATTGGACAATTTTTGTCAAATAACAACGAAAAGTGCTACAGTAACTTTTCACCCCAACTCACCCCATCTAAACACACCCTCAAAGAACCTTCTTCTGCTTATAGCCATTGACTATCAAGATTCAAGAAGCAAGCCTTCTAGGAGCACATCAATTCATTAGGATAAATTAAAGTAGTATTAAACAGATCACGCGGGTGCATCGCAGCTGCATGCAAGCAACCGGTCAGCGGTCAGCGATGGCCACCCGCTCTAGTCAATCCAGCTGAGTAGGTAGCTCCAGGAAATGGAACGGAAAGCCAGACCTGGACCTGGAAGAGGCCAAACAAAAGCAGAACACACACAAGCTAATAACAAATAATCTCATGTAGTCATGTCATGTGCATCTCCGCCGATCCTTCGCTAATCGCATTCGGCTGAGCAAGGAGGAAGGCCCACCCCACCAGATTCGCCGCGCGCCTACCCTGCACAAGATTGTCTACTGTATGTGCATCAACAGGGGGCGGCAAGCCACGCGCGACTGGGGTTTCCGAACCTTCGCTAGCTAACTGTACTTTGCTTTAAAGCGACTGGACATCATCATCGTTTATTCATTTCGTTACTAGACGAAGAAGATAATATAAAGTACTTGTTAATAGTGACATACTGCTATTTTATATGAACATCAAATTTCTCACATGTTACATGATGAAGTGCATGCATTGTTGCTTTTCGTGAGGAAAACATGACCGAGTGCTCTACTACTCCGCCTTTTGAGACTCCCTAGTTATTATTAATTCATTCCACCTCTGATTTTTGTACTCCTGTTTAGATGTGAAAAAAGTTTAGGTAAAATTCCTGTAGCATTTTTTCATTGTTATTTGGTAAAATTTATTTAATCATAGACTAACTAGGCTCAAAAGATTTGTCTCGACATTTACAGACAAACTGTGTAATTAGTTATTTTTTACCTACATTTAATGCTCTATATATGCATCGAATATTCGATGTGACAGTTACTATGGGTGTGTTTAGATGAGAAAAATTGGGTCAAAAGTTACTGTAGCACTTTTCGTTGTTATTTGGTAAAATTTGTCCAACCATAGATTAATTAGACTCAAAAGATTCGTCTCGAACTTTACAGACAAACTATGCAATTAGTTATTTTTTTACCTACATTTAATGTTTCATGCATGCATTCAAAGATTTGATGTGATGGGTGGAAGAGGAAATATTTTGGATTTGCATGGGAAATAAACAGGACCTATATTTTTGCCAACTAAACATGGCTGTGTTGGTAGGACACAGCCCACCCGTAGACCGTGCGGCACCGTGGCCCGTGGCCGTGGGCGTCATATCCAGGTGCCGCACCGACCAACCCCAGGTGTCGCCCATGCGCAGCGGTTGTTGTTGCCCAATGCCCCACTCGCGCCGCTACGAGGTTCATGCGGCCGGCGAATTACTACCGGAAACAATGAACGGCTATGAACATATACACGCACGCACCTACGGCCTCATTTTGGCACGCCCCGGCTCTTGGCTCTAGCTCCGTGTAGCTTGTTACAGGGATCATTGCCAAAAATCGTCTAATAATAAAATCGTCTCTTTACAAAATTATAAGGAGTTGTAGGAGCCAAAAACAGTTTTTACTAAGGGGCTAGAGCCAGGATAGTAGTTTCTCCCGATTCTCCTCATAAACGTAATATAAATTATCATAAATTTTGTTATTAGAGTTATTTTTACGATTTTAAAAAGCGGTTTTAGTTCTACAAAAGAATATATTCCACAACAGGAGCCAGAGACAAAGCCAACTTTTTAGGGCTTGTTTAGTTGGTGAAAAAGTTTAGGTTCGGCTATTTGTAGTACTTTTCGTTTTATTTGGCAATTTGTGTCCAATCATGGACTAATTAGGCTCAAAAGATTTGTCTCGTGATTTACAACTAAACTGTGTAATTAGTTTTTTCTTTCGTCTACATTTAGTACTCCATGCATGTGCCGCAAGATTTAATGTGATAGGTACTGTAGCACTTTTTGGGTTCACTTTTTGTGAACTAAACAGGCTCTTAGTGAAAAATTGGAACTCTGCTAAATTGACCCACCGTCGCCTGTAAATGCCCACCCAAATCATGTCTAGCAGTGGGATATCTCGATAACACATGGTCTCATTTACAACCGCCCAGGACTCCACCTTTTAACATCGTTGCCTTTAAAGATTTGGGTGGATTTAGTTTTAAAAAACTATATTGATTCTCTTGTCCCATTATTTTAGAAAAGAAATATATGTTGAAAATGTTTCGTTTAACTTATATGCATGTGCTAATCGTTAGCATATTCCGAAACTGAATACTTATGTGCACATGCCGAAACTGAATACTTATATGCATGTGGCACAAATAAAAAAGTACGAATATGGATTGGGTAATCATGGCGACGCACTTGTATTTGTGTTTCGTAATGATGCTTATGGACTAACGAGTACAAGAAGTCCATGATAAATAACACATGATAAGGCGGCCATAATGCCGTATCAAAGATGAACAGCCTACAATTTCTTTCGAAGGTTAGTGTTGACAACTAAAATTATCAAAAGACATAATGGACTCTCCGTGATGATCCAGACGATCTAGCCCTATCTGGTGGTGACTGATCTTTGTGTCGAAACTTCAGCTTGGCGTAGTATTTTAAAGGTTCATGTGTGCTCTAGCTCTAAGAATTTTCGATCGGGTCATCTTTATCTCTGTAAATTACTAAAATTGATGCTATGGGCACATTGAAGACCTTTGAACTAAGCAACTTTTTTATACGCATGTTTAAATCATTTATTTTCTTATAAATCCTATATGTACTATTTTTTTTTCGAGAACAATCCTGTATGGACTTTGGAGCTCGATGAAGCAGTACCAATTAGACTCTGGAGTTGAAATACTAGCTTGTTCAGGGCAGAGGAACACGCCACTACTCCGGGTTGGTGGTGGAGAACTGTCCGATCCTTTCAGCGACTTATTTGTTTGCGTAGTCAATTCGAAGTGGATCTATATCATTTGGATCTGCATTCCCACAAGGGACAAGCAAGCTACCGGCCCTGCTACAATATGCTAACGACGCCGCCCGTGCCCGTCCGGCAACGTCTCCCGCTCTCGCATATAAACGCTCAAGTTCTCCCTATAGTTGCCGTCTCCTGTCTCCTCCAAGGCTCCAACCTCCATATTGCTTCGCGAAACACCCCCATCGGCCACCGCCGTTGCTTCATCCTTACCACTCAACACTAGTGCCAATGGAGACGACACTCCTCCGGGTCCGGGGCAATGGCCGCCTCCTGCCCTTCTTCCTTCTCTTGCTCGCTGCCGCAGATTTCACGGCGGTGCAGGGCCAGCAGGGGCAGCAGCAGCAGCAAGGGGAGTACTACTCGCAGAGCTTCAGCCCGTCCATGGCCATCGTCATCGTCGTGCTCATCGCCGCCTTCTTCTTCCTCGGCTTCTTCTCCATCTACGTCCGCCACTGCTACGGCGACGGCTCGGGCGGCGGCTACTCCGCGAATAACCCGGGCCCCAACGGCGGCGCCGCGCGCTCGCGGCGCCAGCAGCGCGGCCTCGACGCGGCGGTGCTGGAGTCCTTCCCGACCATGGCGTACGCTGACGTGAAGGCGCACAAGGCCGGCAAGGGCGCGCTCGAGTGCGCCGTCTGCCTCAGCGAGTTCGACGACGACGAGACGCTGCGCCTGCTGCCCAAGTGCTCCCACGTCTTCCACCCGGACTGCATCGACACGTGGCTCGCCTCCCACGTCACCTGCCCTGTCTGCCGCGCCAACCTCGTCCCCGGCGCCGACGACAACGCCACGCCGGCCGACGAAGACGCGCCTGAGCTGCAGCTGCCGCCGGCGGCTCCCGCGCAGGAGCTGCCATCTCCCACGTCGTCCGCGCCGGCGCCTGCCGCGGCGGTGGTCATTGACGTGGAGGAGACAGAGGAGGAGAGGATCATCAGAGAGGAGACCGACGAGCTGATGCGCATCGGCAGCGTGAAGCGCGCGCTGCGCTCCAAGTCCGGCCGCGCGCCCGCACGGTTCCCCCGCTCGCATTCCACAGGGCACTCGCTCGCAATCGCAGCGTCAGCCACCACCGGCACCGGCACCGACACCGAGAGGTTCACGCTGCGTCTGCCCGACCACGTGCTACGGGACCTCACCGCGGCGGGGAAGCTCCAGCGCACCACGAGCCTAGTCGCGTTCCGCTCCAGCCGTGGCGGCAGCACGCGCCGCGGCGTCAGCGTCAGGACCGGGGCCGCCGGCGGCGAAGGCAGCAGCCGCGCCGGGAGGAGCATCCGGCTGGGCCAGTCAGGGCGGTGGCCGTCGTTCCTGGCGCGGACGTTCTCCGCGAGGCTTCCCGCGTGGGGGTCGCGGTCGACGCGGAGGGGCGTCGAGACGGACGGATCGAGCAAGGGCGGCAGGGCGGCCGGCGTCGCCGGCGCAGGCGCGAAGTCAGTGGAACAGGACGACCAGGCGTGCGCACCAGGACAACGTGTTTGACCGGTTCTCCCTGTCGTGGTCAAACGGTGGCTGCTAGGAAACTCTTGGTGCTTTCGTCGCCGTCGCGGTGGAAATTTTTTTTTGGCAGTTGAATTTAGGAGAGAACGTGCTTGGTCGCGCTCCTCCTTCAATCCTTCTGGACGCGTGTTGTATTCTTTTTTTTTTCTTATAGAAAAACATGTGTACATAAAATTAGTAAGTCTTTCTTGAAATTAAAGCAAGATACGTATATATTACCTGTACAAGTACACACACGTACCTTATCTCTTCTATTTGAAAAAACATGATTTCTTTTTTTCTTGATGGAAGTAATAGGAATCATGTGACAGACAAGGAGGCGCCAAATGTTTCTCCCTAAGCACGTGTATGGTTGCAAACCACCACGCACTCATGCTTCTCTAGAAGACCCTTAAAACATTTTTCTTTTGCGGTTAAGACCATTGAAGCATTGGGCCTTGTTTAGATGACTAAATTCACATCCAAATTCTACTATGCAAAAAGAAGATTCCCTATCACATCAAAATATCGGCACATGTATGGAGTATTAAATGTAGATGAAATCAAAAACTAATTGCACAGTTTTATTGTACTTTGCGAGACGAATATTTTGAGCCTAATTAATCAATGTTTGGACAATTATTATCAAATAAAAACAAAATTACTACAGTGTCCAACAGTGATTTGGTCCTCACCAAATTGGGGAACTAAACAAGGCCTTGGTCGATGGGTGCCTTGCCTACCCTCCTAATGTCAGCGCTCAGCGGAACCCTGTTATTGAATGTTGAGGACAAAATGGTGCACTCTAGAAAACGCATCCATCGACGCGTCAGGCCGTGCATCATCACCCATCAGACACGGATTAATGGTGGGCATGCTGTTCGAATGTTCAATTCGTTCTGTCCCTGGTTGACGCGTTGTTTCCCTGTGAACAGGAAGCTGGCACGTTCGCCGTGTGTTGGTTGACAGATCTTTGTAGGTTGTTTTTCTTCGGGGCATGTTTGGTTCGCCCTGTTAAATTTTAACAAGTGTTAACTATGAGGTTGATCATATGGTGTTCGGATACTAATAATAGACTAATTAGGCTTAATAGATTCATCTCGTAAATTAATCTCAATCTATGTAATTAGTTTCGTAATTAGTCTATGTTTAACACTTCATGAATGTTTCCAAACATTCGATGTGATAGGTGTTAAAAAAACAAGAGAAAACAAACACTTGCCATCACTTGCCAGTTGCCATGTACAACAACGGGCGTATTCCGTTACGCTGAATGAGCTGCGCTTGCGCCTAAACCTACGTTTTTCTCGAATACACAGAAAGGCCGCAAATAATCATGTTAAGAAGATCAAATACTTCGTCCGTATTTGTAAAGAAAGTCGTTTTAGACAACGCCACGGTCTCCAAAACACAACTTTGACTTCTTATTTCTATAAAAATATTTATCGAAAAGTGATATATGTATACTTTTATGAAAATATTTTTTCAAGATAAATCTATTCATATAATTTTCACATTTTCAAACTCAATAATTTAAGAGTTATTCATGATTTATATTCTCAAGGTTTGACTTAAACCTTGTTCTAAACGACTTCCTTTACGAGTCAGGAGGAAGTAGGTGACTTTGGCGTGCACAGGGAGAGAGAGAGTTAGCTAGATTCTGTTACTGCAAATGTCAATCGAAAGAATTGGTTGGCCTTCCACTAACCACCTCTTATACAGCACTCTCCTCTTTTTAATAAAGGTCTAGGAAGCTTTGCTCCACAGTTTATTAAAAGATACTTATTAGAAAATTTATTTCAACTAAGATCCTGTTGGTAGAATGATATTTTTATTGACATGTAATTGATTTACAGGTGTAATTTCTAGTGCACAAGGATATAGTTGTATATCTTTTCCCTTGGAATAAGCAGTTTGGATTGAAGGTACAAAAATGGTCTTCATTGCCTAGAATGAATAGCCACTACTGCATGCGTTTGCACTACTACACTCAGACCTTTCACAACCATGTCGTAATTCCCATCGCAGCCGCATTTCGGCCTCGGCAGTAAGCTGTCGGCAGTGATGGTCATGGCCCTCACCGTCGCATCTGAGACCGACTGCGGTATACACTACACCGCTGTATTGGCTTATGATCCGTCCGTGATAAGGTCCTTACTTCCGTCGCATTGGAGGCACAACCATCTGTGTGGGTATACACTAACACCGCTGCATTGGCAAATGATCCGCTTGTGTGGAGGTTATCATCCCTATCGTGTGGGCACATCAACCGCCTATGTAGTGGTCACCAACACAGTCGCCTTATACTTTGAACTGACTGTCTACGGTGCAAGTTCGTTGTCGCTTCGACGGTCGAGACGTCTGTAGAGGTAAACATCACTGTCGCTTCAGCGTATGAACTGTCAGTACAAAGGTCATGGTCACCGTCTCCTTGCACCACGATCCGCCTTTGATGATCGTTTAGTCAGTGTCATTACTAAACAATTCGGCAGTGAACACTTTTGATCCCTGCCACATAATACGTATAGCAACGGTGTTGGACGTTTACACCACCAACGGCGATGGTGATAACAAAACAATAAACGGCCCTTAATAGCTTACTGAACACAAAGCATACAGATATAATCATTACATCCATAAACCATGTTTTTACATTAACAATGGGCGTTTACCATAATATCTTTCTCAACTGATGTCCTAACACAAACGGTACATAGATTGAAAACTAAAGGTATTGATCTCTACAGACTTACATAACGAAACGACGTAGTTGTGCTCCTCCTATGTGGCACTCCTGCTTGCTAGGCAAAAAGGAATATAATTAGTGCATCCTTCAAATTGGTAGGCAATGCACCATGGAACCCCTCTTCTTCCTCCCTTAACAAATGCAGGAAAATTTTTCAAAAGCACTCAGACTCCAGTGGCACAAAAGCAGCAGAATTAATAATATTTAACACACCATTTCTTTAGTTACCAAGCCCAAATTGCCTATATATAAAATCAAAACAACTACCTACCTGAACAAAGGCATGACGTAACAACAAAGCATATGCACCTTTAATACTCTGCTAATGACTCCATGAACAAGGGAACATAAGGAAGATAGTGAGGTCCGCCGCTCATACATAATAGTTTTCAGGTACTTCTATGATAGCCGATGGTCCGGGCAGGGAGGACATGAACTTTACTGCAGTTCATGTCATATGCAAGCAATGTTTTGTCCTCCCTAACAAGGAAAATCAAATTCCATTCCGGATGAACTAAAATCACTCTGTAGGCCGCATCACAAACCTGGGTACCAATTTCAATATTCTTCTTTCTAAATAGCTCTAGTGTGGTCACCTTATGCTTCAATGTCCATTTACTAGTACCATAGTCTTCAAGGATCCAGATTGAAAGCTTATACCTATTCAAAGTATCAGCAATACATAAACACAACTGACCCTGAGCTTTATGGATGGAGATTGCATCACCAGTTGGCCTACAAATTTTTCTCCATGTCTTTCCCTCCATATCAACAGCAACTATCTGGGTGAACTCCAGCATGTGCATAAAACCATGAACAAACACACCTTTCCCATATGTGGATACTACAATATCCTCACCCCATTCAGATTCTTTAAAGATCCATGCTTTAGTTTGAGATGAGTAGATGTTGACACCTAAGGAGTCATCATCGTTGATCCCATATTCAAACACATGGAAGTGCGAGGAGACTGTCGAATCGAACCCTAAGCGAGCTAAACCACAAGAATGGTTGCTACACGACAGTAGCAACCATTTCTTAGTCACTAGTTTACAGAAAACATAGCGAAACCCAGAGTACCAACAGAGAATGAGGCCCCGAGAATAATATGAGATCATGACATCCTGAATGGGGAAGGACAAGAAGGACAAGGAGGGGTATTCACCGTTGACGCTGGTGAAGTTGTGTTTGCATTTCCAGCTGCAGTAAAAGAATCCGGCGAGAATCTGGGGCAGCTCCTTATGGTACTCGGATCCTGAGATGAGGCTGTTCTAGGAGAGACAGATATACTTGCAGCTGCATAAGGAGCGGGCAGTGAGGCGGCTGAGGATGAGAACGAAGACATGGTCGGTGAGGATGGCCACTTCATTCCTCTTGTTGGGGGCCTCCTCCTCTATCTTGATGAGGATCTGGTGGAGCGGGGACGGCGATGGAAGTGACGGCGATGGAAGTGACGGCGATGTCACTTGAACCAGAGAAGGAGCGACTATAGGGGATGTGTTTGTGAGCTTGTTAATAATCATATGGAAGCTTCATTCGTACTCAGATGAGTGAAGAAGGGAATAAAAATCCAAGAACAATGCATAAGGGAAGTGCGAGAGCATTACCATTGCCTTTGGATCTTGCGGCATTGAGCTCGAACGGTGACAGTGGTGATGAGTACCAGCCTGGTCACCAGTGGATCTGTGCTGTCTGCATGCCGATGAGGCGTACCGGCGCTGAGCACTAGCTTGTTGGCGGTGACTGGCAGCTTGCACGCCGCCGAGTAGGGGCGGTCGCACAGTTCAGCACCGGGGAGAAGGGGCGGTGATGAGGAATAGCAGCACTAAGAAGGAGAAAGACACGGTGGAGAGCATCCTTTGTAAGCAAATGTATCAGACGCGGGAATGCAAATTTCTGCAAACTTTGTAAATATGTGCGGGAGTGACGCGTAGGACTCACGCGCGGGCTTGGAAATTAACGAAAGCGGCGGTGAAGGCTACCGGTGGTGGTGATTGGGAGATGTTAGCACCTACTAACGACGGACATGTCATACGATCTACGAACTCTAAGGCACACAAATGGAACGTTCCAGTCATAGCAAACAGAGATGAACTCAAAGTAATAACTATAAAATATTATGAACATTTTTATTCAGAATACAGAGGCATGTTACAATTGAACTACTCATGGGGAGCATCATGAATGATGTCCTCTACATTCACTGTGGCCAAGACGCCATCGCTCACGGCCGAGAACTCGCTGATTAGGTTCTCGCGTTGCTGAAAGCTCGTCTCTCCCGAGAACTCCGGCTCCACCACGATCAGGCCCTTACCCAGCTGAAGCTGGGCGGCGGCCATGGCCAAAGTGGCACCAAGGCGAATGCAGTACATGGCCACCTCCACGACTCGTCACGACACGGTGCGGAGGCGGTCCGCCAGGGTCATCCCTGTAGACGCAGGAGGCGAAAGCACGTGGACGGCGTTGCCTGCTGCACATGGAGGTCCTAGTAGCCCCTATTGCTCTCCACCGCCATCAGGGAAGGCGTTGTCCTCGGCTACCTGGCGAAGGCGGATTGCCTCTGCCGCCTCGCCCTACGCGGCGATCAGCTGCTCCTGGACGGCTGAAAAGGAGACAAGAAAACACTACAACTAAAGACACGACGCCGCACGTAATGAAAGAGCAAGATCATATCGTGCTGAATGCCTTACCAATGAGGTACACCTGGGCCTCAGCGGCGACAAGCTCCGTCGTGGTTGTTTCCCGCTTCGCGGCGGCAACGGAGAGGTGCAACCAGTCCGTTTCCTGGCTCTCCTCGCGGAGGATGGAGGTGGACACATCTAGCTGCTCCACCAATGTGAGGACATCATCCGCCCCCCGTCGTTGTCAGAGGAGATAGCCATAAGTGGTGATCGGCTCTCCGATGGCGGCGGTGCCGAGCTGCCCTCCCCATCCCGTCGCAACATCGCACGAATGCGGGGACGAGCAGGGACAACCTCCGGCAATTCTTCCATTGGGCGCTTCATTCCCCGATCCGCCATTGGATGAGATCTGAAAGATGGGGTGTCGAGGCGAAGCGCCGGACGAAGAAGATAGAACGAAAAGATAAGTAAGTATAACGAGTTTAGAAAGGAATCGTGTACTTGCTTTCCCGCCTTAGCCTGCGCTTTTATAGAAGAATGGGCGAGATAGGCACCCGTAGGAGTTCCCTTCGATTGCACTGAGCGAGAGTAGGAGTTAAGGCGAGGACACGTCTCACACGATCTTAGTGGAGCACGCTTCTCCCGGTGGAAGTAATGGTGACGGAATGGTGTTGGAAGTTGGACAGAGAAAATTGACTCGACCATGTGGCTCGGCCCCTCTAGTGCTAACCACGCGGTTTGGAGGAGACGAAGTGATGAACCGCTAGCCTATTTAGCTCAAGGTACGGTCCCCATAGGCCTTTGGATCCAAACCACGGTAACCACCTCTACGCTTGCCTATTTAGCGTAACATATTTTTATTAAAATGATTTTTAATCGAAATCTGGATTGCTTCTTGATCGTAAGACCTGCAAGATTTGGAATATAAAAGCACCCAATCTTGAAGAAGGAGCATCAACCCTAGTACCATCTCAGTGAGGTGCTTTATCTCACGTCTGTGTAGCCGAGGCAAATACTATGACACTTAAAAAATGGAGTAACAAGCATCACAACCATTCAGTTATTAATTATTTTTTAAGACAAAACTATATATAAATGACATAGTAACTAGCATCAGAGCCACATGAGAAAAATTTTGATCATGAGGATAAGAGGTCGAAAAGCCCACCTGACTCTACCAAGCAGGCTGCGTGACGGCGGTGCCATCAGAGTTGGGGCACGAGGTAGGGCCAGTCAGGGGTTTTAGGCCTCTTACCCACATGATGAACGTGACCATGGCTTCAGGAGACTTGTTTGGCATAGCTCGCAGGGCTTGTTTGGCACAACTCACAACAACTTCATGAGAAACACTCATGGTCATCCTCTTATCCTCACGAGAAGTTGGCATTAGCACAATGCGTCTCATGTTGGTGCAAACTTCACATGAGGATAAGAGGAAGTCCAGGAGCGAGGCCATGGCGACGGAAGACTACATGCAACTCAAGGTGTTTTCTCTAGTTTTTCTTATGCTAAAGGGAGAAAGAAGGATTGGAGTTTGCTAGAGAGGCTCCCCTTACCTTGGCTTAAATAGCCCCACCTCAAGACGTGCGTGGGGAAGGCAACAGTCAAGGTCTGCGGCCACCCATGCGAGTCACGGGTGATGGAGCGGTGAACACGATACGGTTCAGATTCCTAGCACATTTGACTCCCTGCCACATTTCATCCTCATCTAAAACTGGACCTAATGACATGTACAGTGTATGATACGACACGAGTGGGGAAGGCAACAGTCAAGGTCCGTGACATCCATGGCCACCCACGTGAGTCACACGGGCGACGGAGCAGGGAAGACGACGCGGACCATTTGATTCCCTAGCACTTTGCGATCTAACCCTAACACTAAATCACCGTATAAAACGACGACGAGAGCTGCAATAATGACAATTTGCAAACACAACAAACCAATTTGCAAATAAACTAAGGCCCCTTTCGTTTCTTCCGGAATGGGGGCGTTCCATGCCTAGAATAGTTCCCATGTTATACAATTTTGTGAAGCACTAGTCCGGCTAGGAACGGTTCCAAAGAAATCGAACAGGGCCCAAGGCAAATACTTCCACCCCAGCACCATCTCAGAGAGGTGCTTTATCTCACGTCTATGTAGCCAAGGAAAATACTATGACACATAAGAAAATAGAGTAACAAGCATCACAACCATTCAGTTATTAATTGTTTTTTAAGGAAAAAACTATATATAAATGACACAGTAACAAGCATCATATCACAGCCACATGAGGACAATTTTCATTGATAACTTCTCAGTTACATTCCACAGTTGTACAATAACAAAGACCTATGGAAGATTACTGGGTGTACAATAACAAAGACCTGTTGAGTACAGATACATCCC
This sequence comes from Saccharum spontaneum, assembly GCA_022457205.1. Taxonomy (NCBI): domain Eukaryota; kingdom Viridiplantae; phylum Streptophyta; class Magnoliopsida; order Poales; family Poaceae; genus Saccharum; species Saccharum spontaneum. The sequence continues at coordinate 51,941,905 of CM039585.1, read as the reverse complement.
ATAGTCGAGTCTGGAGACAGGCAGTGCAAGCTAAGGACGAGGCAGCACCTCGCAAAACTTCCACCAACATCTTACTGAGCTGCTTTACCTTCCCTATTGCACCTCTCATGGTCGCAAGCACGAGAGAGATAGAGGCAAGAAGAGGAGGCATGGAAGAGAAGCGCCGCTATCGTCGTTGCTGCTTTAGAGGAAGGAGGATCGCCAGGGCGCCAGGATGGTGAATCGGTAGTAGAAGAAATGCGCAGAGAATTCAGTACCCCTTGGCTTGCCCAAATAAACGAACCTCCTTAATCGCAAAACTTCCACTAGCACCTAGATCGAGTAGCCCCCACTGATGCCGGTAGTACCCAATCTTGAAGGCCTTCTCCCAATGCCGTTGCTACCGCCGGAGGAGTTAGAGAAGGAGCGCCATGGCGATGAAGAAAATATAGATGGTTGGCTCAAGTACTTTGTCTATATCCATCTGTATTTAAGGAGGAAGGAGTGTGTGGATTGCCAAGAAGCGCATCCAGCCCAGGCTTAAATAGGCCAACCTTGAAGATAGAGAAGCAGAGAGGAGCAGTTAATACGCATCAGGGAAGACGAGGCATAGAGTAATGGTGATGCAACTGTGTTGTGGGTAGTTGGGAAATGGGGAAATAACTCAAACTGAATTTACTACCGCCGGTACACCTGACGGCCGTGTATGGCCGGTAGCCATAACGCCTATCCCAATCGGCTCGGCTTTTCATACGACGAAGAAAATACCACTGCCACATCTATTGTTAACCCGAGGGTGATAGAAGTTTCAACTGCCGGTTTCCTTCCTTAGGAGGCCTCGCTATCGGTCCAACCGGCAGTGGAAGTATAACACCGTCACTTTTATCGCCACAGCAATGAAAGTGTCGACAACGATATATCAATCTGTAGTAGTGATAGGATCTATTTGCATCAAATACTCTAATTCTAGAGTGAAATTAGAGTAGTATTCAATAACGTTAATGTGCTCTAGGAAAATAGGAAATATATCCAAAAAATTAAGAAAATACCCTAATCATTTTAACTGATGTCTAAACGTGTTGTAAACTTTCCACAAAACCAATATTTTGTCACAGTACCAAGTTATAGTTTCTTAAGTTTGACTTACTATATATTAAAAACATCAATGTTTATAATCAAATAGGTATGATTAGATTTGTCATGTTCATAGTATACTTATTTAGCGCCATAGACATTAATATTTTTATCTATATATTTGGTTAAACATTAGATAATTTAACCAGGAATGCATCTAAAGATGTATTATTTTTGTGGATGGAGGTTGTATTTATTCAAAATTTTAAATATAAAAAGGGACAAAACCACCTCAAATCAAGACAGAGATGTAGTTTGAATGGTTTTGAAAGTTTAGTGAATGTGATGTATGGTTTTAAAGTTCAAGAAGAAAATTCAGATTACCGATTGGTTTATAAGAAGGTAAAGTAGACTCTTTTTTTCTATCCAGAATTAGGCTGAAGCTAAATTTTTTTCGAAAGATCAGGCCGATTGGGCTGCTGATTTAGCTTCGGCATTGATGGGTACTGCCGAGGCCGAAGCTAAATCAGCGGCCCAAAGGTAGCCCAAGCCCAACTGGTGCCCTGAGCCCACCAACCATCAGATGAGCATTATGATCCGCCGATATATATATTCAATCCAACACGGACGCAATTGGTTTGATTTCTCTTGACGGAAATAACGAAAGTTCCAAATACTGTGATGCAAATTACTACCAAAGCAGAAACGGCAATCCACTGGGAAAGTGGTTTATCTAGAATGTTAGAGCCTAGTACTCGTAGAAAGCTTCGATGTCCGAACAACTGCGAGGTGAAAACTGAAAAGGAAGTGATGTGATGGCGGTGCAGTGGCGAGCGGTACGTACAGATAACTGACGAGCAAACTAGTATTCCCTTCGCCAATCCTCGTGTACACACCTGCTCAATCTGTCATCAACTAAGCATGATTATCTGAATATTCGCAAAAAGAAAGCATGATTAGCTGAAGGTGTTTCTCTTCTATTGCCAATACTAAGTGAAGCCTGCTCCATCAGCTGAGCTGATGGATGATCAAGTGCCCAAGTGGTAGCCCGGTACGGCTCTGTTATCTCCGGAGACCCGGTAAACCTTGTGTTGATTAATATCTCACCAACATTTCATAGAGTAATGCGGCATATTGATTCGCTGACATCATCGATGCCCACCCGACTCCCTCGATGTGTCATCTCGTGCGAATGCTCAGCTTCCCACTCACGTCCTCCAGTTCCAGTTGATTTGTTTGTTTTATCTACTACTACTAGTAGTAGAATATTTGTTTTTCTAACAGTAGAGAGGTCCCATGTAGCCGAGAAACGTGTCGCACCGATCCCGGTCGCCTGTCGATGTGCAGGTTGCAATATCACAATCTTGTGCGCTACTAGCTTTGAAGTGCGTTTTAAATTTTGTTATTAGGGGTTCCTAGCTACACAACAAATTACGCCAAACCTTTTTAAAAGAAATTGAGATGTTGAGTTGAGGGTTCCTGTCTTCCAGAAACACCAGCCTTGTCAGGGAAAAAAAAGTGGCGCTATTTCAGTGACTTATTTTTTATATATATTTTGAGTCATGCATCTATTATTATTTTAGTATTTGGCATTCACGTTAATTATCAAAGCCTACAAATTAATATATTAATAAGAGAAAAAATATAAAGTATCCCTCTACATGTGGATAAATTATTAGCACCACTACCATTACGCAAAATTTAAGCCAAAGATACCCTCATATAAGTTTATGTACATCTCCAACAAGTTTGCAAAACCACTTGGCAAATTTGGATTTTTGGCAAAACCACAAAAAATCTCCTCCAACAACTTGGCAAAAGTACTTGGCAAATTAGCAAAGTTGGCAAAAGTCTCCGTTCCAGGCGCAAATTTGCGCGCTGGGCATTGCTTGGCATCGAGTGAATTCGGGAGTCTCCCGGTTCTCCCGCGCGCGCGAAAGCCGGGCGTCCTTTCCTTTTTTTTCCCGCGGGCGCATAGAAGGCAAGATAGACCGACGGCGTATAGAAGGCAAGATAGACCGACGGACGAGACTCGCGACACCCTCTCCTCGCGTGGACTCGTGCGGTGCAGGTTGGATTGCATGGACTGGACCCACTAGTTAATTAAGACATGTGGGCCTCAGTTTTCAATTTGCCAAGCCTAAATGCCAATTTGTTGGAGAAGAGCTTGTATTTCACTTGCCATTTGGGTTTAAGACTTGGCATAACTAGAGATTTGCCAAGTGATATTTGCAAACTTGTTGGAGATGCTCACGGGCTTACATGTCATTGCTATTACATAAAATTTAATTAATACAAAAACATGCCTAATATGTTTATGTACACTATCAATGCTATTGTTAGAGGAAATGAAGCAAATTATGATTGTTCCACCTTCATGCATTTAAGAAGTTTTAAATTATATTAAAAAAAGATTCAGTATTACAATTAAATTATTTTATGCCAAATCTAGTAGAAAAAATGAAAAATGGTTATATATGAGAGCTTAAAATAGATATAGAAAATAGCATCTTAGCATTGACTAAACGATTAAATCTTCATCGTGGAATAAAACGAGATTAAACACTATGCTTCAAATTGTCTTCTGATGTCAAAATACAATAAAAACAAAGTTTAGTTTGAGAGTTTAAAAAAACTAGGAAAAAAGATAGCACTTGAGGTAAGAGAATGACCAACATATTCACATTTGAAATATACAAGCGCCCCAAATGAAAAGAAAAGGCAACATTACTTACTTTCAATTCTTTTCCACCCGAACGATTTAGTTTAACTATTAGTTCAATAGCAGAAGTGACGACATAATGTCTAACCAGATCATGTATCTGTTGACTACAAAACCACAAGTACCCTACCAAGGCTAAAATCGTCCCCTAGGAGGGCGTGGGCTAGACCAACCGACTAAGGATGACTCCAATCCAGGAGTTCATCACCTATACTTAGCGGAACAACATGGACAAGACTGGCTAAGGACCACTCCAAATTCAGGGGGTTCCTCATCGACTTTGCGGAAAAGAGACAAACAAAATATAAATATAAATTGACTCTATTTGTTGTAATTGACAAGGAAAGCAATCTATAAACCGATTTGTCTATGACTTTATTGGTAGTCTTACCCCAAGACTATATAAGGAGGGTTAAGGATCTCATAATCACTACACCAGATAGAACCCATAACGAATGCAATAGACATGAATACAATAGCTCAATGTGCTTGCAACCCTATATATGATGCACAAGCAACCAAGCTCTCCACTTACATGGATAGTAGGGCACCCTTTGTCTGAACCAGTAGAAATATGTGCCCTATGTGTTATCCCTTAGATTTACTAGTGGTCCGCAAATGGATTCACAATTGGCTTGGCATATACATAGTGAAGGGCACATTGTAGCATGCCACTAGTCGGCCACAAGCCGAGTCACTCGAAGGACACAACAATGTGTGTGTGTCAAAGTAGTTCTAATTAGACTCTAGGACTATTCCTTAGATATGATTCTATGGTCGAAGATCTACTCATGGGAGAGAACATGTTAGAATTAATGGTGTGCTGCGAGCTGGGCCCACAATGCTTTGATATGCCATTAGACATTAGATGGGTACTCAGGCACCACTTGGAGGCATCCTTTAGAATGGAGGAAAAACAAAGGAAAACATAGGATTCAAATCCCTATAGATTAAGTTCTTATAGCGGCCTTTGGATTGTAGGAAATGGTCATAGGAAATCTAAAGGAAACTTTCGTTTCCCTTCAATTCCATAGGAAAATTATAGAAAAAAACCAATTATAGGAAAAAAACCACGAGGAACGAGGTACACAATGGATTAATAGGAGCTGCTAGTGTCTAATCAAGGGAGTAGAATGGAATAAACAAGTTGATTAAGAAACCAATATATTTTTGCTTCTAAAATATCTTTTAACGCTGGACATGCAAAATTTCTGTGTTTTGCACTTACATTTCTATCCTACTCTTATGTTTTTTATTCTTGTATTTTTTAATTTCTCCATTCTAAAGGAGGTCCAAATGATTATTGTCGGCCCTTGTACACACGAAGAAATAATAACTATCAACACAGGGGAAAAACAATAACATTCCATGAATACAATCGGGTGTTTTATGATTTGTATTCTTTTTCTTTTTTTGAAACGGTAACATTCCATGAACGTACTCTCTCCATCCAAGAAAACATATAATTCTAGCACAGTACCATATTTTAGTATACTATGTTTGACCAATTATAGATAAAAAACTATAAATATTTATAGCATCAAATAAATATCATTAGATTAGTTATGAAATATATTTTTATAATAAATTAATTTGAAGTCATAAATATGAATATTATTTACTAAAAATTTAGTCAAACGTGAATAACTTTATCTGGCACGCGACCCATAGTTACGTGTTTTCTTGGACAGAGGGAGTACTCCCTGCCTCTGTGGCTATGTAGATATGAATCTCGTTTCTCAATAAACCAAATAATTTTAAATTTAACTAGGGGTATAGAAAACAGTATCAATACTTAAATCTTTAAATAAGTATATTATATATTTTATGATTATTTTAATAATATATTTATTATATATTAAATTGTTATTAGTACTTTTTATTATATGTTTGACTAAAATTGAAATTGTTTGAGTTCTTGGATGTGAGAAACATTCTTTGGGACAGAGCGAGTCGTTGATGTGGAGTATGAATGCATGAGTATACATAGGCTGTGTTCGGTTGGTACAATTTCAACCGATTTTGACTGATTGAACAGTATTATGTGAGAAAGAAACAAGCTGAAATCAGCTAAAATATGACCAGCAGAACAAGCCCATACAGCAAAACAGCAACGTTTCTGCTGTTGACCTCTCCTACTCCTGCAGGAAAGGACAACCAAACTTCGTGTCGGATAACGCTAGAATCTTTTCTACTCCAGTAGTTTACGATCTGAAGGACCAAAGTATCCCGTCAAACCAATCCGACGACCGAGATCATCCCTCAATTGCTCGGCTCTCGCGGCACGGCACGAGAAAGAAAGCTGCCTTCAAATTCCCAACCTCTTGGCAGTTCACACCCTCCTCCCCGTCTTCTCGATCGGCGATCGGCGTCCGCCATGGGTGGCCTCAAGCTCCGGCGGCTGGCATCCACCTTCCTCTCCCCGGGCCCCGCATCCCCGGGCTCTGCAGCCGACGCGCATCACGCGGTGGCGCGCGCGACGGCGCACCACCCTTCCACGGCCCCGCCGTCCGCGCACCACATGGACGCGCTCCTCGCCTTCGGCCGGGGCTCGCGCCTCTCCGCCGCGTCGCTCGCCGCGGCGCTCGTCGACCGCCTGCGCGCCGCGGCTTCGGGGCAGGGCGACGCCGCCGTGGCCCTCAAGTGCCTCGTCGCGCTCAGGATCCTCCTCGCGCGGGGCGCGTTCATCCTCCGCGACCAGCTCCTCGCCGCGCTCGTCCGGCACCCGGCCTCCGGGCGCAACCCGCTCGCGCTGTCCTCGTTCCCGCTCGGCCGTTACTCCTTCGCCGCCGCGTCGTGGGTCCGGTTCTCCGCGCGGCTCCTCGAGCTCCTCCTCCTGCTCCCGGACGCCTCCGCCTCCGCCGACGCCGAGTACCTCACCGCGCTCCCCAACCCGCACCTCATCGCCGAGCTCGCCGCCTTCCTGTCCGTCGCGGACGCCGTCCGCCAGGCCCCGCCGCCTCCGTCCTCGGCGGGCCCGCAGCACAACGCGCTCATCTGGGAGGCCGTCCGGCTCGCCGACGAGGACCGCGTCGCGGCGGAGCGGAACATCGCCGCGCGCGTCCAGGAGATGGGAGAGCGCCTCGACACGCTCTCCCTGGCCGACGCCGTGGAGCTGGTGTGCGTGCTGCGGCGGGTGGAGGAGGGCGCCGCGGCGGCCCCGGTCCCGGAGTGGAAGTGGGCGGGGCTGGACGAGGGCGTCGTGTGCGCCGCCCGGAGCCTCCGCGAGCGCGCGGAGGATGTGGTGCTGCGGAGGACGGTGGAGGAGAGGCGCCTAGTGCGGAGGGACGCAGGGGGCAGCGCGTCCGCGCGCGTCCACCTGCCGATCCACGCCGCTGCTGGCGACGGCGCCTTCCGCCGGTTCGGGTCCACAAGGTGGGCGGCTGGCACAGTTTCCGCGTTGCGTAGACAGTAGGACAGTATGTACAGGGTATGCTTTTTTTGAGTTTTTTTTTCATGGTTCACTCAACACGGGTTTCAAATTCTTGTAATTGTAGTCAGGTTTTATGTAATTTTTTTTGTTGTATGTATTGCTTGTAATTTGTTTGATGCAAAATGAAATGGTGTAAATATTGGGCGAAACGTGAATGGAAGTGCTTGCTGTGAGATGATTCCTCGATTACAAATCAGTGGTCAGCTTGTTGCTCACTTTGTGAGTTGTTAAGGTGAAGCTCTGCAAGAGGAAACCATGCATTAAATTAGGCTCAGGCGTGTAGTAGTTTGCTAGGAAAAAAATTGTGTGTGGACCGTCCACACCCGGCGGCGTACGGACGTCCACTCAAAATACGAGAGGCTTTTACCTGTGTATCCTTAAAAAAGATGTCACACTCCTGCGTATCCCTCAAAAGTTGGTCGTTACCTACATGCCCTCGCTCGAACTTTTCTTTTCCCTCACGCCATTCCGTCGGCATTTGCTCCTAACGGTGGGTAACGGCTCTGGAGAATGACTCAGTTGCCCTTGGGCTTGTATAGGCGTCTGAACTTTTTCGTTTCCCCTGTGCCATTGCCAGGCCAATTGGCTTTGGCGCCAGAGACGCCGCTGTTGGCGTCAAAGAGCCAGCCCTTCTCCTCCTATAGTGGCATTTTAGTAATATATTAAAAAGTATGGGCTCTGCTAAATTTTTTTACGTAGTAAGATTCAGAGTATCTTAAAATAAGTATATAAACATACTCAAGGTGATAAATGAGTATGCACCTATACACAATATAGTTTATTGAAGATGGGAGTAACTACTCCCGAGAATATAGAAAACTCACCCTCTCTCTCTCTCTCTCTCTATATATATATATATATATATATATATATATATATATATATGATTCCAATTCTAATATATTCCAGCTTCATCCGTGTCCAACCATTACAAGTCCATCTAAAATTCTACTACATACCAACATCCTACCACCAGCACAAGCTTCCTAAGTTATTCATGTATGCTTCCCAAGCTGCGAACATGATGCATGCATGGCCTATGGTCCCGTGTTAACATCGTCTTCGTGACAAAGTGCAGGCCCGAGCCAAAGGGCGTGCGAGCGGTGTATACGAACAGGGCCTATGACTTCGAGGGGCCCAAATACTCTATCAGCTACCAGCCATTAGTACTGTTGTTTTTTTATCAGGCTTACGTAAAACTAGTACTACTAGTGACTAGTACCAGCTACGCCTAGTAGGGGCAGATACTTACATACTCGGCCTTGTTTAGTTCCTCAACTTGAGGTGTGTAAAGTTGGTAAAATACACTGTAGCGCCACTGTAACATTTTGTTTGTATTTGATAAAAATTGTCCAAACATTGACTAATTAGGCTCAAAACGTTCGTCTCGCAAAGTATAACCACGTGACGCATCCTGGCGTAGCATGTTTGTGGATTGATTAAGAATCCAATCGGTGCAAAAACGGACACTGTCCGCCAGCAGTTCTGTCACGGACCGATGCTTCAGCATAGACCGTGCATATATGGAGTTGATGCAGCAGCTCGGATTCAAAGCCGTGAGTGACTTGGATATGATCCAGTCTTGAGGAGAAAATAGATAGTACTATGAAAATATCAGTTGGAATTTAAAATTTCTACAGATTAAAAGGGTGACCTACTTATTATGTAGCATCGTTTATGGAATTGTTCTCTGTAACTGTTTTGACTGATCTGAGTGCTATTTAAGTGATTCTCCATCTAGTAAAAACTATCTGATCTAATGTATCTATAAAATACTAATCTTCCTTTGGTAAATACTATATAGGTACCCTGATAGGTCACTATATAGGTACCTTGATAGGTCAATAAAAAAGTATAAAATATTACTAAATAAACTTAAATTACAGACAAAGGTAAAGAGCAAATAATGGGGAGAGACTGAGAGAGAGGCTCGGGTGAGACTGAAGGAGATGCGGCCTAATATGTCAGTAACCCAGAGGGCAAGGAGGTCATTTTTCCAACCCAGTCCCACATGTCAGAGCCGCCAAACGGCCAAAATCTAACAGAATGCCGACGGAATGGCGTGAAGGAAAAGAAAAGTTCGAGCGAGGGCATGTAGGTGACGACCAACTTTTGAAAGGTATACAGGAGTGTGACATCTTTTTTAAAGGTACACAGATAAAAGCCTCAAAATACGACGCGTGGACCAGTCGAGTTCGCCTCCCTGCTCCGGCTCGCGAGTTGCGAGTCTGCCTCGCAGATCGCAGCGCGCCCCGATCATAACCGGCTAACTTGCTTCGGCTCGCAAGCCACAGGCTCGACAGTCCCACGTCGGCTTCGTATAGATGGGAAAAGCGCCGCAAATCATTTGGTCAGCCGCCGTCTCTCTTCCTCTCCATGGAGGCATGGACCATGGCGGCCGCTGCCTTTCCACCTGCAACTGCTCCTCGCCGTCCTCCGACCTGCAGCTGCTGCTCGTCTTCACCCGATTCGACGGTGCCGCGCGGGGGCTCAGCGCAGCAGCCAGCACGGGGCCTCTGCCGGAGGCTCGGCTGCGGGAGTCCCGCGCGGCGTCAGCGGTGGTGACAGTTGACCCGCGGCGGCGGCAGCCCATCGGCAACTAACGCACGCGAGCTCGCCGGTGCACGCAGGCTGTGACGGGGACAGCGAATCAGCCTGGCTGCAGCTTCGTTAGTGGCGACACTGCAGCTGCTATGTTCGTCTCCACCCTATTCAGGCTTTGTAGGAGGTAGTAGCACGGATGTTGTAATATGCAGAGATAATTTTTATGTGAAATGAATATGGCATTTTGAGCCCCCTTTGAACTTTATATTGTGATGGATGTGTTACAAAAATTATAGTCAACTAGACAATCCCCCGCACATTGCGCGGGCATAAGCGAGAGATATCAACTACACGCATATGAGATTGATTGCTGATTAAGATGCAAGGAGACTAAAAGCTTGAAGCTACACACATATATGTTCCTGAATCCCAGGTAGTGCTAATCAGCTGAAATGTGAACAATTTAACATAACAATGAACTTGCTCAGGTAGCTTGGGTTGCTGTTTGCATGAGTCTTTACATATTTCAGTTGCAACAAAGAAACCAACTCCATTCAAAGTTGGTACAAAAGCTAATGGTTTCAGGTTGAAACCGTTTCTTAATTTCTTGAAATAACGGATCAGTCGCAGACTGTACAATCAAACGCTACGTTGAGTCAACAGTAGTTCTGCAGAGTAATAATGAATCATCTAATGGGGCAACGAAACTTCTGCATGATTCACTTATCTCGTCGAGGGAATCCTGAAAGAAAAAGTAATGGTGATCGCTCCCGACCTCTCCCGCCACAAGAAAACTGACTGCGCGCTTTTCACGTCTACGAAGCCGACGTGGGAGCGCTTTTCCTGTTATCCTATACGAGGCTGTGACTGCGAGCCGAATAAAATTAGCCGGTTTCCATCGGAGCGCGCGGGGAGGCAGAGTCGCGAGCCAGAGCGCGCTGGGACGCAGACTCGCGAGCCGGCGCACGAAGGCGGACTCGACTTGTCCACGCGTCGTATTTTGAGTGGACGTCCGTACGACGCCGGGTGTGGACGGTCCACACACAATTTTTTTCCGTTTGCTACGGTTGCGGTTAATCGATCAGCTTACGCAGTAGAAAATGATGCTTTGGTGGCGTGATGGATGTACACAACAAAAGATGCAAATGTAACTGCTACTCCGGGTGTCTACATCTTCGAGTGGACTCGCGTTGCAAACTTGCAATAAGAGTAACATTCTGAATTTCTGATGTCGACCTGCCATACCAAAGATATGATCATAATTAGTTCATTAGTTGTATTCTAGTGGTATCTGCATATCCATGTAACTTTTGACTTTGCTGCGCAACTTTGGTATAGTAGTTTAGGTAAAGTTCTGTAGCACTTTTTGTTGTTATTTGACAAAATTTATCCAATCATGAACTAATTAGGCTCAAAAGATTCGTCTCGACAATTATAGACAAACTGTGTAATTAGTTATTTTTTACCTACATTTAATGCTCCATACATATGTCCAAAGATTCGACGTGACAGTTACTATGCAAACTTTTTTGGGCCTTTTCACCAACTAAACAGGCTCTGAGTGTCAAGTGTCGACATCAGTAGATTACTACAGTAGTAGGTTACAGCGAGCTTGTGCACTTTAATCTTCTGATTCTGACAGGCATGTGTGCTCAGTGCTCACCTAGGTGCATTATTGGCTCGGACTTGCTAGTTTATCTTGCAGCCTTCGTATAAAACCCTTCATTCGTATAAATTTGTACTCCTACTTCGGTGCGCAGTGCCCTCCATCGTCGCATCGCTGTTGCTCTCCAGATATCGATACAACTATTTTCTAGTTTAAAGTTTAAACATGTGCAGGTCTTATGCCCTTTAAACCCTGTTCGTTTCGCTGGTTTATTGTGCTGAAAGTACCGTTCGCTGGTTTGTTGTGAGAGAAAAACACTGCTGGATGGCTGCTGATTCTGCTAATAAGTCCAAACGAACAGGGTGTTAGATAGAGTTATGTATGCACTTGTAGATGCATAGGGTGGTACACCCTTCATGATCTGTATTCTGCTCCTACCACTAACCACCACGCAACTCGTTTCCTAAATAATATTTTTTGCTGACAGATCACCGGCTTCTAAATTCTAATCGATCGATTTTCTCGTTGAACCCCAGTGGCCAGTTGCGTACAGGCAGCCATTGACCCAGACTCTAAAAGGAGAGACTGAATCCTTAAGCAAACAGCGATCGACCAAAGCTCAAGCTTCAGAGAAGAAAAAAAAATTATGATCAATGAAAGCATGAGCCCACGGCTGAGTGCAACCTGCACGTGACGAGAGTCGAGACCTAAGGTGACGTCACGTATGACGTGACAAAAGTCGGTCTTCGACTACCCAGCCAACCCAGGCCTCAAGTGTAATCAGGCCCAGGCTCGTTTCTTCATTCCATGCCTACCATGGTTATCAAGGTTTGTCCTCGGCATGGCAACCACGCCACTCGGAGATTTTCGTAGGCATGTTATTTAAACGCTCTGTAACGAAATGCCGGTAATAATTAGATAGCTGCGACCAATGCACAACCGAAAGGCAAAATATTTTAACAAGATTATAGCACCATCTTACTTACAGGCTATCTTTAGGGGACTTACTGGACCATGTTCTGGTCTCTGTTACAGAAGGAGGTGGAGGATCGTCATTTGATGAAGATAAGGTGTAAGACCATTGAGATGGTTGTAATGGAAGTATTTGCTAGACACGGTTGGAGCTTTAGAAATAGACTCCCTAGCTAGTATTGGTTTTATTAGTCCTTTGTTTTTCTTATGGTGCAAAACTTTGTCTTTGAGATACTTTGAACCGTTTCTTTCAGTTTTGTAATAACGAACAGCTATATACATTGATTGAGGCAGAAGCTGGGATATTAATATATTCCTCTTTATATATATATTTATATATATATATATATATATATATATATATATATATATATATATATAAATATAAAAGAGCCTGCTGTGTGCTCAGCCAGCGACCTAGATTTCTTTTTCGAAAATACGTACACATAAGCCGTTCTAGTCCTGTCAGACAACGTTTTCAATTATTCTCCGGAAAAGAGATACTAAAGTTTCAAATTCGAATGTAGTAGTTGATCATCAAAATCTGCGCCAGAACTCGAAAACTAGGAACCATACCAACAGCTGTATCAGAATGTATTGCCTTCGTCCACGAAAACATGCAATTCTCGTTTTTTGAGAAGTCAAACAGTTTAAACTTTAACTAAATTTATATAAAAATACTAATTTTTATAATATAAAATAAGTATCATTAGATTAGTTATAAAATATATTTTTATAATAAATTTATTTAGAGACATAAATGTTAATACTATTTACTATAAATTTAGTTAAACTTGAGTCAGTTTGACTGGCATGCTTTCTATAATTGTAAGCTTTGTTGGACGGAGGGAGTACAACTAGGAACCATACCAGCTGTATCAGGAGAACTAGCAAGTACTAGCAGACTAGCCAGCTGTCTTCTGGCAATGAGGTTATAATTTACAAATGACGGCCACAATAGTGCAATAATACAATATATGTATGTCTGAAATGCTCTGAATTTTATTGCAACTCAACGCGCTTCACTGATATTCATTCATAGTGGCTGATCAGCTGATGCTTCACTTGGAGCTGCTCCATGTCCGCATTCTGCTAGAAGCTTTCAGTGCCTGCAGCACAAGATTGAAAGACTTTCAGCTCATTTAACACCCCCTTAGGAAAGTGAGGAGCACTCATGGCATCCTACCAACATTCTGGGATCATATTTTGAGAAACTATTTTGATAGATTAATGTAACAGAAGAAAACCAAACCTCTTCATTCCAGTCGCATCGGAATGAGAGAATTAGAGTTTGCACCATCGTGCCACCGATCATTCCAACCCAAATGCCCTGCATAATCGCATTTACAACCTGAATAAGTGTGGAGAGCTTATAGATAATGTGCTATCAATCATGCATTTTGAACATTCGTACGAGGACCCCGTAGTGGAAACACCGTGCTAGCAAAACACCGAAAGGAACACCAATTATGTAGTAGCTCCCAATGTTCACATAAGCAACTAGCGCTTGCCACCCAGAACCAACGGCAACTCCTGCATGCAAAAATCGAAACCAAGAAATCGTATTTATTTGTTCTCTTGAGGAAAATTGGTGAGGAGGGACCTGTTGAAGAACTTATTATGCTCAATCTTGCATTACTACCGGAGAGCACGGGTTGGATGCCATTGAGGAGGATGGTGAGGGCTAGCAGAACAGAAATACCGTCAACTGCATCGACCACAGCCTCACTTGACGTGAACAGTATTGCGAGCTTGTCATGGAAAATGAGTGCAAGTGAACTAATTAAGAGGCAGATCAGGAATGATGTCGTCGTGGACACGATTGTCGCAAATTTTGCAGCTCGTCCATTATTGGCACCTAGCTCATTGGCAACCCTCACCCTTGTAACGATACGAGAGCACTCAGTTAGTCAACTGAACTCTTTCTGAATGTTCCTGTGCAGAGTGGATCTATGTAATTCAGTGGCTTACCCAGTGCCTGCTAAGAACCCGAAATGAATCATCATCTCCCACCAGCCAAACTCAAGCTGTCCAATAATGAGGATAAGAAATGGAAAAATAAGACACAGATTTAGTATCCCTGAATTCTTTGAGCAATGTCAGATTTCTTCAAGGTTGCTAGAGGTGGTGGGTTTACCAGATAGACAATGCATCCACAGCTAATTCTGCGTTGTTCGTGTACGCCGTTAGGAAAATCAATAACCGGTAGTACCAACTCTCCAAGCTGCAGATGATGGGAAAAAAAAAACAATTGTTGGCTTGTTCGTTCAATCGTTCTCATGTACGAAAGCTATGGCAAAGTAGGACATACCACGTCATGACTCCCGACGCCACGGACAACCTGACGAAGTCCTTCAAACCCATGAATGCCGACCATGAGAACCCCCTCCACGTCTCTGGGCACCCACCGCCAATAGCGTACGCGAGCTGCAGGCCCGTGATGAGCGCCCAGGACAGGTTGAGTGACATCGCTGCGCCCAAGACGCCAAGCTGAAAGCACTGCACCAGCAGCCAGGTCGCCACGACGTGCACCGGGAACCCCAGCACCGAGGACAGCGCGATGCCAGTTCTTGCGCTGGCACTGCAAGAACTTGTTGAGCGGCAGCTGGATGGCAAACATGAAGTGCAGCGGGAGCATGTACATGCTGAGCAAGCCCGCCTCGCGAGACAGCTCGGCCAGAACGATGAGCAGCTGCCCGCTGAAGATGTATGTCGGAGCAAGGAGCACGGCGAAGGCCAGGAGAACGAGCCATGAGCGCTGTAGATAGGTGCCGATCATTGAGTACTGCTTTGCACCCTAGGCTTGGTCGCATAATGTCTCCAGCGCACTCGCCATGCCAAGCTGCGAAATTATAAATGTAAGGAAGATAGGACTGCAAACTATGATGGAGCTGATGATGTGATTATACCAAATAATAATAGGGGTTTTTTTTACATTTTTAAAAAAATGGGTTATCTTATTTTACTATAACTAATTTGACGCTCCAAATGCTGCTTCCAAGTTGCATTAAAATTTAAAAAAAAGATAAATTCTAAAATTTTTCATAATAATGAGAAACACACTGCTTAAATTTGGTACTTAATCATCATCATCAACAACAATAGCCATAGGATCTATTCTGTTATATAAAAAAATATCCACATATATCATTATGAAAGATAATTCAAAAAAAATCCCCTAAATTTGTATGCAAATTACCCACCTTTATGATTGTGAAAAATAATTCAATACTCTAAATTTGCATCTAAATTATCCACCTCCGTCACTATAAAAGATAATTCAAAACAAGCTCTTAAATTGGTATCTAAGTTACCTGCCTCAACCATTTAAATGCACATCTACTTTTTGCCTCAACCATTTAAATGCACATCTACTTATTTATAAATTACATACATGTATCATTACAAAAGATAATGCAAAGTAACCTCTAAATTTGCATTCAAATTACCTAGTTATGACATTATGAAAGATAATATAAAGTGACACTTTTTAATTTGTATCTAAATTATACACTTTAGTTGTTAAAAATAAAAAATAAAAATTTCTCTCAAAATATCTTACGAATCTATATGTAAATACTAATATATAATTCAATATCCATCAAGTATGCAATATTTATTTTAAATTTACATACTTCTACCACTATTAAACTAAAAGTAAACATAATATTATGTTCTACCATGTAGTATTAAACATATATAGATCAGGATAAATATTATTTTAATAGCTTATCAAGCGTGAAAAAATATTTCTTTAACAAACCACATTGCAATGGCACTAACAATTTACTTTAAATTTTATTAAAACTATGATAATAAATTTTATAAGTGTTGACGGTCCTTAAGTATCAATTATAACTATCAAATAAATAGAGAAAAGGATCCAAATGAAACCAACACCTAGACTTAGGGTTTTATCTGACAGAATTCCACGAGTTTTGCTGTTTATCTATTTCTGCAGGGGGTTATCAGGAAATACGGAAGAAAGGCCCACATGTCGGATTAATGACGGGATATTAACCGAACACGTAATTATCTTGCATCTAGAAGACTCCAGAAGCTACGGGAACGAACGGGAGGCGTAACGGGGCCGGAGACAGGGCGCCCGCCCTAGTCCTCAGGGCGCCCGCCCCCTCCTGTGGACCAATCAGGCTCCGCCTCGAGGATTATGCTCCACCGACCTAGAGGATCAAGGAAAACCGCACGATCAATGTCGGTTTGATCCAACGGCCCAGATTCATCCGAAAGGGCTATATAAGCAAGGCCCCTGCCCCTGGAGGAGAGGCCCTCGTCTCATACTTCAAACCCTAATTCAGGAGGAGAGTCTCTGATCAAGCCCTAGAGCCACCACATCAACTAGATCTCTAGTTAGCATAGCTACATAGGATTAGAACTAGAAGGAGTCAATCTTCGATTGGTTCCCGGATCTGTCAAGAGGATTCTTGGTAATTTCTCTATTGTTCTTCAATTGTTCATCATTGTTTTTCAATATTATGAATATGACTTTGTTCTATTTCAATATATTGGTTATGACTTTGCTCTACTTGATTATATTTGCAATTATATTGTTCTTAGTTTATCATAGTTATATGCTTGGCTTAGTTAGATTGGAATTATATACATGCCTAGGATCGTATAACGTTTATCCATGTGTACAGTGGGTGAATGATAACTATTGTGTAGACGTGGTGTCTATACCGTATTTATCTGCGATTGCACCCTATATGCCGGATTGTGGGGTAGTTCGCGATAGTGACAGCTTCGTTGATTCTTATATAGTCCCCCTCTCGTGTATAGGGCAGGCAGAGCAACACTATTACAGGGGAGTGATTGCTATGTTCTTCATCTTCCTTGCTAATATTCACTATGCATGGATATAGTCTTTTCTCACCATGATTGCCAAGTATAATTGCACTAACTATGATATGCTAGACTTTATAGTTAATAATAACTTAGGGAATATCTTTGTAGTTCATCCTAATTCCATGCTAATGACTTGCTAGAATATCTGTTGAGGTGCTTATCATTATTATATGTGGCTAGCTGATCAGATTAATTATCTTTGTCACCATTATCACTTTACCTTTACTTAATGTGACATTTATACCTGTATAAAGAGATTGATAAATACTCTCGGTTATACATGCAATGATGTGTACTCAGTTCCATATTCTCATTCCATTATCAACCATGATACTTAGAAATCCCTTCCCAGTGGTAAAAATATAAATAACGATACCTGGAATACTTCCCGGTTAAAATGCTACATCGGTATTAATCTGTGCGCTTGCAGATCCCTTTTATTATTTATCTTGATGAGCAAATGCATATTTCAATACCGCGTCTCTCATGTCATGCTGGGGATGACAACTTGGCTTAAGTGGCATGAGGGATAGGTTTGGCATTTTTGGCGCCGTTATCAGAATTAGAAAACTAAGTCTACTTTTGGTAGTGACGTTAAGAATGCCCAATAAGCATTTTTGGCGCCGTTGCCGGGGAAGGTTGATTACTAAGTAGGAATGAATACGGAACTTTGAGTCATCATTTGCATCACTAATCTGATCGAGCTTATCAATTCTCTTATACAGTTTTACCCCTGTATTTTCCATTTTGATTATTTATTGCAGGGTGATGCATGAATAGAAGACATCTTCCAGGCAACTTTGTTGACGATCCCGAAGCCTTATTCAGAAGAACAAGAGCCAAGCTCAAGAAGACATCGTCAACACTTCAGCACAAAGCTTCATCCAAATCCGAAGACCGCCGAAGTTTCATTCGGAATTTGTCGACTGAATTCGAAGCCATGGCGAACAAGACGATCCGCGAATTCTCAGCTCCCACTACGGACAACATCCGCACTGGACCTGCCGCGGCCATCGACAAGAACTTTGAGCTCAAGCCAGGGCTCATTAACATGGTGCAAGCTAACCAGTTCTGTGAGAAGCCACACGAAGATGCTAGTGCTCATCTTCAACACTTCCTAGAGATCTGCAGCACTTTCACCATGGCTGATGTCCCCAGAGACGCCATACTACTTCGCCTTTTCCCATTCTCATTGTTGGGGAGAGCGAAGCAGTGGTTCTACGCTACAAAGGAGAAGAACACTACGTGGGCACTCTGCTCCATGAACTTTCTGGCCAAATTCTTTCCCATGGGCAAGACCAATGCTCTCCGTGGGAAGATTACAAGTTTTTAGCAACAACATAATGAATCCGTTCCAGAAGCATGGGAGCGTTTCCAAGACTACATCCTAGAATGTCCCCATCATGGAATGGAAAGCTGGCTACTAATGCAGATATTTTATCATGGGCTCATTAACAGTGCCCGTGAAACCATGGATGCTGCAGCTGGAGGAGCATTCCTATCACTCACCATACCTCAAGCCACAGCTCTTGTGGAGAAGATGGCATCCAACCAAGGTTGGAATGAAGAAAGAACTCAGACACGCAAGAGAGGTGGAGGTATGCACCAGCTCAAGGAGGTAGACATGTTGTCTGCCAAGCTAGACCTACTCATGAAGAAGCTCGATGATCGAGCTGGAGAAAAGAAAGAAGTCATGCACGTCTATGACTCCCACATGACTTGTGAGGAGTGTGGAGGTACTGGACACTCGGACAATCACTGTCCTGAGTTGCTGGAGGACGTGAACTACATCAACAATAACAACAACAACTACTACAATCGTCCTCAGCAGAATCAAGGTTGGAATCAACAGAGGCCTAACTACTCAGGTAATTACCAAGGTAACAATTCTTTCAATAATAATAATAATTATCCACCTTTGAGAGAGTTAGTGTCCAACCAAGGAAAGCTAATGGATAACCTGTCTAAGAAATTGGCATCTAATGATAAAATACTAGAAAATATAAATAATAGAATGGATAATTTCTCTACTGCCATCAAGAACCAGATTAGCTTTAATAAAATGATTGAATCTCAGTTGAATCAAATAGCTGCTGCTGTTCCTGCTACTAACCCCGTTATACCATCACAACCGGAAGGACTAGAATCTACAAATCTTGTAGACATGTTTGATGCAGGAGATTACTGGAGTAACCCTATCGTGGAAGTAAGTACTGTCCGTCTGCCGGTCAAGAGAGGCGATCCAGGACGCCCCGTCATCCCGATCTCCATCGGCATGCGAGACTTCCCAGAAGCACTCTGTGACTTTGGCTCCAGCGTCAACATCATGCCCAGGGTACTCTATGAAAAACTCTTTTCACAACCATTATTAGAAACAACCATGTGTTTGCAGCTTGCAGATAGGACACTGAGTTTCCTGAGAGGAATATTGAAGAACATCTGTGTCCGAGTGGGTTCCTCGTACGCTCCAGCAGACTTCGTAGTGATAGAGACCGGTTCTGATGAGAGGGCTCCCGTCAT
This sequence comes from Saccharum spontaneum, assembly GCA_022457205.1. NCBI lineage: Eukaryota > Viridiplantae > Streptophyta > Magnoliopsida > Poales > Poaceae > Saccharum > Saccharum spontaneum. Next base: position 51,922,192 of record CM039585.1, on the reverse strand, counting down.
CCTAGGGAGACCATTCCTGAACACCGCGGGAGCTGTCATCTATGCTAGTGCTGCCAAGATCAGTTTCTACATCAAGGGGAGGAAGGAAACGTTTTCCTTCAAGAACAAGACCGCACAAATCCCAGAGCAACCCCAATATGAACCAAGGAAGAGGACCAACAGGAGGAACAAGAGCAAGAAGCAAGTAAGGACCGAGACAGCTAAGATGGTCACTGCCGTGCACAAAGGTCAAGATCGCCAACTCAAGTCACCGTTCTTGCCTAAGAAGGACGACCCAGGTATGCCAAGCATTTATTGCTCCATTAATGGGTTCCACTTCTACAAGACACTTTGCGACACTGGGTCGGGCGTCAACATAATGGCCAAGGTCACCTATGAACTTCTGTTCGGAACCATGCCCTTAAACCCAACATATATTCAGCTCCAGATGGCAGATCAGACATTCCGACAGGTCGAAGGTACAGTAACTGACGTCCCTGTCAAGATAGACGATCACTTTGTCCATACAGACTTTCAGGTTATTGACATGGGAGAAGATGAATATGATCCACCCATCATCCTTGGAAGACCATTCCTAAGTACTGTCAAAGCAATCATTTACATTGGAACTGGAGAAGTCCACATGCACTTCCCCTCTGAGAAGGTACGTCTTTACTTTACTGACCCTAACTATGTATTTGAAGAATCCAAGCAGGTCAGGACAAGAAGAAGGCGGCGTAACCACAATCAGAAGCAACAGGTCATCAAGGACGGATGGGCAGATTATGAAGGAGAAGTGGTAAGATCTGAAGACATACCACTCAACCAACACTGTCCTGAGGAGACGGAAGCACCGAGACAGGTATGGAAAGAAAAGACAGTTGTACATGAAGAAGAGGCGCCGCCGAAAACACCGACTACGCCATCCACCAAGTCCCAGGACGACTGAACGAATAAGAGTTCCGTTCGGAGGACTTAAAAACATCGAACGTCTTGCCAAGAGGTAACTTGGTAGTTATCCTTTCCTTTCAATTATTTACTTTATCTTAAATAGTTTGCTTAGTTAATCATATTCATACTATCTTAAAAAGAAAATAAAAATGTTAAAAACCCTAAAGCCCCATGTGAGTATGCGAGTGGCATAAAACCCATAAGTACATTCACTGTGGTGGCATAAAATATATATATATATAATAAATACATAAATATTTTCTTCTGCTTTATAAAAGAAAAAAAAACATAAAAAAATCAAGGAGGCTCAGCATGATAAAGGCTAGATATTTATGCTAACACTTAATCAGTTCCACAAAGCTTTGTTGTCTATTTGAGCTTCACAGAATTCAAGGAGACTAGCAGACGGAGGACATTCTAATCGCTGTCAGGGTGCTGCCGACTTTCAAATACATCTCCGCCATCTGCCAGCTACATCAGAAGAGATTATGTCAAGATCCAGCTTGGGGGAGAGCACCTCCATTATCTTGCTAAGTATTTCTATCTTTATCTTTATCTTTATATATACTTTTACCCTATAAAAATAAAAATATACATAACTATGAAAAAAAACCAAATAAAGATTTTGTGCTTATATATATATACCTATATCTTTTGCTTAGTGTGTTTTAATAAATAAATAAAGTGGCTATGCTAAACTGAATCTAAATAATAAAACTCTAGCATGGATATGATGAATAGTTGCTTTGCCTAATTTTCAAATTTGAAGTTTTCTCTCTAAGTTTACATAACTGTTATCATTTAAAGCTTGCTCTAAACCTGAACTTGTGGGAAGAGAACTTGATCTAAAGTCTAAGTTGTTAACGGATATGATATGGGAAGGTTGAGCTGCTGTTTATCTATTCCTAGAGATGCTAGAATTCTGGAGAATTTTATCTTTGAAAATCTTAAAATGCTACATGATGAGTTCCTGTATGATGAGAGTTTAAGTTCCTACCACAACCATACATACATGCTTGCTAGACTTTAAGCCATACATTTACTTTTTACTGCTTATGAGCATTGAGTGTAGTCAAGCTGTGTAGACCCTTAGGAGCTTTTCATGCGGTTAAAATCAAGATTCACTTGCACGATCACTCATACATGCTGCTTCTACTCCGGAAGTACGCATCCACATATATCCACTCATTCTCATCTCCAGATCCACATAAAATTATTCTACTCCTAATCCGGGAGAGAATAGCCAAAAATATTTTTCCATTCTTGTTATCCCCTGTGAAATAAATGCTCAAGCTATTGTGGTTACTATCACTTGCTATATTGTTCTAAGGAGATGAGTGCTCTATACGAGGAAATAAAAAGGAGCAAGTGCCCGGAACCTCGAAAAGAAAAAGATACGAGGAAATAAAAAGGAGCAAGTGCTCGGAACCTCGATGAAAAAAAAAGAAAAAGTGTGAGAAGAGAGGTAAAAATGGACAAGTGTCCGACAGTAGAATTAGGGGTACAAGATACCCACCTGAGAAAAAAAGAAGAAGAAAGAAAATATAGAGCATCTCATTCTTCTCATGAGCTTTAGAAAGCAAGAACGGTACGTATCCCCTCAAAAGAGCAAAAGTAGAATTAGACTTTCACCATTGTTATCATCACTACCACCATACACCATTTATTCGCCACACATGCACATCTTGATTTGACTTATTGGCTTATTTCTCTGGATCCATGGTTTGACTATGCAATAAATGTCTTGTAAGTATGTATACTTTATCTCCCACCGATGAGCTCCAGATATCAAAAGCCTTATTAGAATAGGATGAGAGAGAAGGCAATGTCACTCTGCCTTATACCACAAATACTACATACTTTGCTTTGAGAGAAGGCAGACACCATTACTGCCTTGGTGAGGATCCAGAAATACCACAAAAGAGAGACCTGAGAGAGTCATACAAGGAATCTCTGAGTTTTATTTGAAAATCTGTAAAAAACTCTAAGAGCTATAGCTGATCAAGAATAAGAGACATGGCGCTTGACTAGACTGTTCTATCTTTTAACCGCTCAAGACAAAGGTGACGGTTGCAAGCCCCATGGTGAGAGGTATAATGAGTAAGTTTTAAGTCTTGACAGTTTACTTTAACTCAGAGATGAGACTCTATTTGAAAGCATGTGTACCGTCAAAATTCAAAGGCATTTCAGCAACTACTGAGTCTCTCCTTGCTCAGGGACGAGCAAGAGATAAGCTTGGGGGAGTTTGTTGACGGTCCTTAAGTATCAATTATAACTATCAAATAAATAGAGAAAAGGATCCAAATGAAACCAACACCTAGACTTAGGGTTTTATCTGACAGAATTCCACGAGTTTTGCTGTTTATCTATTTCTGCAGGGGGTTATCAGGAAATACGGAAGAAAGGCCCACATGTCGGATTAATGACGGGATATTAACCGAACACGTAATTATCTTGCATCTAGAAGACTCCAGAAGCCACGGGAACGAACGGGAGGCGTAACGGGGTCGGAGACAGGGCGCCCGCCCTAGTCCCCAGGGCGCCCGCCCCCTCCTGTGGACCAATCAGGCTCCGCCTCGAGGATTATGCTCCACCGACCTAGAGGATCAAGGAAAACCACACGATCAATGTCGGTTTGATCCAACGGCCCAGATTCATCCGAAAGGGCTATATAAGCAAGGCCCCTGCCCCTGGAGGAGAGGCCCTCGTCTCATACTTCAAACCCTAATTCAGGAGGAGAGCCTCTGATCAAGCCCTAGAGCCACCACATCAACTAGATCTCTAGTTAGCATAGCTACATAGGATTAGAACTAGAAGGAGTCAATCTTCGATTGGTTCCCGGATCTGTCAAGAGGATTCTTGGTAATTCCTCTATTGTTCTTCAATTGTTCATCATTGTTCTTCAATATTATGAATATGACTTTGTTCTATTTCAATATATTGGTTATGACTTTGCTCTACTTGATTATATTTGCAATTATATTGTTCTTAGTTTATCATAGTTATATGCTTGGCTTAGTTAGATTGGAATTATATACATGTCTAGGATCGTATAGCGTTTATCCATGTGTACAGTGGGTGAATGATAACTATTGTGTAGACGTGGTGTCTATACCGTATTTATCTGCGATTGCACCCTATATGCCGGATTGTGGGGTAGTTCGCGATAGTGACAGCTTCGTTGATTCTTATATAGTCCCCCTCTCGTGTATAGGGCAGGCAGAGCAACACTATTACAGGGGAGTGATTGCTATGTTCTTCATCTTCCTTGCTAATATTCACTATGCATGGATATAGTCTTTTCTCACCATGATTGCCAAGTATAATTGCACTAACTATGATATGCTAGACTTTATAGTTAATAATAACTTAGGGAATATCTTTGTAGTTCATCCTAATTCCATGCTAATGACTTGCTAGAATATCTGTTGAGGTGCTTATCATTATTATATGTGGCTAGCTGATCAGATTAATTATCTTTGTCACCATTATCACTTTACCTTTACTTAATGCGACATTTATACCTGTATAAAGAGATTGATAAATACTCTCGGTTATACATGCAATGATGTGTACTCAGTTCCATATTCTCATTCCATTATCAACCATGATACTTAGAAATCCCTTCCCAGTGGTAAAAATATAAATAACGATACCTGAAATACTTCCCGGTTAAAATGCTACATCGGTATTAATCTGTGCGCTTGCAGATCCCTTTTATTATTTATCTTGATGAGCAAATGCATATTTCAATACCGCGTCTCTCATGTCATGCTGGGGATGACAACTTGGCTTAAGTGGCATGAGGGATAGGTTTGGCATTTTTGGCGCCGTTATCAGAATTAGAAAACTAAGTCTACTTTTGGTAGTGACGTTAAGAATGCCCAACAATAAGGTTTTATCTTAAATAAGTTTATACATTTTGGCTAAAATATATATATCAATATTGGTAGTTTAAATTAAGGGTTTATATTTTATAAACCAATACTACTAAACATATAACTCTTTGATATAATAAATTAACGTCTTGAGTGTTGTGGTGGTAGCTGAAACTACTATTTGTGCCATCATAAGAACTAAGAGGATAGCCTAGAGCCTAGAATCTTCTTTTAATAAAATAAAAATTGAAAATTTTAAGTAATATAAGCTCTAGAGTTTCAACTTAACACGTGATTTAGAAAACTAAAGTTAAAACTAAAATATAAATTCATGATGTCAAAAGGATGTAATAAGATATTAGATTTCAACTAAATACATATAATGCTAGAAAAAAGATACATCCTAAAATTTCTAACTAAAGTTTCCCAATAAAGTATACACGTTATCCTCATGAAACCTGCTAAAAAAAAATAAATCCTAAAAATCCTCACAGAAATTCTGAAACACCTGACCATCAACCTCGTAGACTCTAATCATTGTTAATAATAATACCAATATAACATATTTTCCACGTATTCCAAAATATAACATCCATTCAGAAGTGGAGCTAGCGAGACTTCTGTAGTTTTCTGTGTATTCCAAAATATAACATCCATTCAATAGAGTCTGAATTTGTTGGCTTATGTTGTCGTTGGTTAGCCAAAATTTTATAATGGAAATCAGCCCTAGGTTATTTCTCAGACTGGATTATTGGCCACTACATGTGCCATAGGCTTCTCTTTCTGCCATCCCTGCTAGCTCAAAGTCAAATGCAACTCAGACTCTACTCGTGATTGCGCGTTTGTATCTTTCGTGTCCATGTATAGTCGTATAGATATAAAATTGTTAAATGAATTATCTATATTTTGTATCAATTTAAGTTTTTGGTTAAACTAATGGGTCATAGTTGAAAGTCCCTAGTTTGGTTTTGGCTAATTGATGAAACCTAGGACTAACCTTTGTATCTAAGTGGATGATTTAGATAAAGGTGGTCATTGAATATGAGACATGACATTGACTCATGTGACCAAGATGGTGAAGACCAAGATGAGGCTTGGCTCGATGGACCGGTTGTGAAGGTGAAGGGCAAGTCGAGGCTTCGAAGCGAAGGACCATGCAATGGTGAAGCTTGAGCAAGACTTGGCGCCGATAGACCAATGCAACAGTGAAGAGCAAGTGAAGTCAAGGTCGATGGATCGAGACGGTCATGTGATGATATGAAGTGGATCATATCCTTTGGAGAAACAAAATGGGCTCAAGGCAAAGGTATAACCATAGGGCCATTTTGTTTTACACTCAAGACACCATAGAGGGTGTGAGTGGTTTAGGGTCGATAGCCGAACTATTAAGAGGGGAAGTCTTATCGGTTATTCGACGCATGGGTGCCACTAGGTGAATTCATGAAGTGCATTGCATGTAGGGCCTAGTGAGCTAACTGGAAAACCTTTGAAAATGATCGAGAAAAAGCTAACACACAAGCACATGGAGATGTACACTTGATGGTGTTGGCACATTTGCAAAGGTGGCGTTGGTCGCGCTGTGGTTTGCGGGTAGAAGAGGGGTTTGGGTTCCTCTCTCCCTCCCGCCGAGCGTGCGAGCGCGGGATTCAGGCGATTTCGGGGAAGTGAAATGCCTATTTTCCATTGCGCCGGAAGTCGGAAAAGAAACGGAGGCAATCGCGGTCACAGAGGTGACCGGACGCGGTCAGTTTCGACCGGCGCGTCCGGTCAGTACAGCGTCGGGGTCAGGCGCGCGAGCTAGGGTTTGCCACCGGCGCGTCCGGTGACCCACGGGACCGGCGCGTCCGGTCATGCGCCCTGAGGGAACCGAGGACGTCGGACGCGGTCCGCGTCCGGTCACACACCTTCGGACGCGTCCGGTGGTCCAGGGAGCTTACTGGACTCGCACCGGACGCGGGTACTGTGGCGTCCGGTGGTTGCGAGGAGCGCGTCCGGTCTTGTCTTCGCGCGCGCGGGGACTGTGCGCACCGGCACGTCCGGTGGTTCGCTGCAGCGCGTCCGGTCGCTCGTTTGACCGTTGGCGCACAGTGACCGTTGGAGGATCTAACGGACGAATTTGAAATCAGAGGACACGTGGACGTCGCAGAGGCACCGGACGCGGTTGAACGCGTCCGGTCAATTAAGACCGGCGCGTCCGGTGGTCCCGCGAAAAACGTGAGTGGAGTTGTAACGGCTCTATTTGGATGGGATGCTTATAAATACTTGTTGGCCGGCCCTTGGGGAGGTCTCTTGGCATTTCTAACACTCTTGTGCATCCTTTGAGCTAGAACAACTCCTCCCACTCATCTCTCTTGCTTGATTGCAAATCAAAAGTGAGATTGAGTGATCCCAAAGTGCATTGCATAGCTTGAGGGCATCTAGTGGCACTTGTGGGTGGTTTAGCCGGTGGATTTCTTGTTACTCTTGGAGAGTACCGCTCCTAGCCGGCTTGGAGATTGTTGGAGGCGTTGGCAAGAGAAGGTGATTGTTCTTGGCCACCTCCGGTTGATTGTGAGAGGTTCTTGTGCTTTCCTCGGCGGGACGCCAAAAGCAACTCTAGTGGAATCCGCGTGTCATTGAGTTACCTCACTTGAGAGTGGTGTCTTGCGGTGCCTTGCGGGGCGTGCCTTGAGGGGCAAGTGACTTGAGGGTCACACCGAGGAACCATCTAAGTGTTGGTCGACACAACCGGTGACGTAGCTTGTCGGTGCACAAGTGAACACCGGGTGAACAAATATTGTGTCTTTTGTCTCTCGGTGATTGGTCTCCATCTTGTGTTGTTGTCAATATTGATTGATTGTATATCATCTTGGTGATTGGCAACATCTTCACTTCACCGTCGGTATAACAATCACAATCCTCTCTCTTGCACTTACACTCTCTAGTTTATCTTGTGTAGCTCTAGTAGTAGCTTTGCTAGTAGTGTTAGCTTGTTCTCTAGTGTAACCTTAGTGACATAGCTCTTGTGTGAACTAGAGATCTTAATCTACTAGACTTGTGGATAGGAGGCTTGCATCACAACCTTTGGCTAAGCAAAACTCGCTTTACGCCGTTTTGTTATTCTAACAAGTTTGCTTAGTGGTATTTGTAGATTTTTTTTATAGGCTATTCACCCCCCCCTCTAGCCATCTAGGACCTTACAAGTGGTATCGGAGCCGTGGTCACCGTCTTAATCAAGGCTTAACATCCTTCGGTGTGAAAAATGGCTCAAATTGTGTTCAATCATGTTGGGGGCAAGCCACCGTTCTTTGATGGTGTTAGTTCTTTTGCTCATTGGAAGAGAAAGATGACAATGTACCTTGGTTCTATTCATGAGAGAGTATTGCAAGTCACCGAGAATGATTTTGCTATCATTGATCCCGATCATCTCACCGATGAAGATAGAGCAAATAGAACATGCAATAGAATGGCTCTCAATACACTTTACAATGGTATTGACACAAAAGTATTTGAGGGCATCAAGGATTTAGATTTGGCGAATGAAGTGTGGACAAGGTTGAGTGAAACATATGAGGGCACTAAGGTTGTGAAGAGTGCCAAGCTATATGGGCTCAAGAGTGAGTTTGAGAACTTCAAGAAAAAGGATGATGAAACAATCATTGAAATGTTTCATAGATTGCAAGTAATAGTCAATGATCTCAAGAGCTTAGGGCACAAGACTCAAGATCAAGATTTTTGTCACAAGTTCTTATTGAGCTTACCTAGAAGATTCAAGATGTTGATCATGATGTTGCAAAGAGATGGGCTTGAAGCAATGAAGCCTAATGATTTGCTTGGTGAAGTCTTGACCTATGACAAATATGATCAAGATGTTGATGACAAGGAGAAGGTGGAAGATGAGAAGAAAAAGAAGACCGTGGCATTCAATGCCACCTCCTCCAAGGGCAAAGCTACCATCTTTGAAGAAGAAGAAGACAACAATGAAGATGGGGAATTTGAAATTGATGATGAGGCACTTGCTCTTGTAGTCAAGAAGATGAGTCACATGTTCATCAAGAGAAGAGGCTTTAAGAAGAGAAATGACAACTTCAAAAGAAATGAGCAACAAAGAAAGTGTTTTAATTGTGATAGCACCGAGCACCTTCAAGCGGAATGTCCTTATGATAAGAAGAAGAACAAAAAGGACAAGTTTGAGAAGAAGAAAAGAGAGGCCAAGATGACATTCAAGAAAGGCAAAAATGGTGCTTATGTGATCACTTGGGAAAGTGAAGATAATGAAGAAGAAGAAGAATCATCCAACAAGGCTTTTGCTTCCATTGCTATCAACAAGAAGCCATCACTATTTGATTCATCCTCTTCATGCTTCATGGCTAAAGAAGCTAAGGTATTATATGATGAGAGTGATGATGAAAGTGAAATGGAATATGCTCATGATAGTGATAATGATAATGATAATGAAAATGATGATGATGAACCAACTAAAGAACAACTATATGACTTGATGCAACAAACTAGAGACATAGCTATTGCCAAGGACAAAGAGTGTAAGAAGCTTTCAATGAAAGTAGCAATACTTGAGAAAGTCCTTAGTGAGCTTAAGACCACTCATGAGAGTCTAGTGGAAGACCATGAGGATCTTGATAAGGCTCATTCCAAGCTTGAAAAAGCTCACTCATTGCTACTTGAGCAACAAGCAAAGAAGGAGGTTGTTGTATCATGTGATATAGGTGTTACATGTGATATAATTGATGAATCCTTTAATGAACCTATCATCATGTCAAATGATAACCCTTCTTGTAGCTCTTCATCCACCACCACTAACTCTACCTCCACTACTAGTGATGGTTTCACCTGTGATGCCTCACTAATGGTTGAGAATGAGACTCTTAAGAGAGAGGTGGATGAGCTCACTCACGCCCTAGGCAAGGCCTATGGTGGTGAGGCCCGCTTGCTTAAGTGCTTGGGTAGCCAAAGGTTCTCTCTTAACAAAGAGGGATTGGGCTACACCCCCAAGAAAGGCAAGTCGGCCTTTGTAACTCCAAAGCCTAGCTTTGTGAAGGGCAATGGTCGGTTTTGCAATAGATGCAAGCAAGTTGGGCACCTAGAGCATAATTGCAATAAAAAGAACCAAAGCAAGAACCTTGTTAATGCTATACCTTTTGATTCTTGCTATGTGCTTACCAAGGGTGTGAAGGGTGTGCAAGCTAAGTTTGTTGGTACACCAATTGTGGGCCCAAAGAAGAAGGCTATTTGGGTACCAAAGAGCTTAGTTACTAACCTACAAGGACCCAAACAAAAGTGGGTACCTAAGCTTCATTAATTTGCTTGTAGGTCAATTACAAAGCCGGAGGAAGGCATTGGATTATTGATAGTGGGTGCACTCAACACATGACCGGTACATCAAGAATGTTTGACTCAATCAATGACAATGATAGTGGTGTTGATTCTATCACATTTGGCAATAACAAGAAAGGCAAGGTTATTGGCTTGGGAAAGATTGCAATATCGAATGACATGAGTATCTCCAATGTGTTGCTAGTTGAAAGCTTGGATTTCAATCTTCTATCCGTGGCACAAATATGTGATCTAGGCTACAAATGCATCTTTGGGGTTGATAATGTGGAAGTTATTAGTGTGGATGGTTCAAATGTGGCATTCAAGGGCTTTAGATATGAGAATCTCTACCTAGTTGACTTCAATGCTAGAGAAACTTCTTTGACAACTTGCTTAGTCTCCAAATCGAGCATGGGTTGGCTTTGGCATAGAAGGCTTGGTCATGTTGGCATGAAACAATTGAAGAAGCTTACAACTCACAATCTTGTCAATGGTTTGAAAGATGTTGAATTTGAGAAGAATAAGCTTTGTAGTGCATGTCAAGCCGGGAAGCAAGTTGGAAGCTCACATCCAAAGAAGAGTACAATGAGCACATGCAAAGCATTTGAGTTGATGCACATGGATCTATTTGGACCAACAACATATACAAGCATAGGCGGCAACAAGTATGGATTTGTCATAGTGGATGACTTCACAAGATTCACATGGGTATTCTTTCTTAGTGACAAAAGTGAAGTGTTGGACACCTTCAAGACATTCCTCACTAGAGTTCACAATGAGTTTGAGATTAGAATCAAGAAAGTGAGAAGTGACAATGGAAGTGAGTTTAAGAATACAAGAATTGAAGAACTTTGTGATCATTATGGTATTGGACATCAATTCTCGGCCAAGTACACTCCACAATCAAATGGCCTAGTTGAGAGGAAGAATAGAACATTGCTTGATATGGCTAGATCAATGCTCCATGAGTACAATGTGAGTCAATCATTTTGGGATGAAGCAATCAATACCGCTTGTTACTACATCAATAGACTATATTGTCATCCATTGCTAGAGAAGACCCCATATGAGCTACTTCATGGAAGAAAGCCCAATATTTCTTACTTTAGGGTTTTTGGTTGCAAATGCTATATCTTGAAGAAAGGCACTAGATTGGGAAAGTTTGACAAGAGATGTGATGAGGGGTTCCTACTTGGTTATTCAACTACAAGCAAAGCTTATAGAGTTTGGAACAACTCAAGTGGTATTCTAGAAGAAGTCCATGATGTGCAATTTGATGAAACCAATGGTTCACAAGATGAAGAAGAAAATCTAGATGATATTGGTGGAACTCTATTAGTGGAAGCAATGAAGAACATGGACATTGGAGACATTAGAGCAAAGCAAGTAATTGATATTCAAGATGATGATAAAGATCAAGTGCTCAATTCACCATTCAAGCTAGTTAGTGACTCTCAAGTGCAATATCATGGTGCTAGTTCTTCTCATCAAGATACATCAAGTGATCAACCAAGCTCAAGCAATCAAGTGCAAGTACTCCAACCACAACATATTGCAAGAGATCACCCAATTGATAGTGTTATTGGTGATATTAGAAGTGGTGTGCAAACAAGATCAAGATTGGCTATGTTTTGTGAGCATGCATCATTTGTGTCAACCATAGAACCAAAGAAGATAGAAGAAGCTTTGAGGGATGCCGATTGGATCATGGCTATGCAAGAAGAGCTTAATAATTTCACAAGAAATGATGTTTGGGAGTTGGTAGAAAGGCCAAATGACTACAATGTGATTGGAACCAAGTGGGTGTTCAAAAACAAGCAAGATCAAGATGGCATTGTAGTGAGAAACAAAGCAAGACTAGTTGCTCAAGGTTACACTCAAGTAGAAGGTCTTGACTATGATGAAACATATGCTCCCGTGGCAAGATTGGAGGCAATAAGGATTCTATTGGCTTATGCTTGTGCACACAACATCAAACTATATCAAATGGATGTCAAAAGTGCATTTCTCAATGGGATCATCAATGAGTTAGTCTTCGTTGAGCAACCGCCCGGATTTGAAGATGACAAGAAACCCAACCATGTGTACAAGTTGAAGAAGGCTTTATATGGCTTAAAGCAAGCACCTAGAGCATGGTATGAGAGGCTAAGGGATTTCCTTCTCTCTAAGGGATTCAAGATGGGCAAGGTTGATACAACTCTATTCACCAAGAAGATTGGAAATGATCTATTTATAGTGCAAATATATGTTGATGACATCATCTTTGGATCAACCAATCAAGCTTATTGTGAAGAATTTGGTGCTATGATGGCCAAAGAGTTTGAAATGTCTATGATTGGTGAACTTAGCTACTTCCTTGGTCTCCAAGTCAAGCAATTGAAGAATGGGACATTTGTGAGTCAAGGAAAATACATAAGGGACATGTTGAAAAGTTTGGAATGCAAGATGCAAAGCCAATTTCAACTCCAATGGGTATAAATGGAAATTTGGATAGTGATCTTGATGGCAATATGGTAAATCAAAAGGAATATCGGTCTTTGATTGGAAGTCTACTCTATGTCACCGCATCAAGGCCGGATGTCATGTTTAGTGTTTGCATGTGTGCTAGATATCAAGCCTCACCTAGAGAGAGTCATATCACGGCCGCAAAGAGAATATTGAGGTACTTGAAGCAAACAAGAGATGTTGGACTATGGTATCCCAAGGGGTCAAAGTTTGAATTGATTGGATATTCGGACTCCGACTATGGGGGTTGCAAGATCAATAGAAAGAGCACAAGTGGCACATGTCAATTACTTGGAAGATCACTTGTGTCATGGTCCTCAAAGAAACAAAATAGTGTGGCAATCTCTACCGCCGAAGCCGAATATGTGAGTGCGGGGAGTTGTTGTGCACAATTGCTATGGATGAAATCAACTTTGAAGGATTATGGCCTCAACTTCAAGAATGTGCCATTGCTATGTGATAATGAGAGTGCAATCAAGATGATACAAAACCCGGTTCAACATGGAAGAACAAAGCACATTGACATAAGGCATCATTTCATTAGAGATCATCAACAAAAGGGAGATATTGCCATTGAAAGTGTTGGCACCGATGATCAACTTGCCGATATTCTCACTAAGCCACTTGATGAAAAGAGGTTTTGCAAGCTAAGGAATGAATTGAACATTCTTGATTTCTCAAACATGAGTTGAATGCACCCCACTCACTTATTGACATGCCTCTCCTTCGACATTGCAAAGTAAAGTTGATTGACATGTCATTCATTCTATGCTAAGGACTTGTTAGAGCATGTAGACATAATAAGTGGTATGCATGAGCATTCATGATAAATCAAATGAATTTGATGGATATATGTTACCACTATTGCCTCTTTGATTGTTTTGATCTAGTGGTGGCATATGACATGTTTGTGAGCTTGCAAACCTAGTGTTGAATCTAGAAGATTTGCTATAAGTGTTTAATTCAACATAGGCAAGATAACCCTTTTTTATGAGGTGTGAAAAAGCTTGTCTTTGGTTTAAATCGAATTAAATATCTTTGGCAAGTGTTCTAGGTTGAACCAAAATTGATGAATTTTAACCTACTCCATCAAACATTTTTCTTCTCTCCACAATTTGATCCCATTTTTGGGTAAGTTGTTGACAAAGGGGGAGAGAAAAAGATGATTCAACATGATAAAGGGGTAATAAAATTTTTGATGCACACAAGTAGGGGGAGCAAGCTCATAAACAAAGTTGTTGCATTTGCTTGTGCATTTTCATATGACTTGCTCATTGCACATGTATTTAAATTCAATATACATGCTTGTGTGGTGCAATGCTAGTATAGAACTTGGATGATGAAATGATCTACTAGCATGCATAGGAATAGTTTTACATGTGGTATCTAGACTTGCCTAAAGTTTTTACTAGTGGTCCAAGAACCTTTACTTATAATGTTGATCTCACGGGGTTCTTGAGTTTTGTTGGTTGTCTAGTTACTTCATGATGCTAAGGATGGTGTAAAAGGCAACTCCGATTGGTATCACGCTTCAAAGGTCCATTTCTTACACCTTAGCATCATTTTGGTAGAATTACTCTCCCAACACTTCTATCCATGCATATGTGCAAAGCTTTCAATCCAAACTCTATGCACATATGTAGGGGGAGCTAATGCTACCAAAACCGAGCTTGTGATAATTGTCCAAACTTTACTTATGAGCAAAATGATTGGACAAGTATGACAAGTTCAAATCTTTTATTATCAAAATCATCTTTGTGAGGGTTGTCATCAATTACCAAAAAGGGGGAGATTGAAAGTCCCTAGTTTGGTTTTGGCTAATTGATGAAACCTAGGACTAACCTTTGTATCTAAGTGGATGATTTAGATAAAGGTGGTCATTGAATATGAGACATGACATTGACTCATGTGACCAAGATGGTGAAGACCAAGATGAGGCTTGGCTCGATGGACCGGTTGTGAAGGTGAAGGGCAAGTCGAGGCTTCGAAGCGAAGGACCATGCAATGGTGAAGCTTGAGCAAGACTTGGCGCCGATAGACCAATGCAACAGTGAAGAGCAAGTGAAGTCAAGGTCGATGGATCGAGACGGTCATGTGATGATATGAAGTGGATCATATCCTTTGGAGAAACAAAATGGGCTCAAGGCAAAGGTATAACCATAGGGCCATTTTGTTTTACACTCAAGACACCATAGAGGGTGTGAGTGGTTTAGGGTCGATAGCCGAACTATTAAGAGGGGAAGTCTTATCGGTTATTCGACGCATGGGTGCCACTAGGTGAATTCATGAAGTGCATTGCATGTAGGGCCTAGTGAGCTAACTGGAAAACCTTTGAAAATGATCGAGAAAAAGCTAACACACAAGCACATGGAGATGTACACTTGATGGTGTTGGCACATTTGCAAAGGTGGCGTTGGTCGCGCTGTGGTTTGCGGGTAGAAGAGGGGTTTGGGTTCCTCTCTCCCTCCCGCCGAGCGTGCGAGCGCGGGATTCAGGCGATTTCGGGGAAGTGAAATGCCTATTTTCCATTGCGCCGGAAGTCGGAAAAGAAACGGAGGCAATCGCGGTCACAGAGGTGACCGGACGCGGTCAGTTTCGACCGGCGCGTCCGGTCAGTACAGCGTCGGGGTCAGGCGCGCGAGCTAGGGTTTGCCACCGGCGCGTCCGGTGACCCACGGGACCGGCGCGTCCGGTCATGCGCCCTGAGGGAACCGAGGACGTCGGACGCGGTCCGCGTCCGGTCACACACCTTCGGACGCGTCCGGTGGTCCAGGGAGCTTACTGGACTCGCACCGGACGCGGGTACTGTGGCGTCCGGTGGTTGCGAGGAGCGCGTCCGGTCTTGTCTTCGCGCGCGTGGGGACTGTGCGCACCGGCGCGTCCGGTGGTTCGCTGCAGCGCGTCCGGTCGCTCGTTTGACCGTTGGCGCACAGTGACCGTTGGAGGATCTAACGGACGAATTTGAAATCAGAGGACACGTGGACGTCGCAGAGGCACCGGACGCGGTTGAACACGTCCGGTCAATTAAGACCGGCGCGTCCGGTGGTCCCGCGAAAAACGTGAGTGGAGTTGTAACGGCTCTATTTGGATGGGATGCTTATAAATACTTGTTGGCCGGCCCTTGGGGAGGTCTCTTGGCATTTCTAACACTCTTGTGCATCCTTTGAGCTAGAACAACTCCTCCCACTCATCTCTCTTGCTTGATTGCAAATCAAAAGTGAGATTGAGTGATCCCAAAGTGCATTGCATAGCTTGAGGGCATCTAGTGGCACTTGTGGGTGGTTTAGCCGGTGGATTTCTTGTTACTCTTGGAGAGTACCGCTCCTAGCCGGCTTGGAGATTGTTGGAGGCGTTGGCAAGAGAAGGTGATTGTTCTTGGCCACCTCCGGTTGATTGTGAGAGGTTCTTGTGCTTTCCTCGGCGGGACGCCAAAAGCAACTCTAGTGGAATCCGCGTGTCATTGAGTTACCTCACTTGAGAGTGGTGTCTTGCGGTGCCTTGCGGGGCGTGCCTTGAGGGGCAAGTGACTTGAGGGTCACACCGAGGAACCATCTAAGTGTTGGTCGACACAACCGGTGACGTAGCTTGTCGGTGCACAAGTGAACACCGGGTGAACAAATATTGTGTCTTTTGTCTCTCGGTGATTGGTCTCCATCTTGTGTTGTTGTCAATATTGATTGATTGTATATCATCTTGGTGATTGGCAACATCTTCACTTCACCGTCGGTATAACAATCACAATCCTCTCTCTTGCACTTACACTCTCTAGTTTATCTTGTGTAGCTCTAGTAGTAGCTTTGCTAGTAGTGTTAGCTTGTTCTCTAGTGTAACCTTAGTGACATAGCTCTTGTGTGAACTAGAGATCTTAATCTACTAGACTTGTGGATAGGAGGCTTGCATCACAACCTTTGGCTAAGCAAAACTCGCTTTACGCCGTTTTGTTATTCTAACAAGTTTGCTTAGTGGTATTTGTAGATTTTTTTTATAGGCTATTCACCCCCCCTCTAGCCATCTAGGACCTTACAATAGTGCATGCGGCCTGATGTCTCGAGTTAAAATTCTAACGGACATAATTAAATGAAATAATTGTAGCCTACTCCATTCCATGTTTGCGACGCATGCAACATACAAATATAACGTATTCCAAAATACTTACTTACGTTATGTGCAGAACAAAATAAACTCTGATCGTGCTATATCTGTATACTGATGAAGAGACGAGGCTGCGACGTCACGGAGAAGCAGAAAGAGAAGCTTACGCACCAAAATGCCAAAGTTAAGGCCAGATATGACAGTGTTGGCGATGGAGAAAGCGGCGAGATCGCGGTCACCAAGGTGGCCGGCGAAGGCCTGGCTGACGATGGTCATGCTGTAGAGTACCATCCTCGTAAATAAGACGGCCGAGCCGGACTTCCCACAGCTTCTTGGACTCCTCCCATACCTCCACCAGGGTTTTGCCTCCCCGCTTCTCCGGGAGCTCCGCAATGAGCGGGACGTGTAACACCCTAAAATTTGAAGAAAAGAAAAATAGGGAAAATGTGGTTTTTATATTTATTTTTGTGAAGCATGCAAATTTAGAATAAGAATAATTTTATAAATTTAAAATCAAATATAAGGGTAGAAACATGATTGAGCATTCATACTGCTGCATTTGGAGTTTTGTGTTGAGTGGTTTGCATCAAATTCAAATTTGATTTGAAAATCATTTGAAAAATGGATTTGAAAATTCGGAAAAGAAAAGAGAAAAGAAAAATGCATTTCTTTCGGTTTTTGGCCCGCTCCTTCTCGCGGCCCAGCGCCAGCAGCGGCCCAGCTTCTCCTCCCCGCGAGCCGCGCGCCGCCTCCGGATTTTGTTGGGCCGAGCCCGAGCCGCGGTTGCCGGCCCAGACGCGCGAGCGCTTTCCTGTTTTCGCTTTGTGTCGCTGACGCGTGGGACCCACCGGTCAGTGACCGTTCTCGCCTTCCTTTCTTCTTCCTCCGGCCGACGTCGCCTTCCTCCTTCTCCGATTCGAATCGGTGGATCGAATCTCCTCCCTTCCTTAATTAGCGACGCATCCGGGCTATAAAATGCGACCCCCGCATCATACCGCATCCATCCCACCCTTTTGGAGCCGCCCTAGTCGTCTCCTTGAGCTACCGCACGCGCCACCGTCGCCATCGCCGCCACCGCAAGCTAGCCGCCGCTTTCCAGTCCTCCTCGGGTCTTCTTATCGCGCGGGGTGAGTTCGCCGTAAGCTTCTCGACCTCCCGGTGTTCTCCTTTCTCTGTTTGGTGGCCGGAGCGGAGATTTCTCATTCTCCGGTGATGGCGCCGCCGTGGGGGCTCGCCGGCGGCCGAACGATTGGCCGGAGCACGCCGGCATCTTCTCTCTCTCCTCTGATTTGATCGGAGCCGTTCGCTTTAGATCCGACGGTCGAGATTCGTAGATAACGGTTCGGCCGGCGTTTTTGCTAAAGAGACCCTGAGATTTCTGATTATACAACCCGCAGTCCTAAAGCGTAAAGTTCAGAATACGTTTTTAATAAAAGAAAACGTAATTTGTTTCGGAAAAAGAAAAATACGCTTTCTGATATTTACAGATTTGCCACTGATATTGTTTTAGCCGTAGAATCTTCGTTTTAAATCCGATTTGATCCATTCAAATTGCGTTAGATTCATATTTGCGAGCTCTATCTAATGGTGTAACTGTACAGTAGGTTTAGATTAATTTATTTTCGAGATTTAATTAAAGTATTTATTTTTCTATAGGAAATCTTCGGGAATTCATAACTTTGTCGTTTTAGATCCGTTTTTCGTGATCTTCGCGTCTGTGTGATCCTAGCGAGTTGTAGATTCATTTTAAAGACTTTTTATTTTATTTTCTTACTGTTGGTGTATTGTTCTAATTATAGTCTTGTTTGTCTATGCATGATTGCCTCTGGATGTGTGTTGTTGATAATGGTTGATCGAGTATAGACGGTGAGCAATTCGTTGGAGATCAAGAGCCTTACTACGAGCAAGATCTTCAGGATCAGTTTGAGCAAGGCAAGTATAGCATGGGATTATCCTTGTTGTCCTATTCACCTTATGCAATTAAAATCATTATGCATTTATTCCTTGTTAAGGATGACTTAGAGATTGATCCTATACCTTGGTACCTATTATGATGCATTGATTAGTATGGCTAGTGCTTAAACATGGACTATGATCATGTAAATTGATTAAAGGAATATGCAATAAACATTTAAAATATGATTTTGATTCTTGTATAAAGGGGATTAGAGCATGTGTGTTGTTTTGTTGCTCTAATTGCTCTCCATAAGGACTCATCTATAAGCGACAATCCGGGATTTACAGTACAACTGTGAGGGCTATATGGCTCTGGCTTTAGCTCAGTATGAGGACCTTTTCTAGCTTGTTAGAGGTTACCCTTGTGGCGCAAATGGGGTAAAGCAGACCGTGGATCTCTGCGTGTGTATCACACGGACTGACTTCTGAAACCTAGCGGCCCTAACTTGTTAGACGAACCTTTGAAAGGCTTCATAGTGATTCCCTGCCTGCTCACCTTGGAAGTGTTTTGGGAGTAATTAACCCGGGCATATGGGTAACACGACTCACAGTGAAAGTGTACAACCTCTGCAGAGTGTAGAACTGTTATAACAGCCGTGCTCACGGTCACGAGTGGCCTTGGACCCTTATGGAATAATTGATTAATTGTTTATGTTTATGTTTTTGCTATTCATTAATCATTTCACATGGATCATATGTTTATTGTTTACATTGAGACCTATTGATGCTATTGATATGCTAAAATCATGTTAACTAAAAGCTACATGCTGATAAACCCATGATTATGCCTATTTGAGCCTCATGAACCCCATGTTACACTTGTTGAGTACGAGATGTACTTACGCTTGTTTATTCTTCTTATTTGGATAAAAATCCCGGATGGGTAACAGATGGAGGTAATAGCGACTACTACGCCTACTTCCCTGAGGATTATTAGTCTTGCTGTCAACCAGTCAATGTACCTGTGACTGGAGCTACCACGAGAGAGATTTTTATTTATACTTCCGCTACATTTGTGTTAAGACTATGTGTTAAATATCGTGATGTAATAACATTTGCCATGATACTTCTGTTATAATTTGTGAACTTATGTGTGATTGATCTCTGGGCGCACATAAGGGTAAGCATTCCATTTGGTCGATAAATGGGTGTGACAAATTGGTATCAGAGCTCTTGTTGACTGTAGGACGCAAGCCTAGCTAGCAATGGTCGATTTAGTGTCATCTTTACACTATTTTTATGCTCACTATCTTGCTCTTGTTATTTGATAAATTTTTATGCTTCTTATGTCTCATTCTATTACAAAATTTTGCCTCTATTCTAACTTCATCTAAAAATTCTGTAGATGACTCGTGACCGTAAGACTGCCCGCATCAGCGTTGGAGGATACTACCCACCTCGTGCCCTGTTTGCAACTGAAGAGCCACAAGAGCCAGAACCTCAGGAGCAAGAGAAGACCCCTGTAGTACCAGCACCAGCACCTCCCCAGGAAGAGATTGAGCCTGAAGAAGATCCAGAAATAGTTGAGGTTGAAGATGGTGAGGAGGAGGATAATGGAGGAGAACAACCCCCGTCTCCACCACATGAAGCTCCTGAAGATATGCCACCTCCCCCAATGGGGTGGACTGTGAGGATCTACCATAGGAATGGAGGGGATGCTGTCTCTCATGTTCGCCTAGTGGCGATGCTCACTGCTTACTTCGCGGATTGGCATCCAGCTGTGGAGTACGTCTGCTGGGAGTACACTCATCCACTAGAGAGCACGTACTGGAAGGCAAGGGCAAGCATCTTTACACACAAGCAAGACAAGGGGGCATATCAGCTGGACAGGATGTTCTCTCATGTGGGACATCGAGCCACCATTGAGGATAGCATTGAAGATGCTGCTTTCGAAGCATGTATGGGTCTTCGCTATCTTCGCTTTAACCTCATGAAGCATGACATCCATCGCTTCCTTCCTCGTGCACACCCCGAGCTTGGATGGGCTATGACAGATCCAGTGCAGTTAGAGCCACTACCTCGGGTGATGGTGAACTTTGTATATGACATGATGGACAGGAAGCTGCAACTAGAAGAGATGGTAAGGACACAAGGGAAGACTATCAAGAGATGCCAAGCAACCATTGATGAGCTCCGAGCAAACCAAGGCTTGCCCAAGATCTACGAGGAGTTAGAGCATGAGCCACTTCCTTAGGAAGTAGGAGTCCTTTTATGTAATAAGAACGTTCTTAGTAACGTCAGTTGAGTCAGTCGAGTCTGTCGTGTGGTTTGAACTTTGGTGTGTTAGTTGCTTTATTATTATGCTTATGTGTGAGTTGGATCTTTGTTTGAGTGTCTGGACTTGTAGGCATGTCTACAAGTTCCATTATTAAGAATAATAAGCTTAATAGTCAAGGAATAATAGTTGGGTTTGATAGTATCTCGTTTCTGTCCTTGCTGTTTTCTGGAGCAGTCTCTGATGTTTCTGTTATAGTTTAAAAATGGTTCGTGCAACATTTATGAAATTTTTATGAGAGAAACTAGACTCCAGCATCTTTCAAATGCCACTGGAATCACCTTTTTATCTAATCTGGTTCGAGAGATATAATTTTCACAAGATAAAGTTTCTGCACAGTCTGGAATTTGGAACAGTTTCTGTTACGCCTCATTTTTCATAGACTTAACGACAGAATCTGGTCTTGAGGTCTGAATAGAAATTGTGGATAATTTCATAAGCTTTCCAACCATGTACAGCACGCCTCTTTTGGACTTCTGTAGCCCGAGATATGATTGAAATACTGAACTGTCAATATTGCTACTCATCCAGAAAACTTTCAGATCTCATTCTTAATCTTATAAGTGGTTGATAAACTGGATTTCTTAAAGTTTGCATGTTTATGGGTGGCAGATGGCCGGAAGAGGAAGAGGCAGAGGTCGTGGAAACATTCCCCCGAATCCACCACCACCACCGCCACCAACTATCGAGCAGTTGCTGGCAGTACAGACGCAGTTGATGCAACAACTGGTGCAGAATCAGCAGAATCAGCCAGTTGCTGGAGTGCAACCACGTGATAAGCGTGGTGAATTTTTGAAGGGTCGTCCCCCAGTGTTCACACATGCTGCTGATCCTATGGAGGCTGATGATTGGCTTCGTGCAGTGGAGAAACAACTCACCATTGCACAATGTGATGACCGACAGAAGGTGTTGTTCGCTTCTGGGCAACTTCAGGGAGAAGCTCAAGATTGGTGGGAGTCTTATGAGTATGGCCGTCCTGCTAATGCTCCTGCAGTCACCTGGCAGGAGTTTAGAGAAAACTTCAGGGCTTACCATATACCTGAAGGGATGATAGAATTGAAGGCGGAGGAATTCCGGAACCTGACCCAAGGGTCAATGTCTGTAGCTGAGTACCGTGACAAGTTTGCTCAACTGTCACGATATGCTCCACATGAGGTGGCCAATGACAATGATAAGCAGCGCCGCTTCTTGAAGGGATTATATGATGGACTACAGTTGCAGTTGATGTCCAATACCTATCCCAATTTTCAGACGCTTGTGAACCGCGCTATTGTGGTGGACAACAAGCGCAAAGAAATGGATGCCAAGAGGAAGAGGTTACAGGGACAAGCCTCCAATAGCAACACCCGTCCACGCACTGGCTTCCAACAGAATACTCAGCAGAGACCTCCTACTGGACAGTGGAACCGTGGTCAGACCCCATTTCGTGGACAGTTCCCTCAACGTCCCCCATTTCAGCCACAGAGTAGCAACCAACGTCCACCACAGCAGAATGGGAATCAAGTGCAGCGCCAGGGTCCTTCCAACAACACTCCTACAAAGACCAGTGCTCCCAACACTCCCAACAGGTGTTTCCGTTGTGGAAAAGAAGGTCACTTGTCTTTCAACTGCCCAGAGAAGCCTAACCAGCAGACTCCCCAGAGACAGGGCAGCCACCAGAAGCTCGCACTTAACTCGGGAAGGGTGAATCATTTGTCCCAGGAAACTGCAGTGGAGGAGCCAGAAGTTATGCTTGGTACGTTCGATGTCCACTCTACTCCCGCCACTGTTCTTTTTGATTCTGGAGCATCACATTCTTTCATATCACAATCATTTGTTAGAATACATAGAATCCATTTGTGTGCTATGAAGAACCCTATCTTAGTAAACTCACCGGGTGGAAGCATGCCAGCATCTTATCGCTGTCTTCCCATTAGTCTCAACTTAAGGGGGGTAGAGTTTTCAGTTAGCCCTATAGTTTTGAGAACAGCTGGGATTGATCTTATACTGGGAATGGATTGGATGACCCAACAACGAGCAGAGATTCAGTGTAAGGATAAATCGGTTGTGCTGACTACACCAAAGGGGGATAGGATCAAGGTTGAAGTCAAAGTGCAAAAACAAGCGACCGCTACAGTGAACCAGCTCAATAATGGTGCTAATCAGGAGGACCCAGTTGTGGAGGAATTTCCAGATGTGTTTCCGGAAGATTTGCCAGGTATGCCACCAGACCGTGATATTGAATTTATTATTGAATTATTACCTGGAACTGCACCTATAGCTAAGCGACCATATAGAATGGGAGTAAATGAACTAGAAGAACTTAAGAAACAAATTAAGGAGTTACAGGATAAGGGTTTTATTCGTCCTAGTTCGTCACCATGGGGTGCACCAGTAATTTTTGTGGATAAGAAAGATGGGACTCAGAGAATGTGTGTAGATTATCGGTCTCTTAATGAGGTTACCATTAAGAACAAGTACCCATTGCCTAGAATTGATGACCTGTTTGATCAGTTGAGAGGAGCTTGTGTATTTTCCAAGATTGACCTTCGCTCTGGATATCATCAATTGAAGATTCGTGCCAGGGATATACCCAAGACAGCATTTACTACACGTTATGGGTTATATGAGTATACAGTGATGTCCTTTGGTTTGACTAATGCTCCTGCATACTTCATGTACTTAATGAATAAGGTGTTCATGGAATATCTGGACAAGTTTGTAGTGGTATTCATTGATGATATACTAGTGTTTTCCAAGACAGAGGAAGAACATGCTGAACACTTGAGGTTGGTCTTGCAGAAGCTCAGAGAACATCAACTATATGCAAAAAGGAGTAAATGTGAGTTTTGGCTTAAGGAAGTTTCTTTTCTGGGTCACATCGTTTCAAATGGAGGAATATCAGTAGATCCTGGCAAGGTGAAGGATGTATTGAATTGGAAACCACCTACCAATGCAAGTGAGATCCGTAGCTTTTTGGGATTGGCTGGTTATTATAGAAGGTTTATAGAGGGATTTTCCAAGCTTGCAAAACCAATGACTGCATTGCTGGAAAAGAATGCTAAGTTTGTGTGGTCCGAGAGGTGTCAGGCTAATTTTGAGGAATTAAAGAAAAGATTGACTACTGCACCTGTCTTAGTTTTGCCAGACCTGAATAAACCTTTCTCTATCTATTGTGATGCATCTCGATTGGGATTGGGATGTGTTCTGATGCAAGAAGGTAGAGTTGTGGCATATGCATCGAGGCAGTTAAGGAAGCATGAGTTAAATTACCCTACTCATGATTTGGAATTAGCTGCAGTGGTTCATGCATTAAAGATATGGAGGCATTATTTGATTGGACATAAAAGTGATATATACACTGATCACAAGAGTCTCAAGTATATCTTCACTCAAACAGATTTGAACTTGAGGCAGCGTAGATGGTTGGAGTTGATAAAAGACTATGATCTAGAGGTGCATTATCACCCCGGAAAGGCCAACGTGGTTGCTGATGCTCTTAGTAGGAAGAGTTATGCAAATGAAATACAAGTAATGCCTATGCCTAAGGAGTTGTGTGCTGAGTGTAAGCATCTGAATTTAGGATTTACTACTAATGCAGTGGAACTAGTATTGGAGCCTACTCTGGAGCAAGAAATCCGTAAAGGTCAGTGGAAAGATGAAAAGTTGAGAGCGATAGCTGAAAACATAGCGAAAGGAAAATCTCCAGGATTCCATAAGGATGAAAATGGTACGCTATGGTTCGGGAAAAGGTTGTGTGTGCCCGAAGATAGGGAAATCCGAATGGCAATTCTGCGTGAAGCTCATGAGTCAGCTTATTCCATACATCCTGGTAGTACTAAGATGTATTTAGATCTGAAAGAGAAATATTGGTGGTATGGTTTAAAGAGAGACGTAGCTGAGTATGTTGCTTTGTGTGACACATGTCAAAGGGTGAAAGCGGAACATCAAAGGCCTGCAGGGTTGTTACAACCTATGCAGATACCTGAGTGGAAATGGGAAGAGGTTGGTATGGATTTTATAGTTGGGTTACCGCGGACTCAACGAGGATATGATTCAATTTGGGTGATAGTGGATCGTCTGACTAAGGTTGCTCATTTTCTGCCTGTGAAGACTACATATAGCAGTGCGAAACTGGCAGAGTTGTATATGGAAAGAATAGTGAGTTTACACGGAGTTCCTAAGAAGATTGTGTCTGATCGAGGTACTCAATTTACATCTCACTATTGGCAAAAGATACATGAATCATTGGGGACCAAACTAAATTTCAGTACAGCTTATCATCCTCAGACAGATGGTCAAACAGAGAGAATTAATCAGATATTGGAAGATATGTTGAGAGCTTGTGCCTTACAATATGGTACCAGCTGGGATAAGAGTTTGCCATACGCAGAGTTCTCTTATAACAATAGTTATCAGAAGAGTCTTCAAATGGCACCGTTTGAGGCTCTGTATGGACGAAAGTGTAGGACCCCGTTGTTCTGGAATCAGACAGGGGAAAGTCAAGTGTTTGGACCTGATGTATTAAAGGATGCTGAAAAGAAAGTAAGAATGATTAGAGATAATCTAAAAATAGCTCAGTCTAGACAGAAAAGTTATGCTGATACTCGCAGAAGAGAGTTGACATTTGAGGTAGGAGATTATGTCTACTTGAAAGTGTCACCCATGAGAAGTGTGAAGAGATTTAACATGAAGGGTAAATTGGCACCAAGATATATTGGACCTTTCAAGATTATAGAGAGACGTGGTGAAGTGGCATATCAATTGGAATTACCCGAGAGTCTGGCAGGTGTACATGATGTGTTCCATGTATCACAATTGAAGAAATGTTTACGAGTACCAGAAGAACAGATTCCGATAGAGGAACTCACTGTTAAGGAGGATCTTACATATGAGGAGTTTCCGGTTAAGATTTTGGAGACTGCGGACAGAGTCATAAGAAGTAGAACAATTAAGATGTGTAAAGTACAGTGGAATCGGTATACTGCAGAAGAGGCTACTTGGGAACGAGAAGAGGATCTGAGAAAAACCTACCCGCAACTGTTTGAGTAAGCACCGGTCGAATCTCGGGACGAGATTCATTTTAAGGGGGGTAGAATTGTAACACCCTAAAATTTGAAGAAAAGAAAAATAGGGAAAATGTGGTTTTTATATTTATTTTTGTGAAGCATGCAAATTTAGAATAAGAATAATTTTATAAATTTAAAATCAAATATAAGGGTAGAAACATGATTGAGCATTCATGCTGCTGCATTTGGAGTTTTGTGTTGAGTGGTTTGCATCAAATTCAAATTTGATTTGAAAATCATTTGAAAAATGGATTTGAAAATTCGGAAAAGAAAAGAGAAAAGAAAAATGCATTTCTTTCGGTTTTTGGCCCGCTCCTTCTCGCGGCCCAGCGCCAGCAGCGGCCCAGCTTCTCCTCCCCGCGAGCCGCGCGCCGCCTCCGGATTTTGTTGGGCCGAGCCCGAGCCGCGGTTGCCGGCCCAGACGCGCGAGCGCTTTCCTGTTTTCGCTTTGTGTCGCTGACGCGTGGGACCCACCGGTCAGTGACCGTTCTCGCCTTCCTTTCTTCTTCCTCCGGCCGACGTCGCCTTCCTCCTTCTCCGATTCGAATCGGTGGATCGAATCTCCTCCCTTCCTTAATTAGCGACGCATCCGGGCTATAAAATGCGACCCCCGCATCATACCGCATCCATCCCACCCTTTTGGAGCCGCCCTAGTCGTCTCCTTGAGCTACCGCACGCGCCACCGTCGCCATCGCCGCCACCGCAAGCTAGCCGCCGCTTTCCAGTCCTCCTCGGGTCTTCTTATCGCGCGGGGTGAGTTCGCCGTAAGCTTCTCGACCTCCCGGTGTTCTCCTTTCTCTGTTTGGTGGCCGGAGCGGAGATTTCTCGTTCTCCGGTGATGGCGCCGCCGTGGGGGCTCGCCGGCGGCCGAACGATTGGCCGGAGCACGCCGGCATCTTCTCTCTCTCTCCTCTGATTTGATCGGAGCCGTTCGCTTTAGATCCGACGGTCGAGATTCGTAGATAACGGTTCGGCCGGCGTTTTTGCTAAAGAGACCCTGAGATTTCTGATTATACAACCCGCAGTCCTAAAGCGTAAAGTTCAGAATACGTTTTTAATAAAAGAAAACGTAATTTGTTTCGGAAAAAGAAAAATACGCTTTCTGATATTTACAGATTTGCCACTGATATTGTTTTAGCCGTAGAATCTTCGTTTTAAATCCGATTTGATCCATTCAAATTGCGTTAGATTCATATTTGCGAGCTCTATCTAATGGTGTAACTGTACAGTAGGTTTAGATTAATTTATTTTCGAGATTTAATTAAAGTATTTATTTTTCTATAGGAAATCTTCGGGAATTCATAACTTTGTCGTTTTAGATCCGTTTTTCGTGATCTTCGCGTCTGTGTGATCCTAGCGAGTTGTAGATTCATTTTAAAGACTTTTTATTTTATTTTCTTACTGTTGGTGTATTGTTCTAATTATAGTCTTGTTTGTCTATGCATGATTGCCTCTGGATGTGTGTTGTTGATAATGGTTGATCGAGTATAGACGGTGAGCAATTCGTTGGAGATCAAGAGCCTTACTACGAGCAAGATCTTCAGGATCAGTTTGAGCAAGGCAAGTATAGCATGGGATTATCCTTGTTGTCCTATTCACCTTATGCAATTAAAATCATTATGCATTTATTCCTTGTTAAGGATGACTTAGAGATTGATCCTATACCTTGGTACCTATTATGATGCATTGATTAGTATGGCTAGTGCTTAAACATGGACTATGATCATGTAAATTGATTAAAGGAATATGCAATAAACATTTAAAATATGATTTTGATTCTTGTATAAAGGGGATTAGAGCATGTGTGTTGTTTTGTTGCTCTAATTGCTCTCCATAAGGACTCATCTATAAGCGACAATCCGGGATTTACAGTACAACTGTGAGGGCTATATGGCTCTGGCTTTAGCTCAGTATGAGGACCTTTTCTAGCTTGTTAGAGGTTACCCTTGTGGCGCAAATGGGGTAAAGCAGACCGTGGATCTCTGCGTGTGTATCACACGGACTGACTTCTGAAACCTAGCGGCCCTAACTTGTTAGACGAACCTTTGAAAGGCTTCATAGTGATTCCCTGCCTGCTCACCTTGGAAGTGTTTTGGGAGTAATTAACCCGGGCATATGGGTAACACGACTCACAGTGAAAGTGTACAACCTCTGCAGAGTGTAGAACTGTTATAACAGCCGTGCTCACGGTCACGAGTGGCCTTGGACCCTTATGGAATAATTGATTAATTGTTTATGTTTATGTTTTTGCTATTCATTAATCATTTCACATGGATCATATGTTTATTGTTTACATTGAGACCTATTGATGCTATTGATATGCTAAAATCATGTTAACTAAAAGCTACATGCTGATAAACCCATGATTATGCCTATTTGAGCCTCATGAACCCCATGTTACACTTGTTGAGTACGAGATGTACTTACGCTTGTTTATTCTTCTTATTTGGATAAAAATCCCGGATGGGTAACAGATGGAGGTAATAGCGACTACTACGCCTACTTCCCTGAGGATTATTAGTCTTGCTGTCAACCAGTCAATGTACCTGTGACTGGAGCTACCACGAGAGAGATTTTTATTTATACTTCCGCTACATTTGTGTTAAGACTATGTGTTAAATATCGTGATGTAATAACATTTGCCATGATACTTCTGTTATAATTTGTGAACTTATGTGTGATTGATCTCTGGGCGCACATAAGGGTAAGCATTCCATTTGGTCGATAAATGGGTGTGACAGGACGGCGCTCTGACTCTCCATTCTTCACAAGTGGCGACGGAATGGATCGAGCTGCTAGTCAGCCAGCTAGCAATGCTGACCTTTACACATTAGTTTGCAGCGTCCCTGCAGCACGTTGTGCATATATGTAATCGGGATACAACTAAGGTCCGGTTTGGTTTCCTTATAGATAGTAACTGCGTCGCTACGGGTGAAAAACCACGTTAATTCAATTTGTTGCTCCAATAAGAAGGATTTTCGAAACGATGTTGATGCCAATAATGAAATTAAAGCGGCACATGATAATGCAGCATTGATTTGTCGAAATATTAATCAAATTATATGACAGATATGCATATCAACAAAATGCAGCATTGTCGAAATCTGCCAAAATGGACATCAATCAAACTATATGACTTCAGCTTCATCTATGATCCATCTATGCTTCCTTGTGGCCTTCTAAGCACTCCTCCTATGTGTGTAGTTCATCTTCACTTTGTGTATGTTTCAGTAGGTAAGACTAGATAGATTCCACTAAAACATTAAATCTGCCATATACATATGTAGGGAAAAAATAGTAGGTTTGACTTCCTAATACATAATTACATGTTGCCCATCAGGCTGCAGCCATAGGTAAAATCCTACATGCAATGCATAATGTCATCCAATGCGTCCCTGCACACACGCCAATGCCTCACGATGAACTGCACAAAGTCGCCAACGATACAAGCTTTGTGCCATTCCTGTGCTCAGCAGTTGCAAATCTAGGCAGTATGAACATATGAGGAACAGCACCGATTCACTGACTTTTCTCTCTCTGATCTTTTGGAGCTTCATTTCTACAGCCTTTTGACGTTTTGGAAAAGAAACCCTAAAGAGTGAACTACATAAACTGACCCACCTTAAAAATCTTATTACAAGTAATATCAACCTGTGCATCATAGATTCAGCACAATGACAGAACCGTGTCCCATATTACTGTGTTCCAATTACAGAGTAGAAACTTAACTGATACCTTGAGAATTCAAAGGGAAATTAATTCGGTCTCACCTTCTGCGCTCTTCTGTTTGCCATTGTATCAGGCTGCTTCTGCCTAGAAAATTTTAGCTCATCCTCTGAATTAGCTCTAGTACTTCACATAGAGCAATGAACCCCTGTGGAGTGCAAAAGGAGGTAACGTGATGACAGAGTACCATGCTAGAGATCCCGTACTGTAAATGGATTAAAAAGGTGCACCTAGTGAAACAATGTGACATGTCAAATTTTGATAACCTTCAAATGGTCCTCAGACGCCTTCAGAACTGGGATCCGATCCTCCTGCGCTATGTTCTCAATCATTTCCACAAGGTAATACAGGACCTCCGAATACAAACAAAGATCAGAGCAGAGATATACCGAAGAAAATCAAACTTGTGAAACAACGGAACAACGACTCTTAAGTTTTCTAGCACTGTTGTGATTTGCAATTGTACTGACAACTGAATAAAAACTGACCAGGCATCTAGTACCATCACGCAGTGGCAGAGCTTCTCACAGGCCAACAGGGGCCATGGCCACCCCTGAATTTTCATGAACTCCATTAGTGGTAGTTATTTGGCTTGATAAAAATCAAAGATTAGCATTGATCTTTAATGGTTGACCCCTGCTAGGTTTAGGTCCAAGCTCTGCCATTGCCATCACATAGGTAGTAATCTCAAAAAACTACAATCTTTAATTTGGTCATGGTAACCAGGCTCATGAAAACACGGGAAGGTTCTTCCCAGATTATGGTGTACCAATCGATGGTCATAATAATGAACTAACCATCATATATCAATAGGCATTGTACCTTATGTTTTCCAATTCTATCTTTCTCCACCTGCAAAAATTGAAGGCAATAATCATAAGTAAATAACCATTACACGTGTACCTAGCAGGTACTCAGAAACCGAGACCTGTGCAAATTCTGTGAACACTCCATGGTTGTCAGGGAGAACAAGATTGAAGACTTCTGAAAACTAATTAACAATGAGCAGCCATAACAATGTTGGGTAAGATGGAATTCGGACTGTCCTTTTGCATCAGTTAATCAAAAAAATACTTTATTTGTTCTGGCTCGACTAATTACAGGAGGCATAGTGTAATGTTAAAAAAGGGGAAAACATTCACGGTCCATTGCCAAATCTAAATTACAGGAGGCATGATGTGCTATACAGCCAAGCATAAATTACTTACACCATACAGTCTCTTACTTATAGGGTCTGCTTTTTTTGCTAAATGATAGGTTGGTGGCATTCCTAGACCTAATGCACCGTACCAAAGATTCACCGTCCATTTACTTGAGTGATCAGTCAACACAATTGCCAAATCAGCGTTCTTGAGTTATATTCAGAGTCTGAAGAATGCTATGCCTACATTAAGCCTGCCAATATAGAAATTTTCACAACAATTTTCGTATAAATACATGAGCAGCAATGTCCCGACGTTACCACCAAATGACTGTCAATTCTGGATTCTTAGCAAAACAGCAAACAGGTCCCCTTGA
The DNA here is from genome assembly GCA_022457205.1 of Saccharum spontaneum. Taxonomy (NCBI): domain Eukaryota; kingdom Viridiplantae; phylum Streptophyta; class Magnoliopsida; order Poales; family Poaceae; genus Saccharum; species Saccharum spontaneum. Next base: position 51,890,951 of record CM039585.1, on the reverse strand, counting down.
GAAAAAAATAGATGAACTAAATTTAATGATTATTGTCACGATACATATAATGGTTATTGTATTACACCCATTGTCCACAAATTCAATAACTGTGCTAATTAATAAGTTTGGACAGGTCACTCCTAATTTATAAGTTTGTGCATAATTTAATATTAAAACTTTTGAGGCAGGGCCAGCCCAAAATGGCATTAAACCACTTCTAATCAATTATGGATGTAGAATTGGCACTGACCAGGCATTTTCATCTTCCTGGGCACTAAGGTTCAGATTCTTAAGCGACAGTTCATCAGGGGAAAGGGCCTCAAGATCAGACAGAAATGGTCCTTTGCCTAGTTAGTGGTCATACATGACTCCACTAATTTCTAGTTATCACAGTGCCACAAATGCTTGCTGAATGTATCTGATTCTGAGCCTCATAAATAGATAGTCAGCAAAAATTTACAAGGCTTTTCTCTACATAACTCCACTCATTTCTATGAGTTATCGTATATTCACATTACCATGAATGCTTAGTGAATATATCAGGTTTTCAGCATTAGAAACATGGTAAGATGGATGAAACTGAACACCATAACTGTGTTGCACTGATGAATACCCATGCCTATGCTCATGTCACATGTAGAAAACCCGTTTTAATTCAGCTATAATCCAGTAACACTATTGAGTTTTAATACTGAATACTATCTTAGAATTAAGAATCACTTCAACAGTTCCACTTGGTCAAACACACCAGCGCATGACCATCATGGGTCTGCAAGGGATGTTCTTATAAAATTAGCAAAACACTTTTCTAAGTTTATCGGAGCCTCCTTATTGTCAGAGAAAAAGAGAGACATAATCTACTCCTGTATGTTTTTGTGTTTCATGAATCCTATGGTGATGGCATCACACTGATTCAGGTAAACCATAATCAGACTTCTGAAATATATGGGGGTATCGACACATATTAATTTTGTAGAGAACATGCTACAGAAACTATGTGCTGTACCATTTGCAGTAAACCAAAGGACAAGCATAAATTTTGTGAAGTGCTACAGATCTACAAATCGCAGTTGGATTTTGATTTTTGACACATGTGGAGAAGTTCACGAGGCAGACAAAAAAGAATGACATGTGCATACACAGGAAGCACTATTGAGCATCTAAAGATAAGGATCCTCTACTAACAATGAACTCACCTAGTCCAAATCACAACCACAGGGGAGTTCGACGATGGGTCAGAAACCGGCGACGAGCGTCTTGGCAAGGGCGAGGTGGTGGCCTCCAACCAAGGGCGAGGTGGTGGCCTCCAAGTGCGGCTGTGCACTTCACCTCCAGCTTGCTCCAGCGTGCCTGCGAAGTGGACGCGGCGGAGAGGCGGGAGCCGAGGCGTCGTCGCTCCTCGCGTCGCAGCGGCGGCGAGGCAAAACGGAACGGCGCTGGAGCAGGCGAGGATGAGCCGGCGCGTCCTCGCTCTTCGCGTCCGTGGCGGCGGCGGCGGCGAACGGAAGGGCTAGGGAGCAGGCGAAAAGGAGAGGTGCACCGCGCGCTGGCCTCCGGGCGTAGCCGGCCTAGCGCTAAGTCGCGGCTGCTGCTGCCTGCTGCCGACAGGGACCGCCCGTCTCCACTCTCCCGTAGGTCGTGAATGCAGGCTGCCTGTTGACCGGCCACGCGCGCGCTGGGACCTAGGAGCGGGCAGCTAGGAGAGGGAGCGGCCGAGCGGAGAGCTGCCGCGGCGAGCAGGTGGCGGGGCAGCTTTGTGGGCTGCAGTGAGCAGGGGTGGGGTGGGAAGGAACGGTGATTGGAGAGTCAACTTGGTGCGGAATGCGGATCGAGGGAACTGCAGGCCTTGAGCGCCGGTGAGAGGGGGCCGCCCGGAGAAAAGAGCTCGAGCCGCGGGCACGGCCTACGCTGCTGCGAGCACGAGCGGGCCTCCGTCGCGGCGCTCCTCTGCCGTGGGCACGGCCTCCGCTGCCGGCGCTTGGGCTCCTCCGCCACGTGCCGTGGCCTGCAGCCGCGCTGGCGAGTGCGTGGGGAAGCGCTGGCCCTGCCGCCGTGTGGGCAATCTCCGGGCCGCCGCCAAGCAGGCGAGCGCGAGGGGAACGGGAGCGCCGGCACCTTGCGACGGAAAGAGAGAAGATGTCGAGAGGAAGAGATAAGGACGGGCCTCGGGAGTGGAGTGCGGGCACGTTGAAGAGGCACGTTGGAGTTGCGTTGACGTCTCTAATATTGGCTTTTTAGGGTAGAGACTACTCCGTATCTGCTAACAATTATCTATATTGGATCAAACAAGTATAGATAATAGGTTAGATAATTGTTAGCTAAATGCTTAAATAGTAACTATCCCACTAGCTCAATAAAAAACAGCTAATAACCGCTAACAGTGGGACCCATCCTCCCCAAACTGGCAAAGCTGGTCCTATTTGGTTTCCTATAATTAACTATCTACTAACAGTTATCTCTTTTGAATCCAAAACAAATATAGATAATAGACTTGATAGTTGTTAGATGGACCTTTAGATAGCGACTGTCCTATCTAGACCAAATCAGATAATAAAGTATTAGCTAGCTAACTATTATTATCAGATAGTAAATCAAACAGGACACTCGCTAGCTAACTATATTTAATATCGGATCTGCATCTTGATTACCCTACCTTACCCTGCCTTCTTTCTGCTTTATTCTGCTGTATAAGTCTTGCGTGAACTTGTTTTTTTTAATAAAATCTTCTGCAAGCTCGAGCATCTGATAGGTCCACGTCGACAGCAAACATCGTCCGTTCGGTCGCCCTGCCTCTATTAGATCAGGCCGTTGAAACATGCCGACAGGAGCAGGCAGTTTCTGGAGCGTTCGTGAAAACGCGTCGTCTCGGCTTGTGCGGTGTTTTATGGCTCAGGCAGTGTTTAGATGGTGTAAAATTTGGTGTAAAGTTTCTGTAGTATTTTTCATTGTTATTTGGTAAAATTTATCTAATCATGGACTAAATAGGCTCAAAAGATTCGTCTCGATATTTACAGATAAACTGTGCAATTAGTTATTTTTTTCTCTATATTTAATGCTTCATGTATGCGTCTAAAGATTCGATGTGACGGAGAATCTTGTAAAATTTTTGGAAGTTCGAAAGGATCTAAACACTGCCTTAGCACGCACAAGCACTATCCACCAGGTCGACGAGATCTCGATTCTCGAGCTCCGCCAGTTGCCCGGTTCGCCATCCGCCGGGTTTCCTCCATCGACTTTGCCCTGCCGCCGCTCCCGCGCGCTACATCTGCCCTCCCCCTCCTTGCACGGAACCGACGCGGCGCAAGAAGGCACTAACGCAGCCTCCAAGACCGAACGCCGTGCCGTGGCATGATGTCTCAAGTGCGCGCGTGCTTGCGATGCATGTGTGTGCGTGCTATGGACGTGCGGAGCGCACCGTGGCGCACCATGCTGTGCGACTGCTGTGCTTCACACCTGCAGACGTGCGTGGGCGTGACCATAAGTGGAGTCCCTGCTGTCACCGCATACGACTGCAGACTGCTGGCGCCGCCGCCGAATATGAGGAAGGGCTTGATCATAAGGTAAAAGGCATTTGCCCTTTACATCTGCACTGCCATATATATACTCTTTTTTACCTTCTTGGTCGGTTATATTTCTCATTCTATTCTGTACATTAGGTGATTGACAGAAAGTGTAGCCGATGGAGTCTCGTCCTCTGGAGTACTTGAGAGTGAATGGGTGGATAAAGTGGCTTAGTTCTTTGATTCATACTCAAGTATGGTTTACAGTTTATCACTCGCTATGAGCAACATGTTTTCAATTGGTACAACTGAAATGAGTAGCGATCGTTCAGCTGAACACATGCTGCATTTTTTTCCTTAAGTACCATCAATTTCGGATTTCTAAAGACTGCAGTTCAATCTGCTTTTGCATTTGGTAGAGCTTATGTTCCATTCCATAAGCTTCTATTACAGGATTATAAGCATAGATGTAATAGATATGAAAGTCATCTCTAGATCTTGCGGCAACGCGTAGAGGATTCATTAGTTAATACTATAGTTTTAGAGTAACTCCAAGAGGCTCTTTATATCCTTCCTTATTGAATATGAATATAGATTTTGGTGAAAAAAATACACACTAGCAACTTTTTTAATTGGGTCTCCAAATATTGTCATCTTGTATTTCTCGGATTTCTTACTTGCCAAAGATGGAGAGCAAAGCTGACTCTCTAGAATACGCACAAGATATAGAAAAGTTGTTAAAGGGTGGAAACATACACAGAGATCGATTTTTATATAAATAGATCTCTAAATAATGATTTAGAGTGTCAGCTAATACTTTAGAGATACTCTTATATCTATATCCGCATCTCTTGCTGCTCCTTTCCACATATGGATGAAAGCTGAAACTCACTTTGAGTTGCTCCATCTCCGCATTCGGGTACTAGCTTTCAATGCCTGAAAAAACAAAAGAATTCAATACGTGTGGCACAGTCTATAAAACCGACAAAAAGCATGGGTCAGCTAGGAGCCCGTTTAGTTTCCAAAATTTTTCAAGATTCCCCATCACATCGAATCTTTAAACTCATGCATGAAGCATTAAATATAGATAAAAAATAAAACTAATTACATAGTTTAGACGAAATGGACGAGACGAATCTGTTAAGTCTAATTAGACCATAATTGGACACTAATTGCCAAATAACAACGAAACTGCTACAGGAGCGTTTTACCAAATTTTTCACGAACTAAACCAGCCCTATGATTTTCATTTTGCAAAAAGGAAAGAGATTTTGTAGCCCAATGTTATGAATAAAATCGAACCTCCTCGTTCCAATCACAGCGTAGAATGATATAGGCCAGTATTAGAGTTTGCACCATTGTGCCAACGATCATTCCGACCCAAATTCCCTACAAAAACAACAAGCTAAGCAAGTGCGGAATGCATATAAATGTCAAGCTAGAAGTGTATTATGACGACTTATACTTGAACCCCATAATGCAAGCCCCATCCTAGCAGAAAACCGAAAGGCACACCAATCAAGTAATAGCTCCCAATGTTGACATAAGCAACCAATGCCTGCCACCCTGAACCAACAGCAACTCCTGCGATTACAGTAAACAAAGATGTCACTACTGTTTTGTTTAGGAAAAGAAATTTGACAATGGGCAGACCTAGTAGTGAAGAAATTAGCCACCACCATATGCGTTACAAGGTTACAACATCAACATATGTGGCATTTTAGAGGACAGGCATACCAGAGAGCACAGGTTGGATGCCATTGAAGAGGATGGTGAGGGCCAGCAGAAAGGAAATGTTGTCTACTGCATCGATCACTGCCTGACTCGACGAGAAGATCATTCCGAGTTTGTCATGGAAAATCAGTATGAGCAAACTAATGAATAGGCTGATCAGAAAGGATGTCATCATCGACACAATTGTCGCAAATCTCGCTCCTATTCCGTTGGCTGCACCGAGCTCATTAGCCACCCTCACCCTTGTAACATTAGGAGGACACTCTGTTAAGTCTTTCTGGACAGTACTACTTAGAAGAATAATTTTGCCGTTCTGTAGCTTACCCAGTGCCTGCTAAGAACCCCAGATGAATCATCATTTCCCATCCAGCATAACTTATACTGTTCATTAAGGATAGAGAGAAAAATATATAGGAGTTCATGAGATTTCGTATTCCTAGTTTATTGTCCAATGTGAGATTTCCTCTACGATAAAAGAATCCCAGAAATGGTGGTTCTACCAGATGGACAGTGCATCGACAGCCAGTTCAGCGTTCTTCACATAGCCCGTCAGGAAAACCAAGATCCGGTAGTACCAATTCTCCAAGCTGCAAAACAGAAGCAAAAACGCCATACAAAGACATAAAATTTTTGTGTAAACAACTTAGGCAGATCACCTTCCTCAATCCTCCTCTTCATGTAGTCATGAGCGATGCATGTAATAAGCTAAGTAAAATGTGGACATCATCCATATAAGGCACATACCAGAGCATGACACCAGACGCCGCGGACAACTTGATGAAGTCCTTCAAGTCCACGAACGCTGAACCTGAGAATCCCCTCCATGTCTCCGGGCATCCGCCGCCGAAAGCATACGAGAGGAGACCCACCGTCGCGAGTCCCCAGGACAAGGTGAGCGCCATCGCGGCTCCAAAGACCCCGAGCCGGAAGTAGTGCACCAGCAGCCAGGTAGCGACGACGTGCACGGGGAACGCCGCGGCCGTGGTGACCGCGGCGACCCAGTTCTTGCGCTGGCACTGCAGGAACTTGTTGAGCGGCAGGATGATGGCGTAGACGAAGTGCAGCGGGAGCATGTACAGGCTGACCAAGCCGGCCTGGCGCGACAGCTCGGCGGGCTGGCCCAGCGCGGTGAGCAGCTGCCCGCTGAAGATGTACGTCGGAGTAAGGAGCACGGCGAAGCTGAGGAGGATGATCCACGAGCGCTGCAGGTAGATGCCCATCATGTGGTACTGCTTTGCACCGTAGGCTTGGCCGCAGAGCGTCTCCATTGCACTCGCCATGCCAACCTGCATGCGAAATGTATCTGTTCTCTATATATGTCGATTTGTGTACTATATATAAACATGAAAAACAGTTGCAAAACGTATAGTACCTTTCTGATGCATCAAATTTAATTTGTTACCTGAGGTGACAGCTGAGCCTGAGCTGAACTGAATTTAACTCTACTTATTTTAATTACTGCCACAAAATTCAGCCGTTTTCTAATTGTTTCCGAGAAAACTATAGACCTGTTCATCTGGCTTATAATTCATCTTATTCGGCTTGTTTTTTCAACCGAAACAGTATTTTTCTTTCGCAAAAAAAATCAGCCAACAGTGTTTTTCAGCCGGCTTATAATTTCAGCCGAACGGGGCCATATATCTGAATTCATCCACTATTGCACAATTGCACAGATATATACCTCCATACCGTCAAGCTCCATTCCTCCCCAATTTTCTTTATTCAAATTTGGCTCGATTTAAACTCATGTGTATGTAAACGAACCCAAATTGGATAGCAGATAAGAAGTGTACTTACAAAGAAACCAAAGCTGAGACCGGAGATGACGGTGGTGGCGATGGAGAAGGCGGCGAGCTCGAGGTCACCGATGTGCCCGGCAAAGGCCTGGCTGACCACGGTCATGCCATAGAATGTCAGCCTCGTGAACGCGGCCGGGCCGGCGACCACCCACAGCTTCTTGGACTCTCCCCATACCTCCTTCGCAAGTTCGGCGATCCTGCCTCCTCCCCTCCTGTTCCTGTCCGGCAGCTCGGAGTCGGAGATGAGCGGGACATCGCTCCGACTCTCCATGCTTCACAAATGGCACTGTAGTAGAGCAGTCGATCCAGACAATCTGCTGGATCGGAAATTCGGAATAGACCGGATGCAAGAGCCCGTACAAGCAATGAATGATAGCCACTACAAAATCATTTGTTTAATAAATGGCCAGCCCCTGCTTCAAGCATGCTGGGCAATATGTTATGAGGCGATGTGACGCTACGGTACCTACCGCTCTCCCTGTCTCTAAATATCTGTCATTGTTAGTGTGCATATTATAAATTTGATTTGATTTATAGAAAGTACGTATAATATTTGTATTTTCAAATAAATTTATTAAAAAATTAGATTCAAAATTTTTTCCAATGATACTAATTATGTACCATAAATATTAATATTTTTAATATATATATTTAGTCAAAGTTATTTCTCGAGAAGCGAAAACAATAGATATTTAGGGATAGAGAGTAGCTATTAATACCATATTTATATTCAATAAAATTCGTTCATAAATAATTTTGAGAGACAGTATATTGTATTAATAGAGGCGGACAAAAAAATATTCAGTCTCATATAGTCACAGGGCTTTAGGGGAAAGCACACGAGAGATCAAGAAAATCAAGATTTAGTTCAAAGATAGGTTCGAAGAACGTGTCGAATGTGGGTATAGACATTGGTTCACTTTCTATAGGCTCATTGGACACTTCAAGTTATCATAAATCCAATAGTTTGCGAGATATCTCACTTGAATAGCTAATTGAAAGTGTTACCGAAGTCTTCAAAGAGCCCTTACTCGAATTCAAAAGAAAACTACGAAGGATGAATTTCTTCTTTCTTCTGTGTTTGTGGTTTAGGAATGTCGTCAACAATTGAACCTTAAGACGAATTCGGTAAGGATTTGGATTTGGTTGTCGAAGATTCTTCCTCTTCTTACCTGGGGATTGGCTCGATTAATTACCTCCTCAGGGAATTCATCATGGATGCCGATGTAGTGAGTGTCTCCTTGATGTTGCTACTAGTTTGCCATTGTCAATAGTGTAATAGTTTCTTATGCCAAATATCTGATCTAATTGTTATCCGTGTTGATTTCAGGCACGTATATGAAAAGGACCCACTAATGCACTACATATGGATCTGACTGACTACTAGTTCAGTATGATATGCTGCTCCATGTTATCAGTTCGGTATACATGTAGATATAATTCAGTTGTATTGTCCAAAGGCCAAAGCTACATTTTTTAAGTATCCATTGTTCAAATCATCAACTGCTTGGATCCTGCTTGTGTGTTGATTAGATAGAAAACAGTAGGTTGGTCATTCTTAAAGCTTTCTGAAAAACTGGATGGTAGTTCTTTGTCACTCTTAAACTACCTTTCTAAGATTGAATGATAATGATGCCTAAATGGCAGTTGTTGAACTAGATATGAATGATTTTTCTGAATGGCGGTTGCTGAACTAGATATGAATGATTTTTCTGAATGGCAGTTCTTTGTCATTCCTAAATTACCTTTCTGAAAACGTGTCATGTTATAACAAACAACAAGGTGCACACAATTGATGTTCTCACAATGGTAACAAAGAAAATTACACAAGAAATTAAAGTTGCAGTCATGTTATGCTATATTTGATTAACGAAAAATTATTATATTACATTATTATATATAACTATAATAATATCATTTATATTGATGGTTCTAAAAATATTGTAAACATATTCATCTCATTTATGCTTGATTTGTTTTGTATCAAATAACAACATCATGGTATACTGAAGTTGTATTCATGATTGATCATGGCTACATGCAAGCATTAAACAACTTGCAGATAGCCAAATAGACAACTATTGTACGGTCTATCTGTTTAGTTGTCTGAACTTATAGATAGAGAGTGTTGTCTGTGGGTTGTATATGCCCTAACAGTCATGGTTGCCAATGCTGTATCAGTCATCATTATACCAGAGGATAATTGAGATGTAGTTCCCAAAATTAAAATGGCATTGTGCCGTCATTGTACACCATATCTGTCTCAAATCTTTGATTGTCAATGGCTCAACTGCAAGTATTGACTGTTACAAATATGGGCTATCCAGATAGAGTTGTGTTATTGAAAAAATTTGAAAGTATTAGACTTTATTTGTAAAATTGATAGTTGCAGAAAGCTTGATCTACTATTTGTACACCAAACATCAATCCACAAGCTTGTTTATGCAGCATCATTGAATTAAGCAATGTTCATTTGAAATGTGTAATATTTACTTGCCTTTGCTTGTGAAAATTTGATGAAATAAGTCTATGCAGATGAAGTGATTGTTTGGTTTTCTCATTGTAGATGGGTTAAAAATTATGCCAAAAGTTATTTAAAGTCTAAAGAACTTCTCCCTCAATTAAAGAAAAAGCTGCCATCATTTTACAAAAGATGGCCAACATTTGTAGGTAAGCATTAATAAATGTCGTAAAATCGTTGATCATCTTTAGTTGCTTGCCGGTACATTGTTCTTGCACTAGAGGGTTTCCTACTTTCTTTATCCCTTCCCCGGTACTATCTGAAAGACTGTAGCCTTAATTTGGCTCTATGTTATTGTTATCCTCAATATTAAACATTTATTTGGTACTTGGTCCAAGGGGGAGGATGGAAACAAAATATTTTTTTATTGACAGGGGCTGCGGCTGTGTGCTGGGCTACTTGGCTCACAAGAAATGATTTTGTGTTTAACAATTGCCAATCAAAAATATTTTTGCAGGTATTGTTCAGGGGATACATTGGCTTTGGTTCTAGGCTCTGTTACAGCGTACAGAGGAACTCAAGAACCACCTAATTTAGTCTTGCCAGCTACTAGAACCAAGGTCGATGGAGTTCTTCGCCTCCTATGAATGGCCTTTTATTTTCCATATTGGATATTAATGTTAAACACATTGCGTCGAGTGAGAGACTTTGTAATAATTTTGGATTGATCCTTCTTTTTGTTTTTTAAAGAGGTGTGAAGCTGGATTTTATCCATTATCCAAAAAAACTCTATGTAGCCATTTGTCGAATCTTTGCTTGGCTCAATGTTTCGTCGATGCTGAAAAACAATGCAGGATTTGTTGGCAACAGAAAAATAGATTAATTTACAAAGTAGTCAAACCTAATTAGAGTGCAACATCAGAAGGTAGGGGAAGAAGAGGTCTGACCCAGAGAACGTCATCACTTGGTGTGGTCTTCTCAGAGATCTAGTTTGGAATGAGCTTTTTGCAACAACTTCAACGATTGTTCTATTAAGATGCCTCTTGGCACCTTGTTACAACTTTCTCTCAATGGTTAGGGTACATACTAGTATTTCACAGGGGCAACAGGTCTCTTGAACTTTCTGATTGCTTGATTGGAGTATTGGACTATGTACTGAAGTTGTGCTTTACTTTTTGTTACCCGGTGATGTTTTTTAGGGCAAATCATGAGAGCTTTATTCAAACCGAAGCAGGATTACAATCACGACTTCCCATTTCCATTTCCAATAGCTGCTCTAGAAAAATGGATAAAACCAAGTAGACACTTGTCATGAACTCATGGGACTCTGCTAGTGTCTCAACCATTAGCACATCAGAGAGATGATCATTCCATAAACCATTTCTCTCTCCTCCTTAGCACTGTCTACAACCAATGCGGGTGCCTAGCCCAATATTTCGGTTCACCAGCAATCATCGGTGTGGCTAAGGAGGCACATGGTTTGACGATGTGCCTATGTCTTGACAGCCGAGGCAATGATGGGAAGGGAAGGGTTGGAGCTAGCAGCGGAGAATGGCTATGATTGTCAGTACATGGTACCTGGGGTACCCCGCAAGGAAGGGAGAAGATCTAGTTCGACTAGGATTCCTCTCATGTAATCCTACTAGGACTTCTACATTGTAACCGACTAGGACCCTTGCCTCCTGGACTATATAAAGGAGGGCAGGGCTCTCTAGATTGGCATCTCACACAATAGGAACAGACCTCATAGTCTAAACCCTAAAGCGCAGGGCGCAATATATTATTTACCCCACACTGGACGTAGGGACGCCGACGTTATTCCAGTGGACCAAACCAGTATAAATTGTTGTCTCTGCGTTTACCATCGAGTTCTGCATTCGCCGATACCCACGAACAATCGTCCCGGGTAACCCCATGACGAGTTGCCGGTCATCAAACACCGACAGCTGGCGCGCCAGGTAGGGGAGCCTCCGAGCACTATATGATTGATCTTGGAAGCATCTTCTTGTTCCTCCAGGTCTTGCTGAGAAGAAACAAGTGTCGTCTGAGTGCTTTCTTGAGAGAAACCATATAGCGCTTCTTGAGATCTTCGAGTGGTGTGCACTTTTCGAAAAAAGTGCACTCACTGAGTGTAGCCCCCGAGCCTCTTGCTGTTTGGAACAAAGAATTGGATGGTCTTTTTCTGTAAACTTCTCAAGAAAAAATAAAAAACATTCTCTGAGGATATGTATCCCGCGGCCCCCGAGCCTGTGTCCGAGTACTGGTAATCGGTGCTAGGATCTGAAAAGAATATACTCAGGGATGCAGGAGTAGTTAAAAGTTTTGTAAACTGGGTCTTTCATCCTTGAATTCAAGCCCCCAAGTGTAGCGTCGAAGTGAAGCCGAGTAAACCTGGATCTGAAAATCAGCTTTAGAAGCTTGGCACGTCTTGTCAGACTGAAATACGCCCCGGCCCATCAGCCTTTTCTTAACCCGTGCGGCTCTTAGCGATGTCATGAAGGGTAACGACACAACTACGTTATTGGCGATTTCAGCACACTGTGTCGTGTCGGAAGACTGCCCTTGTGGCTCGTGGAAGTTGGCAAGTACGTCGCCGGGAGAAGCCGACACCCTGTTCGTTTCGCTGGTTCAGCGAAATCAGCAGTCATCCAGCAGTGTTTTTCTCTTATAATAAACCAGCGAACAGTGCTTTCAGCCACAATAATCCAGCGAAACGAACAGGCTGCGAACTGCCCCGAACGGCACTGTTGATCCTATGGCTTTGGATGCACTTCTGTCCAGTATCATTAATATGGCATAATTTTCCACTGCGGCTTGTAGATATCAACTTGACTTGCATGGCTAGGCCTTGTTTAGATCCAAGGCTGAAGTTCAAATTTTTTCACTTTCTCTCCATCACATCAACTTTTGCACACATGCATAAAGCATTAAATATAGATAAAAAGTAACTAATTGCACAGTTTAGTTATAAATCACGAGACGAATCTTTTGAGCATAGTTAATCTATAATTGAACACTAATTATCAAATACAAACAAAAGTGCTACAGTTAGAAAAATTCAAACTTTTCTCCAACTAAACAAAGCCCTAGTTAGCTTGCTTGCCTGCCATCATCTTGCATGCTGCTGTAGCCCATAGGTCTTCATGTTGCTGATTTGATGGCTCAGCATGTATTTCCGTATATGCAATTTGCAGAGTAGCAGCACGAGCTTGTTTCAGGATATCGAGCCCCTATGGAGAAAATGTCACATAGTCGCACCACCGAGTACTCGAAACCTATCCCCGACTAGAGCGTTAGGTCCAAGTAGTTACCCTAAACCCTTAAGGAGTCAAGTAGTCACCAAGAAGTCGTGCCCGAGCGAACTTAGGTTGTGTTTAGTTCCAAATTTTGAAGTGCCAAAATTTATTGTAGTGACACTGTAGCATTTCGTTTGTATTTGGTAATAATTATCCAACCATTGACTAATTAGGCTCAAAACATTCGTCTCGCAAAGTACAACCAAACTGTACAATTAGTTTTTGATTTTATCCACATTTAATACTCTATGCATGTATCGCAAGTTTGATGTGACGGGAATTTTTTTTGCATAGTGCACTTTTCAAGTCATCTAAACACAGCCTTAGCTGTTGGTATTGTAGCAAGACAAATGTCCAAGTACTTTCTGAATTCATGCGGGTACTTCCTGAATTCACCCGGGTACTTCCTGAATTCACCCGGATACTTTCTGAAATCATCCGGGTACATTCCGAAATCTTTCGAGTGCCTTCTAAAATCCTCTGGGTAATTTTTGAAATCGTCCAGGTGCTTTCTGAAATCCTCCGGGTAATTTCTGAAATCGTCCAGGTACTTTCTCAATTGTAGATGCCTCCCGAGCTTGCTTTCTTGTTTGACCTGATTTGGAACTTGTATGGAGTATCGCTGGACAGACATATTATTCCTGGAACTCCTTGACATATAGCCCTGTCTTGATCGGAGTGAATGTCGGGTCTTTGAGGACATAGACAAAAAAAAAAAATTCTCTATCACATCAAAATGTCGGCGCATAGAGTACTAAATGTAGATGAAATCAAAAACTAATTGCACAATTTTGTTCTACTTTGTGAGACGAATATTTTAAGCCTAATTAATCAATGTTTGGACAATTATTACCAAATAAAAACAAAATTGCTACAGTATGATGTGATGTTTACTATGCAAATTTGACCTCCCAGATTTAGCATCTAAACATGGCCAAGCAAAGGAATCTGTCCATTCATGGTATGCTAGAAACGGTGACATACATATATACGTGTACACGCACACTCCGTTAATGCATAGTCCTGTACACCACATCCGTGCTTCCTGTTGACTGTTTGCAAAAATCGTAGAACGAGTCAAATTTCGGTGACCGCATCTTGATTGACTTAGGATGAGTTAAAATTTGGTAACCGTGTCCTGATTGACTTAGGACGAGTCAAATGTAGGCTGATAAAACTTAGCCTTTTATGAAGTTGGACTCGCACGTCTTGATTTACTTAAGACGGAGCATCCTAGTAGTTGTGTGATCGAGATAGGACCACGTAAAAATGACCTTGAGTGTTTAAAAACACCCGATTAGATAAGATGACTGTGATAGTACCTTCCATACCATAGGAAAGTTAGTCGCCTTCTTCCGAGTAACATTTCTCGGGCATGGCATACATTTAGCCATTAGGCTAAGTGTCACAAAGGTGCAGCTAATCAACATAGACGCAGGATGTGAGCCAACTAATAAACATAGATGGCATATCTGGGTGCCTAGATCGATCTACCAGCATGATAGTCGATAGTCTTCTGGCGGGTGACTTTCTAGTCTGGGCGAGCGTCGGCGTGTATAGCCAGGACCTCTCATCCGGGTAATCATATTACCCTGGATAAAATAGGAGTGGTCTGGGATTTCATGATCGAGCGTCGGCGTCGATAACCAGTTATCTCTCATCCGGGTAATCGTATTACCTAGGATAATCTTTAAGACAAATGCCAGGTTATCTTGTTTAACCTTTGGACGAGCTAAGATGTAATGCTTTGAGATTGTAGTAGAAGTCGGACTGTGAATACCTCGGTTGTCCGATGGCTCGGAAGCCGGCTCGAAGAACCTGGTCAAGCCCGAGTTGAGCTGCAGTAGAAGTCGGATTGGGTAGACCTCCGAGTTCAACCATGAATTGCTTGGGGGCTTATCGATACATGGCCTATAGGGTTCTGTATCATGATGACTTCTATCAGGGGCCCATCTCATGCCCACGGTCAAGATCGAAGGACACGGTTCAAGATGGCGTGGACTTCAAGCTGTAAAGACCGACCTAGTTGGAATATTAGGAGAGTTAGACTCTATAATAGGTCTAGAACTCCTTAATTGTATCCGGCTAGGACTAGAATTACACCTCGGCATCCTCTCCCTATATAAAGAGAGGCTAAGGGCACCCCATGTATATACAATCACACAATCAATCCAATGCAAAGGCTAACGTCGACTGGACGTAGGGCTTTTACTCGATCACGAGGGCCTGAACAAGTATAAATCGTTTGTCTCTTGCGTTACCGTCGAGTTTCTAGGTTCGCTGGCTCTCGAACAATCGTCCCGGGTAATCCCGTGACGAGTTGCTGGTCATCAAACACCGATAATGATCAAGTTATGCTGGAGGTTGATTGCCATGGCTTGAAGTCTCTGATAGAGGACCGCACTAGTCTTAGGTCATCTATTGATGGTCTTTGTTTTGATATCATAGAGGTAGGCGGGAGTTTTGTTGATTTTCGAGTTGAGTGGGTGTTAGGGATGCCAACTCAGTGGCCCAATGTTGTGCAAGCATGGTGTCGACCATGGAGCACTCCCAGTTTTGGCTTGACTATATCCCAGGTTGGTTGCTGGAATTAGCAGCCGCTGATTGCACTCCTATCTACGATAAATGAAAGATTTGTGATGCTAAAAAAACCTAACTCTCTGCTCAAAGGAACCTCTTCCATGCCGCCCCCGCCTCAATCCAGATCAGGTACCCTTCCTTTTGCGCGTGAGGAGCAACTCTTCCTCACATCGTCCTCGTTCCCCGGTAAGGAGTGGAGATCCTCATCCATCTTCTATTGATTATTAGGATGACGTAGTCAATAGTAACCCCAAAATAGGGCTCCTACTTTTTATTTGAGGGCTCCTCCTACTTTTGAGGGTCCTATTTTCTGGACTACACTCCATTAAGAGCCCCTAAAATAGGGTCGCTATCTTCAATTCTCTCTATTTTCTCACATTATATGCATATGTATTTGAGAATATCACATTATATAATGATTTATTTAAACTATAACAATTCAACACTATACTTTAAAATTATAAATGAATACAAATATTCAAATTTAATTCAAACACAAATTTAGTCAAAATTTAATGATTGCTGATTACAGTAGAGTTCATATCATATCTGCCATGTGTATCTTGAGAAACTCGGACATGCGATGAACTTGCGGTGTTGTATACCTTTTAGACAAGAAACATATAGATTCCAAAATCTGATAAACCTAAACATGCATGAAGTCTAAAATTGTAGTATAAATTATAGTTCATAGCCGTAGACTGTACACTAGAGATTCGTGTTCCTACTTCCTAGATCAAATCGAGAACTCATATCACCTCATCATATCACAAACTGGAATGCAAACTTGCGGCGGCAGACGGTGATGTCCGCGTGGGGAAGTTCTCGCGCACGAGGAGCTAGCAGCGCGCGGGCTGGGAACCTGACCGGTGGTGGACGGGCTAGGAACCTTGCGTTGCGCGCAGGAAGGCCTAGAGCTTGGGTGTCCATCCAAATTTTAGGGCTCTAGTAGGGCCTGCTTGGAATTGTATTTTTTTATCTGAGTGCCAATATTTAACTCAAGAACCACCTAGTTTAATCTTGCCAGATACAAGAAGCAAGGTTGATGGAGTTCTTCACCTCCCATAGATGGCCTTTTATTTTTCGTATTAAATATATATATCTATATATTCTTATAAAACTAAACCTTACTGGATGTTTTATCTCTTCATGCAAGGTGTCCACATCATTCCCCACTAAATGACCTCACTAGATGTTCTATCTCTTCATGCAAGATGTCCACATTATTTTCCACTACGTGTCCCACTAACTTGTAATTCTTTCATGTAAGCTATCCATGTCATCCCTTATTAATTACAAAAATTGTCCATTTCACGTCATAATGCCACGCAATTCACTAATCCGCACTTCCCGCAGCAACACGCGAGGTATGCCTCTAGTATTGTGGCAGAACCGCCTGACTTAATGTGCTCTCAAGGATACTTATCTTCCATTAGACACTAAGTATCCAAGTGAGAATAATAAATTAAATAGTTCCATCGAGCACACCTAACGGGAGAACTCGGAAATCCACATTTTTCACCAGGATCATAAATAAGTGAATAAAGCTTACAACATTCTTAACCATTTCATACGTTACATTATTACATAAAATTGGAGTTATTGCAAACAAGTTTTATATAGCAGTGGAAAGAACAATTATAGTATAACATGAATAAAAGTTGACCTATTACAGGTTACATATTTTTTATCTTGCGACGTGAATAAATAGGCGATCAAAGTTGTAGCAGCAGTAAACATTATTCATAGACATGTTTAAACATTTAACAAGGTAAACAATTATACCAGATGGCAGAGTTGTGAAACTTTTCTTTATAAAAACATTTGGTGAAGGTTATAAATAAATACTACGACCGCAGCGTAAAAGGAATCCTTGCTGAGCCCACCAGAAGGTATCCACACACAAGAGTTAGCTTTAGCTCCACCTATTACCTACAACAGGGGAAATAAAACCCTGAGTACTCAATTGTACTTAGCAAGACTTACCCGACAGAAGAAAATATGAAGACTCCAAGGATATGCAAGGTAATTTGGCTTGTAGGTTATTGCATCTACAGGAAGAATTATTAAAAGTGCATCCTTATGTTCAAGTTTTATTAGCAGTCAGGATTGGTTCATTAGCTAACCATCCTATGTAAGCAACTATGCTACTTTCAAGCATGTGGTAAGCAATCAGAACTATTTTTTCTTCTTCCAAGTTCCAGTTCTTACTACGGTGCTAGACCATAGCCAAGTTGGTACCGTCTCACAAAAACGGTGATTCACAAATCAATGTATCCCAGCTAGGTACCTCGAAACACACGCCTCATCTATACCCCGAGCACAGACAAGACCAACCCGCTTCACTCCTGTCAAGGGGTCTAGGTCCCCGTCTAAGCTTGGACTCTAAGCCCCCATCACCTGAGACTCAGTCTCAGTATAGTGCTCAGACCTCCACCTAATACCCACCCCTAAAAGCCGATCTAGAAAGAGCCAGAACCCATGACAAGAGAGTAACAAGTCTTTCCGCTCCCATAAGCAAGTATGTGCTCAGGATAATAAGTCTATGACCTGACTACCATCCACAGCAACGGACAGTCCTCAATCAACACAGGCGGGATAAATGCAATCCGAGTCTTACTTGGTTGCCCAACCAAGTCCAAATCCAAATCCAAAGTACGGTCCCGCTCGATTTCCAATTATCATTCATATATATTTCATGTGATAGTAATATGATAATAATAACAATAATATCTTTTCCTATCTCTCGCGAGTGACAGACAATCACTCGACTTCTACCGGGGTCCTATAGCATAGCAAGCCACATGATCCTGACATACTAGTAAGACTCATGGGATAAGGATATATATATATATGCAAGTGGATTTCATTTAACTCCTTAAAACTTAATGCACAAGCATAAAATAAAGTGTAAAATAATAGGGGTTATGCATCGGGGCTTGCCTGGGTAAAAAAGCATTATAAATAAGTTAGCATTTCCATCTTCAAGATCCGTCCACCAATACACCATATTCGGCTCGGCTCCTAGGTCTCCTCCTCAGAATTTTTTTATTTTTAACACTTTTTAAAAACTATTTTTAATTTTAGCACCGAAACTTTTTTATTTATACCTAACACTTTTGGCCACTCCCCACGCGAGGGAGCGGCATTTTAACTTTGCCGCTCCCCACGTGGAGGAGCGGCAATGCATCTGACGTGGCAGTGGCGCCACGCGGGCATGGAGCTGCCGCTTCCCCCTAGAGGAGCGGCAAGGCTGCCGCTCCCCAGATCAGGGAGCGTCAAGCCTACCGCTTCTCCAGGGGGGAACGACAGCCCCGTCGTGCCCACGTGGCGCCACTGCCACGTCAGATGCATTGCCGCTCCCCAGATCAAGGAGCGGCAAGCGTAGGGCGTCTTTTCTTCTCTTCTCCTCTTGAGCTCTGGCCATTCGTCATTTCGGCGCCGCCCCCCCGGCCATCACACAACTTGTTTTATTGTTTAGTTGTAGTTCAAATGTCGGGCGGAGGTTCGTTGAGCAGAGGTAGAGGAAAGGGAGTGAGGAAGGGACCTCCAATTATGTGGGAGGGTTCTCTGGGTCCTGATTATTTTGAGGAACCTATAGAATAATTTTCTTTGGAGAGCAAAAGTGACTTCACCCACGAGAGACCTCTTAGATCATACGACAACCGCACAGAAGATTGGCCAAAATGCCGCCACGATGAGGATTGCGTCGTGCAGATGTACAACGACTGTGACGGTGGAGGCCGTCGTTTCTTTAGATGCCCATGAGGATTTGTATTTCCTTTTAACTCTCATTTTTTTAGATTTGCATTTGGTTTGTAGAAGTACTTATTGGTAGATGTGTTTTCAGGATTCAAGCTGCCTAGATAACTATGGGTTCACTCGATGGGTCGATCCTCCTCCTATCTATCCCCATTAATAATACATCACATATCTACAGGGACGCATCTTTGATCTAGAGTATAGCTGTTGACACTTCTTAGCATCACTCGTGTTAGGTTGTCATCCCCAATATGACACCAAGAGTGTGGTTGTATTGTACTCATGCCACTTAACTATATAAAGATATTAAAGTATATATCCGCAAGCGCACAGATAAATACACCCGTTGCAGCATTTCATCCAAGTTTATCCTAGGTATCGTTATTTATATTTAACCAAAGGAGAACAAACAGAGGGGCACATATTAATTAAAGGCTAATCTACACATGTGATATGAATATTCGAAATCACTATCCTTTACTCTCAAACAGGAATCAATCAAATAAAAAGAGATAAAATATATGATAATCAGACCACTCAGATGATATTCCTTAGAGCAGTACTACTATGGCAAGTCATTGATCAGAATATAAAGTAAGAGAATAACTCCTAAGTAATCCGTTAACTATTAGTCATAATCTACATTGATTAGTGCAATTATATCAGGCAATCATTGGCTATGTTATCTCATATCCATAAACAAGGAGCATCTCCATTACGAAGCTAAGAAACAGAGTAACAACTAAGTAATGAGATCGCGTTCTAGTAAGTTCTACACTCGGAGAGTGGACTACAAAGGACTCAACAGGAATGTCACACCCATGATCTACCACATGGCCCGGAGTATAGAGTGCATTTACAGGTAAACAGTGTATAAGTACCATACTTACACAATGTTGACCACCCACCCATGACTCAATAAGGTGAGTGTTTTGCAAACATGTGTATAAACATAATGATAAACTATCTATGCCAAATATATAATCAAAGCAGACTAATCTCATAATAATCAAGGATATAATATAGATTAAGAACAAGATCATATCTAATGTATCAAGAATAATGATCAAGAACAATGAACTAGAACTAGACAATGTTGAACTAGAACAATTACGAACTAGAACATAAACAATTAGAACATGAAGAACTAGAACATGAACTAGATCAAGAATTAGAAGAACTGATGAACTAGATGAATATCTGAAGAACAATGTTGATACAAGAGAGAAGAACCGAATTTACCAAGCTCCTCTTAACTAGATCTGGAGCCCAAGACTGCTTGACTCCTCTACTTCTAATTCTAATCTAGCTATGCCTAGATCTGATGGAGCTCTAAGGAGATGAGAGTTGCTGGTTGGTCTTCTGCTTTCTGGTTGATGATTGATTGATTGAATTCTCCTTTGGAGGGGGGTCTGGGGCCTTGTTTATATAGCCCAGAGCATGGAACTGTGGCCCTCAGATCAAACCGACCTTCATGTAGGGTTAGGATGCATCCTTGGAGACGGTTGAAGTAGCTTACAAAGAAAGGAGCCGAGGGGCGGCGGCCAGGACCGGTCGGCCTAGGGTTGAGGCCGATCGGCCCCACCTGGCGGCGCCTCGTGGTGGCCCTCCTCATGGAGTCCTCTGATGTCCTCTAGAATCCTATTGTGTATTCGTGACGTGGAGATTAGGCCGATTGACGTGGGTTCCTTCTCGTGGAAGATATCAATTCCTGAATTATTCTGATAACCCCCTGCAAAATATAGATTCACCAAAACTCGTGGAATTTCGTTAGTTGACACCCTAAACCTATGTTGTGATCATTTATTAGCCCTTTATATATTTATTTTAATCCTTTATTATGGTAGATAACCATCATCAACAATGGCCCTAGAAGTGGTAACAGGGACAAGTCAGAGGACGACAGCATCAACGATGCAGAGGAGCCACTATGCAATAATCCATACTGTCAGTGTCCATACCATAAGAAGCACGGGCCTCCTTCTCTGCCGCCACCGCCACCGCCGTCGTCAATAGGGGGTTACTATGGGGAAGACGCAACTCAGTTCAATATGTGGTACCATTATTAGGCATGCTAGGTTTAGTTTGTAACATGCCGTTGTTTAGTTCGTTAATATCAGTGTTTGAGTTTGAACTATGTTCATGTTGGAGCAAGTGGTAGTGGAACTGTTGAACCTTGTAATAAGTGTGTACCATTTGGCTACTATTTCCCTCGATCGTGCAAGTGTTTTATTTTCAATATGTCACTTTCTAACATGTCCTAGTATTATAAAAAGTACATGTGGTCAAGGTTACCAATCAAAGCACGGAGCAGCAGGGAACACAGCCCCCAGGCAGGGAGCGGCAGAGTTGTCGCTCCCATAGCCAGGGAGCGGCAGCCATAAAATACTGTTACACATCGTCGAACGCTCCAGTGAGCTTAAAAAGTAGAATGTAAGCTGAGAGAACGTTCCACCTCACTAGTATTGCATCGAAGTCCCGTTTGACGAGGACAACATAAGGCTCATGGAAACAAAAGGCCCATCACATGAAGTTGCACATTACAAGTTCATTGGAACACATAAAACATCACATTACAAGCTCAAATCCATTAGTTCAAATTCAATAAGTTGCAAGTGTGACACACATTACTTCTAAATACATGAAGTTACAAATTATTTTGACACACTGTTAGGACACATAAGTTCAACACTAAGAAGGTTCTGCGACACATGACTTGGATACATAAATGGTGACATAGAGTGCAACAAAGGAAACCGGCACGCCGTATGTACGGCGCGTAACGCTCATCCCACCTGAGCTGCCGGGTGTGTGTGCGCAGCTTCAGAAGGGGCAGCTACTCGTCCATAGGCCCGTACTCCATGTGAGCCGCCCTGTGGTCCTTGTCGTAGTCGTAGTCAAGGAGGGGGTAGAGCGGGTGCCACCTCGGAGGATGAGCTTCCTCCATCCTGTTTCAGATTGGAAAAAAGAGTTAGTGCAAATAATATTAATAACTTAACATTGCAACATACATTTAGACAACAGGAATAACTACATATATTACAACAAAACATAATGGCATCGATGGTACAAATTAGAACAGGTATACTAGGTTATCTTAACAAACTAATATGGACAGACCTGTTGTCCAGGTCTTCTATGCCTGCTAGCCTTGTGACCCGGTTGCTAGCAAACCGAGCACAAATTCCAGCCACGTGTCTCGTTGAAGTCTCCCCCTTCGTACATGTCATCGCCGTACCCTTTCAGAGCATCCATATCCCCCTTGAGATGCTTCTTCTTCCTTCTACCCTTGCCCAACTTCTGCAGGGCCGGATTAGACGCGTAGTCAGGTCCATGATATGAGAGCCACTGTGACGGGTTGAGGTAAGGCTCGAAGCTCTTCTCCCATACCCGAACGGTGTTCGAACGGAGGTACAAAGGAGACATATATGGCAAAGCCAAGTAGTCATATCCGCGCATCCTGTAGGCCGTGATCATGTGAGAGCAAGGGGCATGCATGATCTAAGGGACGTTGCAACTGCATTCAACTTTATCTAAATCGACACGGTAGTTCCTCCCACCGTAACGCTCCCCGCCCATGCTTGTGCCACCCAACCCCCGTACACTGTAGATATTCCTGTGAGGTCCGTATGGCTCACCAATCTGCTGCTTGGCCAATTCCTCTCCCTCCTTAATAAAATGAGCGGCTGCCTTTCCCCACACCCCAGCCTCCCTTATATTCCTCTGCGCGAGCTCCCACCTCTTCACAAAATATTCGTTGCACTTCATGAAAGAGAACTCAACAATCCCAAACACTGTCAACGAGCGAACTCCGGTGAACACACGGTTGAAAGACTCGGACGAGTTGGTGGTCATAATGTCGTACCTGAATCCACCCTCATCGTATGCTAGTGCCCACTTTTCCTTCTGTTCCATCTGGTTTTGTAACCATGTCTTGGCGGCTTGGTTCATCAATTTGTCTAGTTCTCTCATTTTCTCCTTGAACTGGTACTCTGTACGCACACAACATAGAGCCTTAACCATGTCACTAACCTCCTTCTTCCTCTGACGCCGCCAGAAATTAGCTACAAAATGACCCATGCACCATCTATGCACCAAAGGCGGGAACCCTTCGATATCTTCACCGGCGGCGTGGAGAATCCCTACGTGCCGGTCCGAGATCAAACATATAGTGCGTGATGCCCCAAGCACTTGGGTACATAGAAGCCGCATGAAGCATGACCACGATGAATTGTTCTCTCCCTCTGCCAAAGCAAAAGTCATTGGTACTATCTGGTCCTCCGGATCAACCGTTGCAGCCATCATCAAAGTGTCCCTGTACTTTCCCGTTAAGAAAGTGCCATCAACAAGTACCACTAGCCTACAGAACTGGAAAGCATGCTCCATCTGAGCAAACGACCAGAAAACACGGTGTAGCACATGCCTCACTGGGTTCTGCAAAGACATCCCACCGATGTCCACAAACCATTTCATGCTATGGTTGTAGTAATTCATTGCAGACAGTATTTGGGGAACCCGGTTGTACGCCACCTCCCAACTACCCCATCGGATCGCCAGTGCAATTTGCTTTGCACGCCAAGCCTTGCCATACTTCACATGTGTTGATATTTGGTAACGCAATTAGGAAATAGGATCCGCAAGCGCACGGATATCGGTGAGCACTTCACCCGAGATGTTATCCTGGGTATCGTATTTATATTTTTACCACTAGGAGAAAGAGTGCATCTGACTAACCAAATCTATTACTACTAACCTTTAGGCTACAACCACTATGATTCGATGTGAGTGATGTATAGAGAAGACTACAACCGCACTCTTCTTCTAACCTTGGTAAGGATGATCTACTGTTCTATTGGGGAGGTTTACGGAATCTAGACACCACAAAGGATGTTCAACCCGCACCTATAAACCCTATCGATCCTGCTAACGGGATATGGAATACAAAGGTAACTCGGAATTGTCACGTTCCTCGCTACTACCACGGTCCGGCTAGACGAGGGGATATCTATGAGTATCCTAGCTTAAACACCATGTTTACGCTAGAGATGATTACTCTAAACTCTACGCGAAGAGATCAAAGTAAACTCATAAACCAAAGAACAATAAAACAAAGAACTTACTAGAATTTAGAAGTCAAAATACTGAAGAATCCTGAGAACAAGCCTCGGGTTAGGAGAACTTGATCCCGCAGGTACAACCTCGGAGTAGACACCGACAGGCCGGCTTCCTCCGATCTACACCTCCACTCTATCTCTCTCAATTTAGTAGAACTAATTCTACTTTCACATTGGATGCTAAGCCCTAAGAGGTGGGAACCCTAGAGGGAACCTCTCTCTCTAAACCCTAACTAGAGATATGCAACTGAATAATGAATTGGGGTCTTCTCCACCAGGGGTCAGGGGCCTTGCTTATATAGCCCTTTTGGATGAATCTGGACCGTCGGATCAAACCGACCTTCATCCTACGGTTTTCCTTGATCCTCAAAGGCGGTGGAGCATAATCCGCGAGACTCGACCTGATTGGTCCCGGGGGCAGGGCGGGCGCCCTAGGGCACAGGGCGGGCGCCCTGTGTCCTGGCCCGTTATGGCTCCCGTTCGTTCCCGTGGCTTCTGGAATCTTCTAGATGTAAGATAATTACGTGTTCGATTAATATCCCGTCATTAATCCGACATGTGGGCCTTTCTTCCGTATTTCCTGATAACCCCCTGCAGAAATAGATAAACAACAAAACTCGTGGAATTCTGTTAGATCAAACCCTAATTCTAGGTGTTGCTTGCATATAGGTCCTTTTCTTTATTTATTTGATGGTTATAATTGATACTTAAGAACCGTCAACAAACACCCCCATACTTAGGCTTTTACTCGTCCTCGAGAAAAGGTTGGTTAATAAAACATCTGGGATTGAAACATTCTTTCATACCTGTAGGGTGTTGTAAAAATCCACTGTGCACTTATAGTCAGGGAAATATATGGTCAGAGTAAAGAGCCTTTCTTCTTCTTAATCCCTATCACTTGGAGTTTTTACATATTTTTGAAAAGAAAAACTTAGCATACCTTTATCCTCATAGGTGCTCTCAGAGTCACTCATTATCTTTTATATTTCTCTCTGAGGCTGTTTTGATTTTGCAAAAATAATTCTTTAAGCATACATACCTTGCATTTATTGTATGGTCAAAACCGGATCCGAGGAGAAGAATGCCATACTCTTTAGATCAAAGACTTTGAAAATTAAAAACTTGTTACTCTTACTGGCATATTGCTTATTAGAGGGACCATGGGCTATCATTTTCTTTCCATCATATTTTTATCATATCTCATTTTTTTTCATTTTGGGTGGATACCGAGGTACCCCTAATTCTACTGCCGGACACTTGTCCATTTTTTCCACGAGGTTATCGAGCACTTGCTCCTTTTTTATTTCCTCGATATATTCATAATTTTGCATAGCCCATGCCTCTAACGCAATAATACTTCGGAAGAGTGAATCTTTCTGAATAAAAATGTCTTGATCTTAGGAGTATGATAAATCTCTCAACAAGGGTCTAACTTGTTTTGAACAAACTCAATACAAAGCAGATAGCTTTAATTAATATTTTCATGTTTAGCAGGCATATAAAACTTGAGGATGGTAGCTATAATTTTGAGATTTTTAAAACAAATTCTTCAAGCAATAAAGATACTAAGAATAAGGTACTCATACCCTTACCATCTCTTATTCCACAATGACTTTTAGCAACACAGGGTTTTGAAATAATTTTAATAATTGCAGGTTTCTAGGAAATATCACAGAGTGAGATTGATCATGATTATAAGCATTTTTATCCTTTTAATTTATCATGTTTAGAGAGATAAAATTCTGCACAAACTAAGGTGAGTGTGTAAGTGTGTAATAAAAGTGTGCAGAGTGTGTACCTGGTTCATGGAGTGGTGCGATCGAAGTGTGTGTGACATGTCAGGGAATCTCCCCCATACTTGTTTTCTGCTTTCTTGCACAAAAGTAAAGTAGAGACACACAAGACATACTAATCTTTATTAATCTTGAGGCATTTATTACAACCGAATAATAATAATAACCGAATATAATAGATCTAAACTGATTATAAGCGAACCTAATTGAATCTAATAATAACTAAGACACATATAGCCCCAAAGATCTAATCTAGATAGCTCATCGACGCTCACGCCTCCTAAGACTATGCTCTAACTCATCGATCCTCTTGTTAGCGTCGGGCTTTAATTTTTAATTGGAAGGTAAAAATTGATCACGTCTATTTCTTCTAATTCTTTATTGGGCTCTAAAAATAATTTAAGACGTTGACCATTTACCTTGAATAACGTACCTTCGTCATTTTGAAGTGTGATAGCTCCGTGGGATGATGAATGAATTACCTTGAATGGTCCTTCCCATTTGCTCCGGAGCTTTCCATGCCCGAAAAGCTTCACCCTGGAATTAAAAAGTAATACCTTATCTCCGAGTGAGAACTCCTTCTTCTTGATCCTCTTGTCATGCCATCTCTTGATTCTTTCTTTGTGGATTTTTGAATTGTGATATGCTTTCTCCCGCCATTCTTCTAACTCCGATAATTGCATTCTTCTATGTTTTCCGGCGATATCTAGGTCCATATTCCATCTTTTTATGGCCCAGTGTGCCTTGAACTCAAGTTCAACAGGTAGGTGACAGGTCTTTCCGTATACCATTGGTATGGAGACATTCCAATTGGGGTCTTGTATGCTGTCCGGTAAGCCCAGAGTGCATCGGGTAACTTGTCCTTCCATGCCGTTCCCATCTTGTTCACCGTCTTCTGAAGAATGTTCTTGATTTGCTTGTTAGAAGTCTCTGCTTGGCCACTTGTCTGAGGATGATAGGGAGTAGCGACGTTGTGACGGATTCCATGTCTTGATAGACAGTGCTCGAAGCGCTTGTCAATGAAGTGTGATCCTCTATCACTTATCACTATCCTGGGGACTCCAAATCTTGGAAATATGATTTCCTCAAACATCCTCTTCGAACTGATATTGTCGGCATGTTTGCAAGGTAGTGCCTCTACCCACTTGGAGACGTAATCAACCGCCACCAAGATGAACTCACACTTCTTAGATGGGGGAAATGGACCCATGTAGTCTATTCCCCAGACATCAAAGAGTTCAATCTGAAGGTTGTTGGTGAGTGGCATGTCATCCCTTGTATTTATGTTTCCGTGCCTTTGACATGGCCCACATCTTCTGATATATTGTCTTGTGTCATCGTACATCGTAGGCCAGTAGAATCCACATTGCCAGATCTTTGAATGTGTATGGAATGCTCCATAGTGACCTCCGTATGGTGATGAGTGACATCTGTCGATGATCTTCAATCCTTCCTCAGTGGTCACACATCTTCTAAGTAGGCCATCAGCGCATACTCGGAAGAGATATGGCTCATCCCATATATGTGAACGACTTTCCTGAATAAACTTCTTCTTGTTTGCTCCGGGTGGTACATAACCTGAAACCATAAAATTAACAATATCTGCATACTAGGGGTCAGATCTGTTAATCCCGTAAAGCATGTCGTCCCAGAGTGAGTCATTAATGGGGGGTTCCTGTGAATTCTTAAAGTACATTCTAGACAAGTGATCAGCAACAGAATTTTCTACTCCCTTTTTATCTTTTATTTCTAAGTCAAATTCTTGGAGTAATAAAATCCATCTGATTAAGCGAGGTTTAGCATCTTTCTTAGTGAGCAAATATTTTAGTGCAGCATGATCAGTGTAAACAATTATCTTAGCTCCAACTAAATAAGATCTAAATTTATCAATGGCAAAAACAACAGCCAGAAGCTCTTTTTCAGTGGTTGCATAATTAAGTTGAGCTCCTGTCAAAGTTTTACTTGCATAAGCAATTGCATGATGCTTTTTATCTTTAGTTTGTCCCAAAACTGCCCCCACAGCATAATCACTAGCATCACACATAATTTCAAAAGGCAACGACCAATCAGGGGGTTGAATGATTGGTGCAGATATGAGTGCTTGCTTTAATAAATTGAAAGAATTTAGACATGCATCATCAAATTCGAAAGGAGCATCCTTGGCTAGCAAAAGAGTAAGTGGTCTCGCAATAAATGAAAAGTCTTTTATAAATCTGCGATAAAAACCAGCACGGCCAAGAAAACTTCGAATTCCTTTTATATTCACAGGTGGAGGTAGTTGTTCAATTACTTCAATTTTAGCTCTATCTACCTCAATACCTCTTTTAGACACTAGGTGTCCTAGCACTATTCCTTCTCTAACCATAAAATGACATTTTTCCCAATTAAGGATTAAGTGCTTTTCTTCACATCTTTGCAAAACCTTATCTAAGTTCTCAAGACAACTATCAAAAGTTTTTCCATAAACTGAGAAATCATCCATGAAAACTTCCATAATCTCTTCAATCATATCAGAAAATATAGACATCATACATCTTTGAAAAGAAGCTGGTGCATTACATAACCCAAAAGACATTCTACGATAAGCATACGTTCCATATGGGCATGTAAAAGTGGCTTTGCTTTGATCATCAGGATGGATAGGGATCTGGTGATACCCTGAATATCCATCTAGAAAACAGAAAAACGAGTGTTTTGCTAACCGCTCAAGCATCTCATCTATAAAAGGCAAAGGAAAATGATCCTTTTTCGTGGCTTTATTAAGTTTTCTATAGTCTATGCACATCCGCCACCCAGTGACGGTGCGTTGCGGAATTAGCTCATTCTTATCATTAGTAACAACAGTCATGCCTCCCTTTTTAGGCACAACTTGAACAGGGCTTACCCACTCACTATGCGGCACAGGATATATAATCCCTGCATGCAGCAACTTTATAACTTCTTTTTTAACTACCTCTCTCATCGCGTTGTTAAGTCTACGTTGAGGCTCTCGAGAGGGTGTAACAGAAGGATCTGTCGGAATACGATGGGTACAAATCATAGGACTGATTCCTGTGAGATCTTGAAGTGAGTAGCCGAAAACAGAGTGGTGTTTTTCAAGAATGGTCATTAATCGCAGAGTTTGCTCCTGAGTGAGTTTATTACTAACGATCACAGGAAACTCTGGATTATTGTTTAGGAAAGCATAGGTAAGACCGGGTGGTAAAGTTTTGAGTTCTATGGGGGGTCTAGGTGTTTCTGCAAACTCATCTAAGGGTTCAGGTTCAGAAGGTTCGGCCTCTTCTTCAGTGAAGAAGGGGGCTTCCTCTTCTAAGTCTGGATCATCTAAAAGTTCTAGAGATGCAGCCTTTACCTCCTCCATAGGATCAGGCAAAAGATATGGCTCGGTCTTATTATTCAAGGAGTGAGTTATTGTAATTGGAAGTTTAAAATCCTTTCCCAAGGAAATGTGGAGCTTTCCAGTTTGACCTTCATAAAGGAGTCTTCTAAAAGGTTGTCCAATCAGTAGGTCGAAACCCCATATAGCAAAGATATAAAAGTTCAAATGAACCATGGAGCCTTCTACCATAAAGGGTAGGACATTAATAATTCCAAGACTGGGGACTAATCGTCCCGAAGATTCCTTTATGACCTTTGTTGTGGGGGTTAAAACAAGTTTCCCAAATAAATTAAGTGCAAAAGCTTCGGACATAATATTGATCCCCACAACAGGATTATAGAGAGCATCAAATTGATCAGAATCATAAGCACAGCGTATAGTGATAGGAGGTGTATCCAAACGGATCACTTCAGAGAAAAGCTCTGACTCCTCCAACCATTCGCTACTCATGACTGAGATAAGCTCTCTCAATTGATATTCACTTGGTAAACAAATGCTATAATGGCCGCTTTGGGGTTTGTCTATAGAATGGTAGTTTGAAATGTTTCCAAAATCGGCAAAGAGATCGGATTCTATGTCTAGCATGAAATCAGATGGTAGAATTTCTTCCTTTTGTGGCTTAGAACCTGGGATAGCTAAAGTAGATGAAAAATTTGGCAGAGTGTCTACTTCGGCTTCGTAGGTTTTATCATGGAGGGCATTATCCATCTCAGCTTCTAGGATTCTATTCAAGATCCCCTTAGCTTCATCAGTAGGGATACGAAAGAAAGAACCTCTAGCCATAGTATGCAGCATTTGTTTATTATCTTTCTGAAGACCTCGAAAAAAGTGAAATAAAAGAACAGTGTCTTCAAGCAAAAGTTTTGGACCAGATTCTAAAAGATCAGAAAAACGTTTCCAGGATTTCCCCAAAGTTTCATTATCTTTTTGTTTAAAAGATAGGACTTCGAGTCTAAGGTCACCAGTACGGTCAAGGGAATAAAAATCTAGACAAAAGTTGGCTCTTAAAACTCCCCATTCACCTTGCTGTTGACTTACCTTCTGACTATACCATCGTCTAGCTTCTCCTCTTAAAGAAAAAGGAAAAAGCTTCCAACGTAAAGTCTTATCAGAGATGCCATCAATGCGAAGACAATCGCATGTCTGCTCAAAATCTCTAATATGAAGGTAAGGGTTTTCGTCTTCCTTTCCCGAAAAAGATAAATTTTGAATCATCGCAATCAACCTTGAACTTAACTTATACTGGGATGTTTGGATAGGCTGTGATGACTCCCATGGTAAAAGGTCAGTTGCTGAAGGTGTTGCGGCATCAAAGATAGATATAGAACCTTGGTTTTCCATTTTTGGTAAAAAGAAAAAGAAAGAATGAAAAAGATAAGAAAATAAAAAGTATGAATACAAGCTAGTAGTAAGACTCAAGGTTATCTCAGCAAACCGTCTTTCTCCCCAGCAACGGCGCTAGAAATGCTTGTTGATATTTGGTAACGCAATTAGAAAATAGGATCCGCAAGCGCACGGATATCGGTGAGCACTTCACCCGAGATGTTATCCTGGGTATCGTATTTATATTTTTACCACTAGGAGAAAGAGTGCATCTGACTAACCAAATCTATTACTACTAACCTTTAGGCTACAACCACTATGATTCGATGTGAGTGATGTATAGAGAAGACTACAACCGCACTCTTCTTCTAACCTTGGTAAGGATGATCTACTGTTCTATTGGGGAGGTTTACGGAATCTAGACACCACAAAGGATGTTCAACCCGCACCTATAAACCCTATCGATCCTGCTAACGGGATATGGAATACAAAGGTAACTCGGAATTGTCACGTTCCTCGCTACTACCACGGTCCGGCTAGACGAGGGGATATCTATGAGTATCCTAGCTTAAACACCATGTTTACGCTAGAGATGATTACTCTAAACTCTACGCGAAGAGATCAAAGTAAACTCATAAACCAAAGAACAATAAAACAAAGAACTTACTAGAATTTAGAAGTCGAAATACTGAAGAATCCTGAGAACAAGCCTCGGGTTAGGAGAACTTGATCCCGCAGGTACAACCTCGGAGTAGACACCGACAGGCCGGCTTCCTCCGATCTACACCTCCACTCTATCTCTCTCAATCTAGTAGAACTAATTCTACTTTCACATTGGATGCTAAGCCCTAAGAGGTGGGAACCCTAGAGGGAACCTCTCTCTCTAAACCCTAACTAGAGATATGCAACTGAATAATGAATTGGGGTCTTCTCCACCAGGGGTCAGGGGCCTTGCTTATATAGCCCTTTTGGATGAATCTGGACCGTCGGATCAAACCGACCTTCATCCTACGGTTTTCCTTGATCCTCAAAGGCGGTGGAGCATAATCCGCGAGACTCGACCTGATTGGTCCCGGGGGCAGGGCGGGCGCCCTAGGACACAGGGCGGGCGCCCTGTGTCCTGGCCCATTACGGCTCCCGTTCGTTCCCGTGGCTTCTGGAATCTTCTAAATGTAAGATAATTACGTGTTCGGTTAATATCCCGTCATTAATCCGACATGTGGGCCTTTCTTCCGTATTTCCTGATAACCCCCTGCAGAAATAGATAAACAGCAAAACTCGTGGAATTCTGTTAGATCAAACCCTAATTCTAGGTGTTGCTTGCATATAGGTCCTTTTCTTTATTTATTTGATGGTTATAACTGATACTTAAGAACCGTCAACAACATGATACTTTACAAGCTCATATATGGACTGATGTAAATAAGACACCGAGACATCATTGTCCTTGTCAACGAGCCCCAATATACGACGGGCAAGGTAACGTGCAGTGAGCTGCGGATGATATTCCTTCCCCTTGTTATCAAGCATAAATGGGGCTGGACCAATTTACTTATCCTCCATTTGCCATCACTCGCTTTCTTCCTTGCAGTAAGCCTCCACTGGCATGGAAAACCTGCTTTGCAGGTAATGTGGTACCTCAAGTTCTTGTTGGAATGAGTCACCAAGTATGGCCTATGGTGGTACACAGCATAATCCTGAAGAAAGAGCTTCATCTCTGACATTGTATTGAATATCATGCCCTTCTGAAGGATTACATGCTCATAGTTATACAGTGATTCTGCACACATCTGCAGACCTGTGTCACAAACTGCCATATGTACCATGCTGACATCCCTGTAGTTCGGACCACCACTTAAAGGTACACCGCCCTGGCTCAGTTGCATGAGTTCTGCCTCTGTGTAAGGCGGTGCAACATAATGCTGTGCTTCGCTGATCCTACCCCATGAATCAAAATATGGCGCACCACCCTCTAGCAAATCATGGACCAGCCTGCCCTGAGTCGGCATGGCATGAAGCACTGAAAGTTGAACATCGGACGTTGTAGCATGAACCGGCGTCGCATGGGCAGCTCTATCATCATCGTCGTCGTCGTCGTCATCGTCGTCGTCGTCATGACCGAACCAGTTCTCTTCCGCCTGCTCCTGCTCTTCACGTTCGAACTCCCTCACATCGAAGTCGTTGCTTATACAACCGACTGGATGTGAATGCAACTACTCCTGCGTCAACTGACCATCCATATACAACTAACTGGATGTGAATGGAACTGCTTCTTCGTCACCTCCAACATCGTCATGATGATCATCCTCCAACTTGTACCCATTCTCCACAACCACCTCAGCAATGGGTGAGTTCGAGCCTGCGAGGACCCTAGTGTAGCGGGACCAATGAGCAGGGTCGCGCAAAGGCATCAGGACATATTTTGCCCGAGTCTTCCCACTGTCAAATCTCCCCTTAATTATGAAATCACCGCCAAACTTTGCGTTCAAACGCACACAAAGGTCATTGAAGCTCAGCGGTTCATCAAACCATTCCAACTCCTCTCCATATCCTCAAACTCACCATCTTCCTTCATAACAATTCCTCCGAAATAAACTCGGACACAACAATCCATCTGAAAACCATTCGAGCAAACTTCATCAAGTCGTCCAAACAAACTAACTATAATAAGTTTATTAACTATACTATACTAATTAAACTAACTAAAGTAACTACTTATACCACCTATACTAACTTCACTAATCTAAACTAAACATACTAAGTTACTAACTATTCTAACTATTTATAATACCTATACTAATCATACTAACTGAAATAACTATTTATAATATCTATACTAGCTATTTATACTAGTGATACCAACTAAACTAACTATTTATACTAACTAAACAAACTAAACAAACTAATCTAACTACAATAAAAATACATAAAAAATTCAAAAAAGGAAAATGGGATTACCTTAGCTCGGGCGCGGGGGGCTGCTATCGGGGCCAGAGTGCCGGGGAGGGGGGGGCTCTCGGCGCCCTGGCTTGGGCGCGCGTGGAGGGCGCGGTCGTGGAGGCGCTGCTCTCCGCGGCGGGGGGGGGGGGGGGCGCTGCGCGGGGGCCGGGGGGCGCGCGGACGCTGCTGTCCGGGGGGTCCGCAGGGGGCGCTGCGCTAGAGCACCCGTCATACGACGCGGGGTGGGGGGCGTGGTGGACGGTCCGCGGGGGGGTGCTGTCCGCCCGTCCCGCACGTCCACGGGGTGGGGGCACGGTGGACGGTCCGCGGGTGGGGGGTGCGATGGGCGTGTCCGCCGGGGGGCGCTGCTGTCCGGCTCGTCGCGCGCGTCCGCGGGGGGGTGCGGTGGACGGGGACGAACAACAAACGGTGACGCATAAACGCGAGAACAGAGCAGCGCTGCCGCTCCCCCCTTGCCGCTCCTTGATTTGGGGAGCGGCAGCCCCGTACTCGCTTTTCGCCACTGCCACGTCAACATCATTGCCGCTCCTCCACGTGGGGAGCGGCAAAGTTGAAATGCCGCTCTCTTGCGTGGGAAGCGGCCAAAAGTGTTAGGTATAAAAAAAAGGTTTCGGTGCTAAAATTAAAAATAGTTTTAAAAAAGTGTTAAAAATAAAAAAAATCCCTCATCGTATTCCTCGACAATCTTCTCGTACTTGTGCTCTATATGCATGCAAGGATGATGCAATAATTAAAATGACAACCCACAAATTCTAAAATACATCTAGAGCAAGCCAGCAAGCTATACAACTAGGACGAGTAGCAACATGTACACTAGTTCAAGCACAAGACAAAAGAAACACTCTTCTAAAACTACAAAATGATATTTATGCTAATAAATAGCTGAGAGCAAGAACAGTTTATAACTCAATCATAGCATCTATTTAAAGGCTACAAAACTTACAGGAGGTGCCTAACACAGTTACTAATCTACTGTAAAAATTTGAGATTAAACTCATTTACCCATTAGCCACTAAAAATAGTACAACAATTATAGGAGCATATTTATTTATTTATTGCAGACCTAAAAATAGTGTGCACCAGATGAATTAATCTACTCTAACACATAGTACAGATTACTAGGAGTCTAACAAAACAAGAATCATGATTTTAGGACTTAGTTTTGAATTTATTTAGATTTTACAAAACTGAACCGATTTGATCCATCTCTGAAAAAGAGAAGAAGCTAGTTGATACAAAAGCGTTGGAAACCCGTACTCCTTTTAAAATCTAATCAGCCCTTTTACTACTCACATGTCTCTTCACATATTCACACATAACCCCCTGTCCTTTTCTCCTTTTATGCACCACACTCCTCCCTTCTGTACCTCACGCACGAAACAGAGGAGCTTGCGCACGCAATCCGCGCGGCGGCCACGGCTCGGCTGGCCGCCGGCGAGCTCAGCGACGACGGGCGGAGCTACGTTCGTTGCACTGGGTGCGGCCGCACCCAGGCAAAAAATGCAGAAGCCTTATAGTATACGTATCTTCACCCTATTCGCACCCCCCTCAGCCTAAGCTGCTGCACCCACAGGCCACAGCCCAGTACCGAGAGCCCACAACAGCCCACACAAAATGTCACGTACGAGTTGTGTCCACCGTGGCCGCGGCCGTCCGCAAGTCTGCAACTCTTCGACTGCACGCTTCGTCTTTCGGCTGCCGCGACCTTCCCTCTCTTTCTCGTTCTCCTCGTCGATTCCTCTTCCCGTCCCCTCCACGAAACAAGCGATCAGATCAGGCATCAGGCTTTGGTCGCGGCGGTCGGTGCTCTCCTAGGTTTCCTAGCCGAGTGGCCGGTGGCCGCGGATGGCTAGCTGAGCCTGATCGACGACCGACAGCCAGCGCTGCTACTGGGAGCACCAACGCAGGCAGCTGCTCTTATGTGATCCCTAAAAAAAGTAAGGAACTTCAATACTTCATCATTCTTTATTCAATTTCCATTAGTTTAATCATCCAATGATTTTAATTTCTAGTTCTCGTTAGTTTGTCCAGATTTTAGGGTTATTAGGATTTCTTTGGTTCTTTCTATGAACTGTGATATATTAAATATTTCGTTCTTTGTGTGAACTGTGATATTTATTAAATTTTTATGTGAGTGCTAGGAAATACATGGAAAGATTTTATAAAAGAAAAGCACCAGAGAGTGGTAGTGCTGCAAGGAATTCATGTCATCTAGATGATATTAATTGAGAAGAGGAGATAAAATATGACCCGGGCTTAAGAAAGGAAATTAATTCCTACCATCCTAATCAGAGAGAGAGGGTGAGAAGGAAATATCTGGAGAATGGACCATGCCAGCCTCGCACGTGCAATTTTCCCTCTACACAGATTGGGGAAAAAGACAATCCAAGAAGGTTTCAACCTGAATGGTTTGATGAGTTCAGAAGTTGGCTTGAATATAGTGAATCAAAAGATAGAGCTTATTGTTTTTGTTGTTTCTTGTTTAGAGAAAAGAATGATGCAGGATATAAAGCATTTGTTATTGACGGTTGGAATGGTTATCACAGAAAAGAGCGGCTCAAGATACATGTTGGCAATGTTGGTGGATCACACTTTATTGCTATGAAGAAGTGTGATGATTTGTTACAGAGAAGTCAGCACATAGATGTTGTTTTGCATAAGCAAAGTGAAGCATCTAAGACGGCTTATTTTACTAGATTGAATGGATCCATTGACACAGCTAGGCTGCTATTGAAGCAAGGCTTGCCTTTTCGTGGCCATGATGAATCGAAGGAGTCATTGAACAAAGAGAATTTTTTGAAGGTTTTTTATTGCTTAGCAGAACATGATTCAAATTTGAGAAAGGCAGTGGGTCTTGTAGGTAATAGTTGTATGGTGGCTCATGAAATCCAGACGGACATTGTAGAGTGTTTTGCAAATGAGATTCTACGATCTATTCTTGAAGAACTTGGGGATGATGTCTTTTGCTTGCTAGTTGACGAGTCAAGGGATGTTTCTTGTAAAGAACAGATGGTTGTGGTCTTGAGGTATGTTGACAAATGTGGAATTGTGAAAGAGAGGTTTGTTGGCCTTGTACATGTGACAGAAACTTCTTCTTCGTGCCTCAAGTCATCTATTGATTCTCTACTTGCAAAATTTAAGTTGAGCTTAAAACAAGTTAGAGGCTAAGGATATGATGGTGCTAGCAACATGCGAGGTGAGTTCAATGGGCTGCAGTCATTAATTATGAGAGAAAGTAGATCAACATATTATGTTCATTGTTTTGCTCACCAACTTCAGTTAGTTATTGTGGCTGTTGTGAGAAAGCATAAGGGTATAAGCAATTTCTTAACCATGATTCATAGCTTATTAAATGTGGTGGGTGGATCAGCCAAGAGAAGGGACATGATTAGGGACATCAATCATGAACAAGTGGCAAAGGCTTTAGGTTGTGGGCTGCTAGAAACCGGGAGAGGATTGAATCAAGAGCAATGTCTTCAAAGACCTGGAGATACTCGTTGGAGTTCCCATTATAAAACTTTCAAAAGTCTAGTTGACATGTTTTCTACAATTGTTAAAGTGCTAGAAATCGTGAAAAAGGATGACAAAGATTGGAAAAATAGAGACCAAGCATCAAATCTTCTAGTCTACTTCCAATCTTTTGACTTTGTATTTTACTTGCATCTCTTATTGACCACATTAGCCATCACAAACACTTTGTCATTAGCATTGCAACGCTTGGCCTCTACATTGCTGATGTGAGAGAAGACAATCGATTCTCCAACATAAATACTATTAGTGAGCTTTCACAAAAAATGGTGCAGACAGGAAAAGATATTTGTTATCCGTTGGTTTATCGACTTTTGAAACTTGTGTTGGTATTGCCAATTGCTACTGCAACAGTGGAGAGAATATTTTCTGGGATGAAGATTGTCAAGACAACTCTTAGCAACCGCATGGGTGATGCTCACTTGAGTAATAGACTTATTTGCTATGTGGAGAAAGAAGAATTAAAGAAAGTTACCAATGATGCTGTGGTTAATCGCTTCATGAACATGGAAGGAAAAGGGCGTAGATTTGATCTATAAGAGGTAACGCATATATTTTCAATTTTTCAATGATACATTATATAAATTGTTTGCTTACAATGAATGGTTTATTTCATTTTCTTTAGGTCATTGAGGATTTCATGGTTGAGAATTGCATTTTGCTAATGCCGACAATCTTTTGTTGTTATAGTTGTGGGATTCTCTATTTCTCTTACTGTATTTTGATAAATGGTAAGCACAAAATCACTATTACTGCTAGTTTACTGTTCATGTACATCAATATTGCTGCTTGTTTTAAATTATTTATGCTAAAATCATGGCTTTGTTGCCATTAAGTTACATTATCGCTTTGTCATAGATTGTAAGGTCGCACCCCCCTCCAAAATTCTCTAGCTCCGCCCCTCAACGGAAACGAATTGCAGGGCTTCTATGCTACATATATGTGCATACCCTGATGGCGGTGATGCGTCCCGAGGCGCGCATGCCATGGCTAGTCATGGGATGCTGTCATGGCGGCCTAGTTCACCGAAACGGCGAGATCGTTCCGGCGAACGAGGACAACGGAGACCGAAAACAAACGGCGTGTGAACAGCATCAGCTTACATAGGGCACGGCTGTGGCGACGGTTGAGTCGGAGAACGCCCGTGCAGTGCTAGCCGCGTGCGAGCGGATAGGGCGGTGCGTGTTGACCGACGGCAAGGCAAATCCGAAATTAGGCCTTGTTTAGATGCACCCAAAAGTTAGAATTTTTTCACTCTCTCTCCATCACATCAATTTTTAGCTGCTTGCATGGAGTATTAAATGTAGATAAAAAAAATAACTAATTATACAGTTTAGTTGGAAATCATGAGATGAATCTTTGAGCCTAGTTGGTCTATGATTGGACAATATTTGTCAAATAAAATAACAATAGTACTATTCATCGGATTGGAAAAATTTGCAAACTAAACATGGCCTTAGCCGTCGATAGGGCACGATTGCGGCTCTTTGTGGGTAGTGCTTCTAGCTAGCTTCCATGGCTATGCCGTGCGAGGACTTGGACTGAGGGGCTCGGCGTTGCATGAATTTAAGGCTGCGTTTAGATGTAAAAATTTTTGCAAAACGGCATTACAGCTCTTTTTGTTGTTATTTGGTAAATATTGTTCGATCATGATCTAATTAGGCTTAAAAGATTCGTCTCGTCCATTTCGTCTAAACTGTGTAAATAGTTTTATTTTTTATCTATATTTAATGCTTCATGCATGTGTCAAAGATTCGATGTGACGGAGAATCTGAAAAAATTTGCAAAATTAATTGGGCCTAAAAGGAGAAGGGAGCTCCGTTTTTGTACGTGAAGGTGTGTACGCGAGCGGTGACGGTGGTGGTTTTGTCAAGGGCGGCAGAGGGTTCCAGGCAGCGTAGGGTGCAGCCGAGGCCTCCGGCCTCTACGCTCGGACGGGGTGCCATAACTCCGACTGGCGCACATGCTGGCTCCAGAGCGCACATGCCATAACTCCGCTCGGTCAAGTCGAGCAGGAGGACCGCAGCGGCTCCAGAGGCAGGGACAAGGCAACGACGGTGCAGCACAGCACAGCGACGGCAGCAGGCAGTGGGGCAGGCGTGCGTGAGTGGCCTCGTTTAGTTGGAAGAACAGGGAAGAAAAACACTGTATCAGAATTCCTGTAGCATTTCGTTTGTATTTGGTAGAAATTATTCAAATTTTGACTAACTAGGCTTAAAATGTTCGTCTCGCGAAGTACAACAAAACTGTGTAATTAGTTTTTGATTTCATCAACATTTAGTACTCCATGCATTTGCTGACATTTTGATGTGACGGGAAATCTTCTTTTTGCATAGTAAAATTTGGGGGAGAATTTGGAGAACTAAACGAGGCCAGTGTGTTGGTGCGCCGTGCGCATGCCTGAGTGCGTGCTGTGCGTGAGTTTTCTTTTTCTATTTTCTTTTCTTTGTTTTTATCAAAACATACAAATAATTATAAAATTAGAAACGTGTCATTATTTCTTTACTACTAATAATCTACATCACACCCATCAATATATCTATTATATATTTATATACATATATTTATCCATAGAGATACACTTGGAAAGAAATAAGTTTGTATACTACTTTAATTAATATAGCGACGTGCTTATCAAAACCAAATACATGAGTGTATACATACTCTCTATATATTTTTATTTGTTTACTAAATTAGCCAACTAGCAAAAAAAACGTATAAATAGCCACCTCTAAGATATTGACTACCACAAAAGCCACCGAGCTAGCAATTAAACAATCCGGCACATAAATTTTCCAAAAGCTCAAATTTAAATTAGGTTCAAAAGCTACATGTATATATATACACACAAACATTAACCTTGCTCCAAATTATCATTTAAACCTCAAACACATGTTCTATATCATTTTTGCTTATAAAAATTGCTTTTCAAACCAAACCATTGTTTTGCAAACACAACTAAGGAACTAGGTTTTCCATTGTTCATTTTTACTTGCACTAATTCTTAAACTAACAAACATCACATCAACACTTGAAACAAATGTACTAACACCTTCACGGCATCCATATCTCGACGATGGCATAACTATTCTACCCATAATCATAGCATTTAAGCTTTCAAAAATTCATTTTCCAAGCTTACTATTTATATAAAAACAAGCATGACTAGAGTACTAAGGTTTATTAAATGGCATTTTTAATCGCAACAAAAAATTATCTTTTGCTTTACCACTAGGACTAACATTAAAACATGATGCTCATGAGGAGAATTAGTAGTTTATTTAAGGCGTAACACCGAGGGCGTTACAAGTATTATTAGTGTTAAACACCTTGTGTGGAGTGAGCGAACTTTGTAATAATTTTAGATTGATCTTTATTTTTAAAAGAGGTGTGAAACCGGATTTTATTTATTATTGAAAAAACTATACGCAACCATTTGTCGAATCTTTGCTTGGATCAATGTTTTGTCGATGCTAAAAAAACAATGCAGGATTTGTCGGCAACAAAAAAATAGATTAATTTACAAAGTAGTCTGAAAGCATCTAGGCCCCTAGAGTTGGTTTCGGCAATTGATGACAACGCAACATTACCATGACTAACGTGTGTTTTGCAGAAACTTTGGTAAGTTAGGTCATAGAAATGGTGACTGTTTTGGGCACTATGGTTTTCATGCCCCTTGATAAAAATCGTTTCGGTTTTCAAAGGATTAACATCAAGATTAAGGACGGTTAGTTCCGGACGTCGAGGAGTTGAGTTACGTTCGGAATAGTCGTTAGGATCTTCGCTTTTCTCCTTTGGCCGTACTATAAAGGGGGGCATGAGCGAGTAGCTTGACCTATATGAGTCTATTTGTTTAGGTGTGGTGCACACTTGTCAAACTTAGCACTAGGTAGCTTAGGTGAAGCCCAAAGTTCAGTCGGAAGAAACTCGGTTCAGGTTGCGTCACGATTCGAAGTCTTTTGAGCCAATTCTTCTTGATCAGACGCGGTCTCTGCCTTGACCGGACGCGTCCGGTCAGTACTGGCAGTCACAGCAAACTCAACACGATCGACCGAACGCGGTCCTCCCATGGACCGGACGCGTAGATCATGTTGACCAGAGTCAGAGAGCATAAGTGTCGTGATCGGACGCGGCTAGGAAATTGATCGGACGCGTCTACAGTGCGTCCGGTCCATTTCCAGAGAGGAACTTCGTTGACCAGACGCGTCCGGTCATCACCGATCGGACTCGTCTGTGCGTCCGATCAAAGTACAGAAAGGTTCCAGAAAGGGTTTTGAGCGACCGGACGCGTCCGGTCACCCCTGATCGGACTCGCCTACGCGTCCGGTCACTCAGCGCCTTTGCTTTTCAATTCGACCGTTGCCACCGACCGGACGCGCCCGGTCACGTCGACCGGCACGTCCGGTCAGTACGAAAAATGTTGAGTTGGCACATAACGGTTGGGATTGACTGTGGGGAGTATAAATACTTCCCCTACCCCTCTATTTGAGGTCTCTTGCTCATTTGTTCAGTTGAGAAACACCTTTCATACGTAAGGAAGTGCAAGAGCTCTAGTGAAGATTGAGATTTGAGAATCCAAGATCAAGATCCCTCATTAGTGACTAGGGAGTAGCAAGTGTGCATCCACCTTCTCATTAGGCTTGTTGTGGTCAAGTGAGAGTTCTTGCTTGTTACTCTTGGTGATCACCATCACCTAGACGGCTTGGTGGTGATTGGGATCTTGGTGATCATCCGGCGGAGTTTGTGGATAACCCAACTCATCTTGTGAGCGGTTGTGGGCGATTCACCGTGACGGAGTGTCAAAGAATCAGCCCATAGAGAGTACTTGATCCTCGCGTGGATTAAGGAGGAGCTACACCCTTGTGAGGGTGCTCCAACGAGGACTAGTGGGGA
Organism: Saccharum spontaneum; assembly: GCA_022457205.1. Lineage (NCBI taxonomy): Eukaryota > Viridiplantae > Streptophyta > Magnoliopsida > Poales > Poaceae > Saccharum > Saccharum spontaneum. Next base: position 51,848,846 of record CM039585.1, on the reverse strand, counting down.
GTGGCGACTCTCTGATACCTCGGGAAAACATCGCCGTGTTCCTAACCCTTTTACATTCAAGCAATTTACTTTCTCGTATTACTCTTGTTGCTTGATTTATTTTCCTAGAATTGCCATGCTAGACTAGGATTGGAACTTAGGGTGCAAAACTTTTAATCGATAGAATCACTAGGAACACTTGTAGGCACTAGGGGTGAATTATGGCTTAGTAGGGTTTAATTATTGAAATATTTTTTTAGAAAAGCCTAATTCACCCCCTCTTAGGCATCTTGATCCTTTCATAGTCAAACCTAATTAGAGTGCAGCATCAGAAGGCAGGGGAAGAAGAGGTCTGGCCAGCAGAGAATGTCATCACTTGGTGTGGTCGTCCCAGAGATCAGTCTGGAATGAGCTTTTTGCAACAACTTCAACGGTTGTTCTATTAAGATGCTTCTTGGCGCCTTGTTACCACTTTCTCTCACGTGCTAGTATTTCACAGGGGCAACAGGCCTCTTGAACTTCCTGATTGCTTGATTGGAATATTGGACTATGTACGGAAGTTGTGCTTAACTTTTTGTTGCCCAGTGACGTTTTTAGGGCAAATCACGAGAGCCTTACTCAAACCGAAGCAGGATTATGATCATGGCTTGCCATTTCCATTTCCAATAGCTACTCTAGAAAATGGCTAAAACAGTAGACACTTGACACGAACTCATGGGACGTACTCCGCTAGTGTCTCAACCATTAGCGCATCAGAGAGATGGTCATTCCATAGATCGTTTCTCTCTCCTCCTTAGCATTGTCTAAAATCGTTGCAGGTGCCCAGCCCAATATTTCAGTTCACCAGCAATCATCTGTAGGGTGTGGCTATGGAGGCACTGACCAATCCAACTCTCTGCTCCAAGGAACCTCTTGCACGCCGCCCCCGCCCTGATCCAAACCGGATACCCTTCCTTTTGTGCGTGGCTAAGGAGCAACTCTTCCTCTCGTCGTCCTCGTTCCCTCTTGCCGGTAAGGAGTGGAGATCCTCATCCATCTTCTATTGATTAGGATACCGGTATGGAGTGGAGATCCACATGGACTAGAGGCAATTCCAAACACAAGGCCCCTCCTACTTTTGAGGGTCGTATTTTCTAGACTGCACTCCATTAAGAGCCCCCTAAAATAGGGCTCCTATCATCAATTCTCTCTATTTTCTCACACTATATGCATATGTATTTGAGAATATCACATTATATAATAATAATTTATTTAAACTATAACAATACAACACTATACTTTAAAATTATAAATGAATACGAATATTCAAATTTAATTCAAACATAAATTTGGTCAAAATTTGATGATAGCTTATTACAGCAGAGTTCATAACATCTCTGCCATGTGTATCTTAAGAAACTCAGACATGCGATGAACTTGTGGTGTCGTATACCTTGTACACATAAGAAACATATAGATTCCAAAATCTAATGAACCTAAACATGAAATTGCAGTATAAATTACAGCTCATAGTTGTAGACCGTACACTAGAGATTTGTGTTCCTACTTCCTAGATCAAATCGAGAACCCATATCACCTCATCATATCACAAACTAGAATGCAAAGGCGGCAGACGGTGATGTCCGTGCGCACGAGGAGCTGGCGGCATGCGGGCTGGGAACCTGATCGGCGATGGGCGGGCTAGGAACCTGGCAATGCGCAGGAAGGCCTAGAGCTTGGGTGTCCATCCAAATTTCAGGCTCTAGTAGGGCATGCTTGGAATTGTATTTTTTTAATCTGAGCACCCATATTTAACTATGAGGTTTAAATAGGGGGCCACTAGAATTTCTCTTACCCAACGATGACTAGCCTATCATTGTCTTCCCGCATGGCTGTACACATATGCGCACCGCCCTTCCCAGACTCCGGACCTCATTCCCCATCCTTGCCTCCCATCATAGACGTCTCTAGCGTAGTTGACCTAGAGCCAAAAAACTAGAGAACATATCTTCACATTGACAACCAGCCCAACGACCCCTCTCTAGGCCCATCTCCTGGCCCATCCTTAACTCTAGCCATCAAGTCAACAGGCGCCATCTCCAGCCATGCCCCTCCCGATCTCTCGGTGCTCGCAAAGTCGCAACTCGCCCGGTCGCCCTGTCGAGCATCTGGCCGCCCGCTTGGCCTTCCAGGTCTGCCCGTCGCCAAGCCGATAAGCCCTCTTCTGGCCTCCCCCTTCTCCTCGCCAAGTCGGCAAAGCTGCCACCGGGTCCCTGCAAGCCGCCTGCCTCCGTGCCCCTGGCCTGGCCACGACCAGGCACCCATTAGGGCATGGCCCATGCGCGTTGGCCTCGATAGTGTTTCAAAGAGAGAATGTTATACATTAGATGAAGTTACTGCAAGCATTATTTGTTTTTTCCTTTCTTTTAGTACCGTGTGCAGAAGCGCTATTCTCCCAACGCGGTGCCTGGTGTGTCTTCATACTTTATGTCAGCGAGGTCAACACAGCTTCTGCAGGCTACTATGTGACTTTGCAAACCACCATCAAAGGCCTCATTTAGATGGCAAACTTTAGAGGCAAAGTTTGTATAGTAAGTGTCCCGTCATACTGTAGCAATTTTATTTTTATTTAGTAATAATTGTCCAAATATTAATTAATTAGACTTAAAATGTTCGTCTCGCAAAGTACAACAAAACTGTGTAATTAGTTTTTGATTTCATCTATATTTAGTACTCCATATATGTGCCGGCATTTTGATGTGACGGAGAATAGGAATTCTGCATAGTGAATTTGGGAGGCAAACTTTGAAATCTAAGCAAGGCCAAAGCTGAGTTGGGTGTTGGTCTTCTACATGGAACACTGAGGCTAAGACTATCTGCACTTATGGACCTCTATATTCATCCTCTAAGAGGAATATTCTATCTTAGTCACCACAAAATATACAGTTTTTCTGCATTGTGGGACCCACTTGCCACTTTATCTAAATATATCCGTGTGACATCTTATTTCGAAGAATTTATTGAAACGAATTTAATGGCGCAATTAGAATTTAATTTGGTTTTTTTTGTGATTTATAATATTTTTAGTTAATGAAAATAGTGGCGCGCACGTCCCGAGGACGCAGGCCCGTGGTGCATGCCCGCCATCCTCCGTCCGCTATCCGCCTGGACTCCACCAGGAATAGCGTGCGCGCGCGTTTAGAGTACATGTGTAGCGTATGCGCTGCAGACGTTTTTTTCCCAGTATATGTTACCGTATATGTTTAGAGTACGATATAAAGAACCCTGTGCGGACGGTCTAATTTCTAGCGTGTCGCGTTGGGACTAGCTAGCCTTAGGCTATCGGCATCGCAGAACGCTAAAACGAACGCAACGCTAAATCTACCGTTCGCATGTACACACCGCACGACGCTATCCCGATCGGCACAGCTGTGTTCGCTACAATGACGCGCCACAGGCAGCGTTCCTACGTGCGCGCATGTAAAAGGGAAGGAGGAGAGAGAAAGAGAGAGAAGAGAGGAGTGAGGAGAGAGAAAGAGAGAGAGGAGAGAGGATATGAGATGGTGGTTGATATAGAGTATGATATAGAGTAAATATGAGTGTGGGAGGAATTGGTATAGAGGTGAGAATCCTAGATGACTAGGACGAAATATTCCTTTAGAAGTATGTTTAGAGAGTGGTGCGGTGCGGATAGCCTTAGCGCATCAGTCGTTTCTCTCTCCTCCGTTCCTACGTGGAAGAGCATTGTCTACACTCTACGCCGTTGTGGATGCACAGGCAGGAACAGCCAAATATTTGGGTCCACCAGCAATCTTACCGCTGCGGCTAGAGATGGCAGCGGATCGGATTCGGGTCGGATACCTGCGGGTTTTAGATCTTGCGGGTTCGGGTTTGGAGATGGTTTCTCATCCACGGTTTTTAGGTTCGGTTTCGGGTTTGGTTTTTTACCCGTGGATATCCGAAATAAATCATTTGAAATTAAAACTCATGTTTTATAATATGCTAATAATAACTTGTTTACTTAGATTATTAAATCTATTCAAAATTAACTCATGAAAATATTTATTATTTGTTGCCTTTTATTTATATATGTGAATATGTGTATATATATCCGTGGGTTTCGGGTATCCGTTCGGGTTTCGGTTATCTACGGGTTTTATTTTGATGATGAATTTTCATCCGAATCGGTTTTCAGTTCAGGTGGATTTTGATTTTGGATTTTGATTTTGGGAACACGGAGACTCCGTTCCATCCGAACCTGATCCGTCGCCATCCTTAGCTGCGGCTGGTGAGGAGGCACTGACCAACCCGACTCTCGTTCCAGAGGAGCCTTCCCTCCCAAACTTGCACGCCGCTCGCGCCCCCGCCCCGATCCAGATCCAGGTACCCTTCCTTCCGCCGTGGCTGAGGAGCAACTCCCCCTCTCAGTCCTCTTCCTCTCGTCGTACTCATTCCCTCTTGCCGGTAAAGAGTGGAGATCCGCATCCAGATACCGGTATGGAGTGGAGATCCACACAGCCTTTGTGTTCTATAAGTCCATTTTGTTGCGGATCTGCCTGCTACATGGTGCTCCGCTGCTCCTCGTGAGCCTTAGCTGATGATCTTACTATCTTCCTCTCGTGTGAAGGGTGGAATAGGGAACGGCGATACACCATGGCGGATTTCTCCAAGGTGCGAAGAAGATTCTTATTCTACTTTCTGTTGTTATTTTGAACTGTACCCACCTTTTGTTTGCGATTATTACTTTGCCTGAGAGTTGCATTTGCAGGCAATGTACATGCCTGTTGTTTCTGCTTTTACTGAGAATTATATTTTTATGTACGGACGGGTGGGCGATGTGGAATTTAAGCTGATACCTATTTTAGATCTGAACGATTAGCTGTAACTGAATTTATTTGGGAACCCCCAAACTGGATCAGTACTATTTTCTCAAATAGAAATGGGAATTCAGTTCTGTGTTAATGTAAAATAAATGAACATGAGAATAGAAGCTTCAGATATATATAGTAGTAAAGTAAAGTAGTCTAGCACAGGATCTGCGCCGTTGCCCAGCAACCTTTGAATGCTTTAGTAATCCAGTTAAGTCGTTTGATTGTGTGTGTAATCATGATCATGATTTACCTAAATAGTGTGAATCGGATGTCAGTGCCTTCTAAAAACATTGTCATTTGAAGATTTTCTTTAATAGTACCGTCAACCTGCAATGCAAAGTTTTTAACAATGTTATGGCATATGAATAATTTATTACCATATTGCTCGCACCGAAAGAGTGGTACCATTTAGTAAGGAAATCAAAGGTTATATATGTTAGTATAGTATATGACATTTCTATATTGAATTCTCTGCTCTGCACTGTTGTGGCACTCCTTATGATAGGGCAGGGTAACCCAATGACATTTCTATATTGAATTCTCTGCTCTGCACTGTTGTGGCACTCCTTATGATAGGGCAGGGTAACCCATCTCGGTCCATTGTCATGACTTTACTCATTAGAACTTGAAACTGGAACCAAGTCATTAGTTTGTTAGAATAGTTGCTCAATTCTGGGGGACGGGGTAAAATCAGAGCTTAGGCTCTGTTTGGATGCAAAACATTTTTGGAGTATTGGAGAAATACTACAGTTTCACAAAATACTTTGGTTTTCAAAAGCTGCTCAGGTGTTTGGATACAACAAACCTTGTTTCTAAAACCATGGTTTTGTAAAAAAATTAGTCTTTTGGGAGTTTTGGAAACTCCACTCATGACCTTTTTTCCCCCCTAAACCATGGTTTAGTATCTCTTTGGCTTATAAAGCCACAGTTTTATGATACACAGTTTCTGAAAAACCATGTCCAAACAGGCACTTTGTTAATTTAAAAGAGAGCATAGTCCTGACATTGTTGCATACAAAATGTGTTTCCATCTTGAAGACGAGTGATAATGTTGTATGATTTCCTTAGACACCCAGAACATGCATGTCCTGGATCCTTTATTTCTTCCATTTACATAAATTATTGGAATTCTTTACCATTTCCCTTTTCTAAACATCAATCCCATTTATTGTGAATCTTATGCTGTCAGTTGTCCTGGATCCATTATTTCTTCCATTTGCATAAAATTATTGGAATTCTTTACCCTTTCCCTTTTCTAAACATCAACTCCATTTATTGTGAAACTTATGCTGTCAGTTGTCCTGGATGACTTAGGTTTATCAGGTATCTAGTTCAATGATCTGTCTGTTTCACAGGAATCTTGCCCTTCTGTGAAGAACATTTTGCTTCTGGATTCTGAAGGAAAGCGTGTTGCTGTAAAGTATTTCTCAGATGATTGGCCGACTAATGCATCAAAGTTAGCCTACGAAAAATCTGTTTTTACTAAAACTCTGAAGACAAATGCACGGACAGAAGGTATTTTTCATTCTTTGTTGTTCCATGCAGATTCAAACATCACTATCATGGCGTCGGGATTTAAAATCTTACACTATGTTGTTGCTTTTACCAATTTCAAGTTTTTCAACAACTTGGTGTAGATTTTGACCCTAAAAATTTCTAATATGTCACTATGTATTCAACTACTCATCTTTGTCATCAATTGTAATCATGCATATACCTGAGCATTCCTAAGTTATGCTCACTTAGTTTCATGTACTCTGTTTCACACTAGTTGTTAGGTCCTTTAGTGTTCAATTAACTACAGTTGCACTTTCAACCACTTCCAAATTTTGTTAACAATTGCTCAATCACTTTACTGGTTTGGGCTATCCAATCACTTTACTGAATTTGAACAATAACTAAGCAGTGTGCGCTGCATAAATACGTGCTATTACATTGTTGGTAACCATGTTATAAATTGCATTGAGACCACTTTATTGTCCATGCACCTTTACACGTATTGAATCAAACTTTGCCAATGTTTCCAAATCGTCTAATCGATCCTAATCGCCATGGCAATGATCAGCCTAACTAATTGCGACTAATCACGATTAACCGCGACTAATCGTAGTGCATAGCTGATCGCCATGGCACCGATCAGCCCGACTAATCGCGATTAGTCGGACGACTTGATAACCTTGAACTTCGTGCACTAGGTTGATGGCTGGGTTGAATATGTGTTGTCCTTTGCTATACTTGGGCACCAGGTGGTGTCTATTGTCCAGAAGTAAATTCTCCCTGATGCATATTTTTGGTTCTTTGCAGCTGAGATAACATTGTTTGATGGTTATATTGTCGTTACAAGTTCTAATCTTAGCAAATGTACTACATGGTTTTTCTGATTCTGTTGGTCTTCTACTCAGGTTGTCTATTTTCTGTTATTACTGTATGTGCAGTTACCTTTGTATGTGGTTGTTTTTTGACGTGCTGCTTACTGTGCTTTAGGGGTGATGTTGAGAAGCGGACTGCGCTTGAGAACTTGGATTTGATACTTCTCTGCATCGATGAAATCATAGATGGGGGGTAACAATCTTGACTTGTGCTAGGTTTTGGTTATCAGCTATGTTCTACATTCTGCTATTTCAAATGTGAGGCTGTACTATGTTAGATGGTTCTGTGACTTTGCTTTTCCTATTAGCTCTGCATTAGTTTTTTACCTTCCATGTGATTCTGGCATGGTCTCACTGCTGCCTATTTTATGGCATCTGTTTTTATGAATTATTATATTACTTAACATGGAAAAGAAAGCTATTTGAACTGCCTATTCCAGTGTGTGCATCTATGATCGCCTGTGACATCTGCTTATTCTTTGGCATAATTATGATTGATTTCCACAAGAAGTGCAATCATGATTGAATTAAAATGGCTGCCCCGTTCGGCTGTGCTGATAAGCCGGCTGAAAAACACTGTTGGCTGATTTGTTGTGAGAGAAAAACACTGTTCCGGCTGAAAAAAAACAAGCTGAAAAGTACGGATTATAAGCCGGATGAACAAGGCCTGTAGTAGCTAACCTGTGGAGTTTGGAAAGAAAGCATGATACTTTTAGTTCTGTGTTATAGATCGCTCATGGAGTATTAGTTGCAGTCAGTAGTTACACAGCCACGAACTTGTTTATTTTTTTAGAATGTACTGAAACAATCTAGGTTTTATTTTGCAGAATCATCCTGGAAACAGACGCAAATACCATTGCTGGGAAGGTCGCAACCAATGCTGTTGATGGTTCTGTGCCCTTTTCTGAGCAGGTAATTACTTTATCCATCCTATCACATTACTTAATAGGTTGCATCTGTCTCATGATTTCTGTGACCTGCTCTGTGCAGACGATATCTCAGGCGCTAGCCACAGCTAGGGAGCACCTTGCAAGATCTCTACTGAAATGAACAACCAGCATTATTTTATGACGTATTATATGACCTATATGTGTGTTAAAGGTTGGGCTACTGAATGTTGAGGTTCTGTGTAGTCGTTATTCATCCTAAAGTGCTGCCGTGACAGATAGTCTAGTTGAATGTTCGAGCTTGGTACCGAGGGTTGGTCGCATGCAATGCTCTGTAAATTTTTTTTGAACCAGTGATTTTGTAGCAGCCATATTTCAGATAAAACATAAAATAAAGAGCTGTAATTGGGTGTAATATAAATTTCATCATACAATAAAAAATCATCTCAATAATCAAACCATGGAAAAAGGTTCAACATTATCTTTCAAATGATTCTCCCTCTAGACCGGAGGAAGAATGGATCCTCTGCCATTGAAAAGGAATAGACTCAATCAACGTGCGTACGTGTCCTTAAGCCTGTTTAGTTGGCAAAAAACAGCAAAAAAAAAGTTTATGCAATAACCGTCACATTAAATCTTTGGACGTATGTATGAAGCATTAAATGTAGGTAAAAAATAATTAATTGCATAATTTGTCTGTAAATGTCGATGTCGAGACGAATCTTTTGAGCCTAGTTAGTCCTTGATTGAATAAATTTTGTCAAATAACAACGAAAAGTGCTACGAGAATTAAAAAAATCACATCTAAACAGGCCCCTTGTTCGTTTCGCAAAAAAAAAAAAAAAACAGGCCCCTTGTTCAGTCGTCGTACACGTAAGCACACGTTGATCAAATCAAACCGACCGACACGGCAGAAGGTCTGCTTGGCCTAGGCGCCAAGCTTTTTGCAAAGCAAAAAAAAAAAAGAATAACAATTGTTGGGGTTCCCAGCTCTACAGTAAACTCATTCTGACGTATCAGACCAGCAGACTGTATTGGAGATCCTCATGCATCAGACTGTGTTGGAGATTCAGTTTTAGCTAACCTCAATTGGTAGTCAGTAGTCACTCGTACAACAGGACGACGTTAACTCCACCAGATTAAAAAAAACAATCCTCTTTCTTTAATGTCATATAAGATGAAAAAACTGCTCCAGCAGTTCCCCTTTTTCAATCTTTTTTTTTAATATTTTTTTCAATCCCTTAAAACCTCCATCAATCCCTTAAATAGAGGGGAGCAAGTACCCTTTTTTCCTCAACCTCCTTTCTTTTTTATCTGCTGGAGAACAGTTCTCCTATACTCCCAAATTCTATTTTCTCAATCTCCTCTAGCTGCATATAGGGGATTGGATACCCTAAATTTGGTGGAGATGCTCTTACTCCCTTGACTGACTACCCGTTATTGCTATAGCCCATATGTACAAGTCCAAACACAAATAATTCACGGAAAATTTTAAAACCACAATTTTCATTACTACCTCCGTTTCAAAGCAGATACAATTTTAAGTTTAAACTGAATCAAACTTTCTTCAATTTAACCAAATTTAAAGAAAATATTATTAATATTTACGACTTTAAATAGATATATTACAAAAATATATTCCATCGTTAGTTTAATAATATTTATTTGGTATCATAAATAATCAATATTTTTTACTCCCTTTGTTCTAAATTATAAGAAATTTTGGTATCTTTAGATACAATAGCTTTATGTTTTAGATATACACTATGTTTAGATACACAAAAAAATCAATGTATCTAGAAAAGCCAAAACGTCTGATAATTTAGGACGGAGGGAGTAATATAGATTTTGTCAAATTTAGAACTATTTGACTCCTAAAAAGTGAGAATTGCATTCTTTTACGATAATCTCAACCTAGATACTATGAGATAGTTTCCACATTTGCTAAGTCATATAAACACTATAAAAATATATCATGTTTTTAATGGGGGTTTCTTCGAAATAGTTTTTTTTGCGCAATCACATGTCTTCTCTCTTATCATCCACCTATCTCATCATTTTTAGATCTCGGTTCTTGTGTACTCATAGTTTTCTCTTTCTTAATTTTAATATGTTACATCACTATTTTGCTTATAGTTGGCACCCTAATTAATAGCCATTGAAACCATCTTAGTTTCTTGGTTGGGACTGCCCTTTACGCTCCATTTTGATAGAGCTCCGGGTGGCTTCGGTTCCGACTCCGCCATGCACCATAGCGAGGAACAATTTTTCTCTCTCAAAATGAACTAGGAGTTGGTGAAACCACTACTTTTGGCTTCACCGGTTCTGACTCCTCCGCGTAGCAAGGAGCCAAAGCCGTCTAGGGCCACATGTCAAATAGGGCCTTAGGCTATTCTTAGTGATTTATAGCGTTGTTTTTTTAAAAAATACCATGTTAAATAGAATGCAATAAAATATAGATGAAACAGCCTCCATTTTGTTATTTTATAAATATTTAGTTTTATGACTCATCTTCATCTAGAGTTAAAAACCGAGCCAAAAGAAACGTCGTCTACATAAACCTTAATTTTTCACCTTTTAAAAAAACGTTATCATGTCATAAAAATACTTACGTGGCATATTAAGTATGCATAAAACTCGAATGAAACTCTCGCCCCGGAGGAGTACAATATAGGAGCCTTTTATTACTGAATTTGATTAATGGCGCTTGACGGGGACAGAAATATATAACACAGATCGGGACATCAATTTAGGCCTTGGCCTTGTTTAGATTCCAAATTTGGGGTCCAAACTTTGCATAGTAGATGTCCCGTCATACTGTAGCAATTTTGTTTTTATTTGGTAATAATTGTCCAAATATTGATTAATTAGGTTTAAAATATTCGTCTCGCAAAGTATAACAAAACTGTGTAATTAGTTTTTGATTTCATCTACATTTAGTACTCTATATATGTGCCGATATTTTGATATGATGGGAAATCTTCTTTTTACATAGTGGAATTTGAGGATGAATTTGGGTATCTAAACAAGGCCCTTGTTCAGTTCCCAAATTGGGAAACCAAATTTGGAACAGTAAAGGTCACATCGCACTGTAGCAACTTTTGTTTTTATTAGGTAAAAATTATCCAAACATTAATTAATTAGGCTTAAAATATTCGTCTCGTAAAGTACAACAAAACTGTATAATTAATTTTTTATTTCATCTATATTTAGTACTCCATGCATGTGCCGGCATTTCGATGTGACGGGAAATCTTCTTTTTGCATAGTGGAATTTAGGTGTATGAATTGGGAACTAAACAAGGGCTTACACTACGTACGTACAGGTCAGTGTCACTATGCCCAATCACACAAGTCACGTCTGTCTACTGAACTGGAAAAACCCCTTGTTTAGATGGCAAACTTTGGAGGCAAAGTTTGCATAGTAAGTGTTCCGTCACATTGTAGCAATTTTGTTTTTATTTGGTAATAATTATCCAAATATTGATTAATTAGACTTAAAATGTTCGTCTCGCAAAGTACAACAAAACTGTGTAATTAGTTTTTGATTTCATCTATATTTAGTACTCCATATATGTGCCGGCATTTTGATGTGACGGGGAATAGGAATTCTGTATAGTGAATTTGGAAGGTAAACTTTGGAATCTAAACAAGGCCAAAGTCCTGATCGGCTTTGAACCTCCACCACCAGCACTCCTGTATAAAAACCCCTGCACTGCATCTCTTGTTCATCATCGAGTTCGAGCATCAAGTCATCATAAGAAACAGGCCGGCGCATATAGCCTATCCAGTATCCACCGTGCAAAAATCCTCAGCAATACGTATCACAGGAACAACAATGGCCGCTTGGACAAGAAAGGCCACCGCCAAGGCCTTGGCGAGCTGCGTGCCCGGTGCTATTCTTCGTGACGACGATGACAAGCAGAGGATCCCGAAAGGGTACCTCCCCATAGTGCTGGTTCGCGGCGACGACGACGATGACGAAGGTGGCTCGGAGACGAGGGTCCTGGTGCGCGTGAGAGACCTCAAGGAGCCCTGCATGGCGGCGTTGCTGGAGATGGCCGAGCAGCAGTTTGGGTACGGGCAGCAGGGGGTGCTCAAGGTTCCCTGTGACGCGGAACGCTTTCACCATGTGGTTACCATGGCACGCAAGTCGAAGGTTGCTAGTACATAAATGGCGTCATACTATCTGCATGCACGCGGTTAATTAGTTGCTGCGAAACGACGATATAGCTAGATTCATTTCCGTTTATATATCGGCTTCACGTAGTCTAGTTGTTGGACTTGGACGGGTACGCTAATGCGACGTAAGTCTACCGCAAGTTTGATTGTTTATTAGAAGAGAAGAGATGAAGACTTGTGACGGGGCGCGTAAGTGTTGTTTAATAGATTATTTTTTTATACTAGCAGGGCATCCGTGCAAAGCACGGGGTGTTTTTTTTAAGGGGAAACGGGAAAATGGAAATTGTGGAGCAGTAATGGGTCTGTGGTACAGTAACGAACCTGGAAACTTTTGCTAACGGGTATTTGAAACAGTAAACCCCGTACTGTTACGGGCTTACAGTTACAAAATGGGTACATACTGTTTCATGCGACCCGGTACTGTGCATAACTAGTGGTTACTGTTCATAAAACTTGGCACGGTGCTTAGAACAGTGTGCTACAGTGATATGTGAGGGAGGCCGGTGCCACCAACTTTTATAGATATGGTTAGATTTGTACTTCTATATAATGTTCTATTGTTGTAACAAAGTGTCGGAGAGAACTCCATTTTCAAACTTTTTTTGTCACAAAAATGTCCCAATGTTCCATCCCCGCTTCCGGGTGCATCTACTTGAACATGCCTCAGGTGTTTCGTAATTAGAACTCTTGCGATCTGTTTGGATTCTCTAGTTTAAAGTTTAATTGGCTAAAGTTGAGGATTAAAATTTTAGATCACTTTACCTTATTTTTGTGATCTAAATTTTTTGTGAGGTTGACTAAACTTTAGACAAAACTTAGCTCTTTACCCCATAGCCCTGTTCGATCCTTGGAATTGAAATCTATTTTAATAATCACAATTTGAGCACGGAAGAAGAAACAGAGCACGGAGATCAATGAAATATATTTCTATCTTTCACTCCATAAATTTAAGACAAGTTTATTATCTAAACTTTAGGAAGTTATGGAATGTCACATTTCAACGAACTTTGTGATTCTTTCATAAATTCAATCTGAATGAATTTTATTCAAAACTACAACTTTTAATTGCAAAGCTGTTCATTAAGACTAGAGGACTGAAAACTCATACAAGTGGAAGGAATACAGAGAAAAATGAAATCCTAGGAAACTCGTCGTGTATTGAGACATCCTGTTAGTGAGCATCCTTTTCCTGACTAAAAAGTGCTGGTCGTGTGCGCGCATGTCATTATTGTTAGAAATTTAGGCATATATTTTATTTAATCTAGAAAAACAATAGCAGATTTATGACAACATATATGTGCACATGTGAACTACCAATATTCACAACAGTGATAACCATGACGAACATACTGACCTAAACATCGCAGATATCTTATTTAAACATAGAAACGGTAAGATCAGAGATATACCCAACGGAGGGACAAATCTCGAAGGCAATGGTGGCTTCATGCGCACTAGTCAACATAGTGCATAAGGCAATGGTGGCTTCATGCGCACTAGTCAACATAGTGCATTGCTCGAAATCACGGACCACGATCGATGCATAAAGGTATTCACAGTGCAGCCCCGCGAACGTCCACCAAAGAAGAAGACCACTACTGATCATCGGGAAGAAGACGAAGCAGATCGACAACGAGCAGTCGTGTTAGACATTCCCAAAAATCTGATCGCCCGGCATATCCAAGCAGGTGTCACAGATGCAGGCATGGTTCCGGAGGTCTGCTCTTCCAATCCTCCGTGTGCTTAGAAGATCAGAACGGGAAAGCTCGGGAGCAACTCAACAGCGAGAAGAGGGTGCAGCGTTCTATGTCTCGCACACGAGGTTGAAGGCAAGCACACCTTTCTTATGGACATGGGAGGTGAAAGACGAAGGGTAAAAGATGAACCTGGACGTCATGAAGCGTTCATCAATTACTAATAACCGCTATTATAAATGTAGGAGTTACTAGTAACTGCAATCATAACCATGAAAGATAGTATTAACTGAAGCCATCATGATAGGAGTTACTAATAATCGTAGTCATAACAACGACAGTTACAAGTTCATCCATCAACCGCAATCAAATCACCATTAATCAGCTCAAGTGGCACAATCAGCCTGCCCCGCACCATGTCATGACAGCGCAGCTCGACATGGCTCCATGCACGTATATGTGGCATGTCCTTAGCCTCTCTCAACTTATCGATAGGTGCACACGTAGTACACCTATTTAAATTGAGTCAATGTATACTTAAAATCTCATACAAGACTAAAACTATATTGCACCATAGCATTAAATATGGGCCAAGAATTTAGTTGACCTAATTAAATAAAATATGGGTGGAGCCCATATTAAATTTAATAATCCCCACCAAATTCTAGAACACATGTGAAATGCCCTCAATTCTATGTTATTTGATATATCAGTGTTACGATAGAGACTGTTAAGTTCAACATTCACCTAGAACAGAGGTTACACTTCTTCATAGCTGAACAATGGACTATGTCTTGAATTGATAATTTTGTGCGAAATAAGTTTCACCTAAGTATTTCATAGAGTACCTAACATGCATGTTGATATTATAATGGAGTTCAGAGATGCTACATTTTTACCTAGCACGTCTATTCATGAACCTATAATATCCCATGAGCAATTTATTCCGATAGAACACATGAAGGAACCCCATGTGCAAAATTGTGAGGATGATGACACTGTAGTTACTTGAAAGAGTAGGAGACAAAGGACTACAAAGTCTTTTGGTGATGACTACATTGTATACCTTGTGAATGACACACCAAGAAACATTGAAGAGACATATTCTTCTCTTGATGCTGACTTTTGGAAGGAAGTAGTACGAACTGAGATGATTCAATTATGTCTAATGAAACCTGAAAAATTGTTGTTTAAGAAAAAGCTTAGGCCTGGTGGTATTATTGAGAAGTACAAGACTAGGCTTGTAGCCAAGGGTTATACCTAGAAAGAAGGCAAATAGTTTTTTTATACTTATGAACTTGTTTCTCGATTGACCATAATTCGAGTGTTACTTTCTCCGGCAGCCTCACAAGGTCTTCTTGTTCATTAGATGGACGTTAAGACAGCTTGTAGCAAATGATCAAGAAGGCTTGGTATGTAAATTATTAAAGTTCTTATATGACCTCAAATAAGCACATAAGCAATGGCATGAGAGGTTCGACGATAGAACTTTAACATCTGCTAGCTTTTTTGAATGAAGCTGACAAATGTGTGTACTATCGTATGGCAAGGGCGAAGGTGTGATCTTGTGTTTGTATGTTGATGACATACTGATCTTTAGAGCCAGTCTTTATGTGATTACGGGGGTTAAGGACTTCTTGTCCAATAATTTTGAAATGACATATTTGAGAGAGGTTGATGTTATTCTTAATATCGAGCTACTTAGAGAAGGAAATAGTGGGATTACACTTCTGCAATCTCACTATGTGAAAAATATTTTGAGTCGATTTGGGTTTAGTGACTGCAAACTTGCTCCTATGCCTTATGATCCTAGTGTGCTATTAAGGAAAAATCAAAGAATAGCAAGGGATCAACTGAGATACTCCCAAATTCTTAGTTCGCTTATTGAAAGCCCAAGTTTAGTTTTGGTAATTAATGACACCAAGTTGCTAATGCTATTGTATCAAGTGTGATTAAGCTAGGCATAAGCAACATGTGATGGAGGTGGAAATGGCATGGAGAGATGGCCACAAGACCACATGATTTGGTGCATGAAATGATGAGCAAGATCATGGTGGAGACGCACATAATATGATGGACATGATGATCAAGTGGAAGAGAAGGATCTGAGAGCGCAAGGCAAAGGTATAACCATAGGATTTTCCTTTTGCCGGTCTAAGATGAGTAGAGAAGTGATTGACCGGGTTTAGGATACATAGCCGACTATCAAGAGGGGCAATCACGGTTAGCTCGGGAATCAAGTGCCACTAGATCATTGTCTTGAGCATATGCATTAGGATCTAGTTGAGAGCTAACATAACGCCTTGGAAAATATTTGTGAAAATGCTAACACACATGCACATGGTGTTTTTCACATGATGGTGTTGGCACTTTTGCGAAGGCGGGTAGTAAGGGGTTTTGGGGTTCGCTCTCCCTCCCGCCGAGCGTGCGAGCGCGGGATTCAGGCGTTTTCGAGGAAATGAAATGCCTATTTTTTATTGCGCCAGAAGTCGGAAAAGAAAACGGAGGCGAACGGCGATCACTGTGGTGACCGAACGCTGCACCGGGACGCGGTCTCGGTTTGACCGGACGCGTCCGGTCAGTTTCAACGCGGCGCGGGCACTAGGGTTTGTGACCGGACGCTGGTCTGGCCTGACCAGCGCGTCCGGTCAGTTCTCCTGTGCGCTGAAGTAGAGTGCGCGACCGGCGCGTCCGGTCCCTCACGGAACCGGAGCGTCCGGTCAGGCGTCCAGAAGGGTAGAGTGTTGATCGGACGCGCGGCGCGTCCGGTCACGTGCGATCGGACGCGTCCGGTCTCGACGGGAGCTTACTGGAACACGACCGGACGCTGGCACTGTTGCGTCCGGTCAATCGGTTGAGTGCGTCCGGTCAGGGCAACGGCTAGTTCTGACGCGCGCTGTTCACGCTTGTCCTGTAGTGACCGGACGCGTCCGGTCACCCTGACCGGAGCGTCCGGTCAGCGCGTTTTTCGCTGCGTCGTCTGTAACGGCTAGCTGCGTACCCCTTCGTTATAAATAGAGGATGTCCGGGGTTTGAGGGTAACTCTTGCACATTTTGAGACCTAGAGACATCCTTTGAGCTAGAGAATAACACCTTCACTCATCTCTTTGCATAGTTGCACATCTTGAGTGAGATTGAGTGAGATTTAAGTGCATTGCTTGAGAGTTGCATTCTAGAGGCACTTGATCTTCGAGTTGCTGCGGATTTCTTGTTACTCTTCCATGTTTCCCGACACGGTAGACGGCTTGGAGCAGCGGAGGTGATTGAGCTCGCAATTGGAGATTGTTGGAGCCCTCACCAAGTGTTGTAAGGGGTTCTTGATTCTTCCCCGTGGGAGTTCGCAAATTGGATACTCTAGTGGAGCTCGTGGCTTGGAGGATCCCCATCTTGTGTGCGGTTGTGCGGTGCCCGCCGAGGGCTCGACTCTTGATAGTCGATTAGCTCGCGAACCGACAAGTGGGTGTATCGCCACAACGGGGAGTAGCTTGCCGGGAAGCAAGTGAACTTCGGGATAAATTCTTGTGTCATTCTCTTCCCGAGGATTTCTCTTGTATGATTGATTGATTGGTACTTCTCATCTCTACACGGCGGTATAATCACTCAAAGCTCTTCTCTCGTATTACTTCTTGTATCTAGCTTGTTGTTGTTGTTGTGTTTAGTGGATAGCCTTGTACTAGACTTGTGTAGGTGGCTTGCTTAATTAGTTAGAGCTAGTGCATTTTGCTCCGCCACCTTTTGTACTAACTTGTGGTTAAGTAATTCTTGTAGAAGTTTTAATTAGGCTATTCACCCCCCCCCTCTAGCCTATTTGGACCTTACAAGTGGTATCGGAGCCGAGGCACCGTTTATTTGAGGCTTAACAACCTACGGTGAAAAAAAAGGCTCAATTAAGCTTGCACATCAACAACACCAAGAAGGCACCTCACTTTGATGGGACAAATTATGCTTATTGGAAGGTTAAGATGACCGCACACCTCAAGTAAATCAATAGAGAAGTGTGGAAGGTCACCGAAACAAAATTTGAGGTTGCTAATCCGGAAGCACCTACACCGGTGGAAGAAAAGAAGCTCCAATACAATGACATTGCCATTAGTGCTCTTCATGAGGAATTAGATGATAAGACATTTGAGCAAGTAAAGAACATAGAAGTTGCACATGATGCTTGGGCCAAGCTAGAAGAAACATTTGAGGGCACCGAAGGCACAAAGACCGCTAAAGCATATATCTTGCAAGAAAAATTTTCAAGCTTTAAGATGCAAGATGATGAGAGTGTACCGGAGATATTTCATAGATTGCAAGTCATTATCAATGAGCTCAAGGCACTTGGTGAGGAAGTCAAGGACAACCAATTCTCTATGAAGTTCTTGAGAAGCTTGCCCAAGAGGTTTGATACATTGATCATCGTGCTAGTGAGGACTATATTGAAGGATTCAACTCCTCAACAAATTTTTCAAGAAGTGATGACCGATGATTCATATAGAGAAGATGATGAGAAGGATGAGTTGGTCAAGAAGAAGAAGAAGGAAAATGAGAAGAAGGATGATGAGAAGAAGAAAAGTGTGGCATTCAAAGCCACCACATCCAAGGGCAAATCCAAGATTGAATCATCAAGTGATGAAGACTCAAGCTCTTGTGATAGTGATGACATTGATGAGAAGATGGCTCTCTTTGTCAAGCAATTTGGAAAATTCATGAAGAAGAAAGACTTTCGTGCAAGAAGGAGGAAGAACTCATTCAAGAAGAATGAGCATACCATGAGATGCTTTAGATGCCATAGCAAGGACCATCTCATTGCAAAGTGTTCTTATGATAGTGATGATGAAGATGCTATCAAGAAGGAGAGGAAGAAGCAAAAGAAGAAGCAAGAAAAGAAGAAGAGCTCTCACAAAAAGAAAAATGATTCTCATGTTGCTACATGGGATAGTGATGATTCCTCAAGTGATGATGAGGATCACAACAAGAGCAAGAAGAAGGGACATGCTAGCATTGCCATCCAAGAGAAGGTCTCCCTCTTCGACACTATCGTGCTTCATGGCTAAGGCCGCTAAGGTATCATCCGATGATGAGAGTGATCATGATAGCGATAGTGATGAAGAAGAATTCACTAAAGATGAACTAATCACTATGCTAGAAGATTGCACTCAACATTTTAAAGAATCTAGAAAGGAGTGCAAGGGCTTGCTTAAGGAAAAGAAAAACCTTATGCAAGAACTTGATGAGCTTAGGGCATTTTATGAGAGCCTAAAGGTAGACCATGAGAAGCTTCAAAAGTCTCACACTAAGCTTGAAGAAGCTCATTCCTCTCTAGTTGAAAAATATGAAAACATGCCAACTAATGTTGAGAAAGCTAAAACTTGCAACATAGGCATATCTTGTGATATAATTGATGAATCTTGTCATAAGCCTATTATTGTTGCTCCCACTAACCCTTCATGTACCTCATCTACATCATCCTCATCTAGTAGTGACGGTTTCACTTGTGACTCCACACTAATAGTTGAGAATGAAAATCTCAAGAAGGAGGTAAAAGAGCTCAATCACACCTTAGCCAAGACTAATGGTGGTGAGGACCGCTTGCTTATGTGCTTGGGTAGCCAAAGAGCTTCTCTCTACAAAGAGGGATTGGGCTATAACCCCAAGAAAGGCAAGGCCGCTTTTGCTCCTCACAAGACTCGTTTTGTGAAGAACTATGGTAGCTATTGCAAAAGTTGCAAGCAAGTTGGTCACATAGAGCAACATTGCATGAACAAGAAATCCAATGCTAATGTATCCTCAATTAAGTTTGATTCTTTCTATATACTTACCAAGGGTACAAATGGTGTTCATGCTAAGTTCATTGGTGCACCATGGATGGGCTCAAAGAAAGCCATTTGGGTACCAAAGAGCTTGGTCACTAACCTTGGAGGACCCAAACAAGTTTGGGTACCTAAAAAGAATTGATCTTATCTTGTAGGTCAATTACAAAGCTGAAGGAAGGCATTGGGTGCTTGATAGTGGGTGCACTCAACATATGACCGGGGATTCTTGTATGTTCAAATCTATTGATACAAGTCAAAATGGTGGTTTTGATGCTATCACTTTCGGCAACAATAAGAAAGGCAAGGTCAAGGGGCTTGGTAAAATTGCTATCTCAAATGACATGAGCATATCTAATGTGTTGCTAGTTGAGAGCTTGGATTTCAATCTTTTATCGGTGGCACAACTTTGTGATCTTGGCTTCAAGTGCATATTTGGTAGTGATGATGTTGAAGTCATAAGTTTTGATGGATCAAATTTGATATTCAAAGGATTTAGACATGGTAGCTTATACTTGGTTGACTTCAATGATAGTGAGACACAATTGACATCATGCTTGCTTAGCAAATCTAGTATGGGTTGGTTATGGCATAGAAGGCTTGGTCATGTTGGAATGAAACAATTGAACAAACTTTTGAGGCATGACTTAGTTAGAGGCTTGAAAGATGTAACTTTTGAAAAGGATAAACCATGTAGTGCTTGTCAAGCCGACAAACAAGTTGGAAATACACATCCTAGCAAGAGTGAAATGAGCACATCAAAGGCATTTGAGCTATTATACATGGACTTGTTTGGGCCAACAACATACACTAGTATTGGTGGAAACAAGTATGGCTTTGTGATTGTTGATGACTACACTAGATACACTTGGGTGTTCTTTCTCTATGACAAGAGTGATGTTTATGATCTATTCAAGTCTTTTGTCAAGAGAGTGCAAAATGAGTTTGAGACTACCATCAAGAAGATTAGAAGTGACAATGGTAGTGAGTTCAAGAACACAAGAATTGAAGATTTATGTGATGATCTTGGTATTGGACATCAATTCTCTCCAACATACACTCCTCAATCCAATGGTGTAGTTGAAAGGAAAAATAGAACTTTGATTGACATGGCTAGATCAATGCTTAGTGAATACAATGTGAGTCATTCATTTTGGAGTGAAGCCATCAACACGGCTTGCTATTGTAGCAACCGTCTTTATTGCCATGGGAAGCTTGAGAAGACACCATATGAGCTATTGAATGGAAGAAAGCCCAACATTGCATACTTTAGAGTGTTTGGTTGCAAATGCTATATTCTCAAGAAAGGCACTAGATTGAGCAAGTTTGAAAAGAAATGTGATGAAGGGTTCTTACTTGGTTATTCTACCACAAACAAAGCATATAGAGTTTGGAATCTCACAAATGGCACCTTGGAAGAAGTTCATGATGTTGAGTTTGATGAAACCCAAGGATCTCAAAATGAAGTTCAAAACCTTGATGATGTAAGAGGAGATCAATTGTCAAAAGCAATGAAGAACATGGACATTGGTGATATAAGACCAAGGCAAGTTGATGATGATGATATTCATGTGATCAATCAAAGTGTACAAATTGATACAAATCAAGCAAGCTCTAGTGGTACTCATGATGAAGCTCAAGTTCAAGGTCAAACAAGTGAAAGCAATCAATTCCCAATACTCCAACCTATTAGTATTGCAAGAGATCATCCATTGGACCAAATCATTGGTGGATTTCAAAGTGGTGTTCAAACTAGATCAAGATTAGCATCCTTTTGTGAGCACTACTCATTTGTGTCACTTGAAGAACCTAAGAAAATAGAAGATGCATTGAAAGATTCCGATTGGGTAAATGCCATGCATGAAGAGCTAAACAACTTCACTAGAAATCAAGTTTGGGAGCTTGTTGAGAGGCCAAAGAACTATAATGTAATTGGCACCAAATGGGTCTTTAGAAACAAGCAAGATCAAGATGGCATGGTTATAAGGAACAAAGCAAGATTAGTAGCACAAGGATACACTCAAGTTGAGGGTCTTGACTTTGGAGAAACATATGCACCGGTTGCAAGATTGGAGGCAATTAGAATCTTATTAGCATATGCTTGTGCACACAACATTAAGCTCTATCAAATGGATGTTAAGAGTGCATTTCTCAATGGTTACATCAATGAAAAAGTTTATGTTGAGCAACCTCCCGGTTTTGAAGATGACAAGAAGCCCAACCATGTTTACAAGCTCAAGAAGGCATTGTATGGTTTGAAGCAAGCACCTAGAGCATGGTATGAGAGGTTGAGGGACTTTCTTCTCTCTAAAGGGTTCAATATGGGAAAGGTTGACACCACTCTCTTCACCAAGAAGCTTGGAAATGACTTGTTTGTGTTGCAAATCTATGTGGATGATATCATTTTTTGGATCAACTAACCAAGACTTTTGTGAAGAGTTTGGAAATATGATGGCAAAAGAGTTTGAGATGTCTATGATTGGAGAGCTTAGTTACTTCCTTGGACTTCAAATCAAGCAAATGAAGAATGGCACTTTTGTAAGTCAAGGCAAGTACATCAAGGACATGATCAAGAAGTTTGGATTGCAAGATGCTAAGCCAATGAGTACACCAATGAGCACAAATGATCAATTGGGTATTGATGCTAGTGGCAACATGGTAGATCAAAAGTAATACCGGTCTATGATTGGAAGTTTGCTATATGTCACCGCTTCTAGACCGGATGTGATGTTTAGTGTGTGCAAATGTGCAAGATATCAAGCTTCACCTAGAGAGAGTCACTTGAAAGCAACCAAGAGAATATTGAGATATCTTAAGGGCACTCATGATATTGGATTATGGTATCCCAAGGGATCTAATTTTGAGTTGATTGGATATTCGGATTCCGACTATGGTGGATGCAAGATTGATAGAATGAGCACAAGTGGAACTTGTCAATTGCTTGGAAGGTCTCTTGTTTCATGGTCATCAAAGAAACAAAATAGTGTTGCACTATCTACTGCCGAGGCCGAATACATTAGTGCCGGTAGTTGTTGTGCACAATTGCTTTGGATGAAGGCCACCTTGAATGATTTTGGAATAAAATTCAAGAATGTTCTATTGTTTTGTGACAATGAAAGTGCAATCAAGATGACACAAAATCCGGTTCAACATTCAAGAACGAAACACATTGACATAAGGCATCACTTCATAAGAGACCATCAACAAAAGGGTGATATTAGCATTGAAAGCATTGGCACCGAAGATCAATTAGCCGACATATTCACAAAGCCACTTGATGAAAAAAGATTTTACAAGTTGAAGAATGAATTGAACATACTTGACTTCTCCAACTTGAAATGAGTGCACCCCCACATTCTTATATGACATGCCTCCCCTTCGACAATGCAAGGTAAAGTTGTTTGGCATATCATTCATACTTTGCTAAGGACATGTTTAGAACATATAGACATATTTGCATGACAAATAGGCTCATTCATGAAAATCAAATGATTTTGGTGTATATATGGTACCACTATTGCTTCTATGTTTGATTGATCTAGTGGTAGCATGTGACATGTTTGTGGGCTTGTAAACCTAGTGTTGAATTTAGAAAATGAGCTCATGATGTGTAATTCAACATGATCAAGATAACCCTTATACTTCATGAGGTGTGAAGAAGCTTGTCCTTGGTTCAAACCGAATTACATATTCTAGGCAAGTGATCTAGATTGAACCATAATTTGGACTCCCTCATATTAATTGACTTAACTCTCACTAAAATTGACACCTTTTAGGTGATTGTTGACAAAGGGGGAGAGAAAAGTCACAAAGAGAGAAAAGTCACAAAGATAAAAAAAGTTAAGTTGCAAAGGGGGAGAGAATGACATTGGAAAGGGATCAATTAAAAATTGAGAACACAAGTAGGGGGAGCAAGCTCATGAATTGTTTGTTGCATTTGTATGTGCATTAACATGATGAATTGTTGCATTGCAAAGTTTAAATTCATATTCATGTTTGTATGGTGATTGTTAGAAATAGAACTTGAATGATGATTTGTTAAGAGTAGCTTTACAAGTAGTATCTAGACACCTTTGCTTTTAATGTTGATCTCACGAGGTATTTTAGTGTTTGTGATCTTTACAAGTGATGAATTACAAGTGGTGTCTAGCTACATTGATGCTAAGGATGGTATATAAAGGCAACTCCGATTGGTATCACGCTTCAAAGG
Source organism: Saccharum spontaneum (assembly GCA_022457205.1). Lineage (NCBI taxonomy): Eukaryota > Viridiplantae > Streptophyta > Magnoliopsida > Poales > Poaceae > Saccharum > Saccharum spontaneum. Next base: position 51,824,881 of record CM039585.1, on the reverse strand, counting down.
TCCATTCTATATACCTTAGCATCAATTTGATAGTAGTAACTCTCCCAAAATTCAAATCCATACATATGTGCACAATTGAACCAAACTCATGGAAGCACATATGTAGGGGGAGCTAATACTATCGAAATTGAAAATTGATTTCACTTCATATCTTTGTGATGGTTGTCATCAATTACCAAAAAGGGGGAGATTGAAAGCCCAAGTTTAGTTTTGGTAATTAATGACACCAAGTTGCTAATGCTATTGTATCAAGTGTGATTAAGCTAGGCATAAGCAACATGTGATGGAGGTGGAAATGGCATGGAGAGATGGCCACAAGACCACATGATTTGGTGCATGAAATGATGAGCAAGATCATGGTGGAGACGCACATAATATGATGGACATGATGATCAAGTGGAAGAGAAGGATCTGAGAGCGCAAGGCAAAGGTATAACCATAGGATTTTCCTTTTGCCGGTCTAAGATGAGTAGAGAAGTGATTGACCGGGTTTAGGATACATAGCCGACTATCAAGAGGGGCAATCACGGTTAGCTCGGGAATCAAGTGCCACTAGATCATTGTCTTGAGCATATGCATTAGGATCTAGTTGAGAGCTAACATAACGCCTTGGAAAATATTTGTGAAAATGCTAACACACATGCACATGGTGTTTTTCACATGATGGTGTTGGCACTTTTGCGAAGGCGGTAGTAAGGGGTTTGTGGTTCGCTCTCCCTCCCGCCGAGCGTGCGAGCGCGGGATTCAGGCGTTTTCGAGGAAATGAAATGCCTATTTTTTATTGCGCCAGAAGTCGGAAAAGAAACAGAGGCGAACGGCGATCACTGTGGTGACCGAACGCTGCACCGGACGCGGTCTCGGTTTGACCGGACGCGTCCGGTCAGTTCAACGCGGCGCGGGCACTAGGGTTTGTGACCGGACGCTGGTCTGGCCTGACCAGCGCGTCCGGTCAGTTCTCCTGTGCGCTGAAGTAGAGTGCGCGACCGGCGCGTCCGGTCCCTCACGGAACCGGAGCGTCCGGTCAGGCGTCCAGAAGGGTAGAGTGTTGATCGGACGCGCGGCGCGTCCGGTCACGTGCGATCGGACGCGTCCGGTCTCGACGGGAGCTTACTGGAACGCGACCGGACGTTGGCACTGTCGCGTCCGGTCAATCGGTTGAGTGCGTCCGGTCAGGGCAACAGCTAGTTCTGACACGCGCTGTTCACGCTTGTCCTGTAGTGACCGGACGCGTCCGGTCACCCTGACCGGAGCGTCCGGTCAGCGTGTTTTTCGCTGCGTCGTCTGTAACGGCTAGCTGCGTACCCCTTTGTTATAAATAGAGGATGTCCGGGGTTTGAGGGTAACTCTTGCACATTTTGAGACCTAGAGACATCCTTTGAGCTAGAGAACAACCCCTCCACTCATCTCTTTGCATAGTTGCACATCTTGAGTGAGATTGAGTGAGATTTAAGTGCATTGCTTGAGAGTTGCATTCTAGAGGCACTTGATCTTCGAGTTGCTGTGGATTTCTTGTTACTCTTCCGTGTTTCCCGACATGGTAGACGGCTTGGAGCAGCGGAGGTGATTGAGCTCGCAATTGGAGATTGTTGGAGCCCTCACCAAGTGTTGTAAGGGGTTCTTGATCCTTCCCCGCGGGAGTTCGCAAATTGGATACTCTAGTGGAGCTCGTGGCTTGGAGGATCCCATCTTGTGTGCGGTTGTGCGGTGCCCGCCGAGGGCTCGACTCTTGATAGTCGATTAGCTCGCGAACCGACAAGTGGGTGTATCGCCACAACGGGGAGTAGCTTGCCGGGAAGCAAGTGAACCTCGGGATAAATTCTTGTGTCATTCTCTTCCCGAGGATTTCTCTTGTGTGATTGATTGATTGGTACTTCTCATCTCTACACGGCGGTATAATCACTCAAAGCTCTTCTCTCGTATTACTTCTTGTATCTAGCTTGTTGTTGTTGTTGTGTTTAGTGGATAGCCTTGTACTAGACTTGTGTAGGTGGCTTGCTTAATTAGTTAAAGCTAGTGCATTTTGCTCCGCCACCTTTTGTACTAACTTGTGGTTAAGTAATTCTTGTAGAAGTTTTAATTAGGCTATTCACCCCCCCTCTAGCCTATTTGGACCTTACACTTATATATCGAACTAGCGCAATAAGGCCTGAAATCTCGATTGCTATGAGCAAACTTAGACTGTTTGTGTCAAATTCGGAAGATGGTCATTGGCGTGCTCTTGAGAAAATAATGCGTTATCTAAAGGCACTATGAGCTATTGAATTCACTATGCTGGGTACCCAAGGTTACTTAAAGGCTAGGACTCCAATTGGATATCTGAAGCTGATGAGATATATGGCATAAGTGGATATGTGTTTACACTTGGAGGTGGAGTTATTTGATGAAAGTCTTGCAGGCGGACCGTCTTAACGAGGTCAATTATAGAAGCAGAACTCATAGCATTGGATACCACCACTGTTGAGGCTGAGTGGCTTCATGAGCTCCTCATAGACGGTAGTTGAAAAACCTATACCAATTATTTCTAAGAATTGTGATAATAGAGTGTGGTAATCAAAATAAACAGTTCTAAGGATAATATGAAGTCAACAAGGCATGTAAAGAGGCGGTTGAAGCCTATCAAAAAATTGAGAAACTCTGGAGGGATAGCATTAGATTATGTTCATATGTCTAAAAATCTTTAGATCAATTTACTAAGGGTTTGTCATGTAATGTGATAGATAGTGCATTGAGTGAGAGATGAGCTTGAGACCCCACGTGAAATCTATCATAGTGGTGACTTGTCCTGTGTGACCGAAGATCCCATGAAGTAGATGGTGAAACAAGCTAGCGGTAGATTGTGAGGAAAGACCCTTAACAAGGTCCATATCGTCTGCGATGCATGTCTTTCTTTTTCTGTAAGGCAGATTGGTTTTTACCTTAATGTGTTCCAAATGGCTCGATAAAGCAAAGATGTTACTTTATAGAACGTCTTTGAGGAACACACCTATACGAGTTTGACTGCTAGTCACAATCTATGAGATTGGATCGTCTCTAGATACTTATGAGAAGCTCAGAAGTTTGACTTATATGCTCTAACTAGAGGGAATGTTTTAGCCAACCTAGTATTAGTAATATTCTTCAAAGTGAGGAATTTTAGCCAACCCAGTATAAGTAATATTCTTCAAAGTGAGGAATTTTCTCTATAGAATGAAAATCTATGGCCTAGCCTTCACTGGTTCGATCATAGGTCATGGCAATGGCAACGATGGTGCTTGTGTCATGTCCTTCGTGGAGACGTTGATTTTAGAGAGCCTTCATCTCGTCATGTTGGTGGATAGAATAAAGACTAGGTTATGTGTTGTAGCTTACTGTGACAAGATGTATTGGCATATCTTTTTTTATTGTCCTAGGCTGTGTACACCCTAGTTGTGTAGAGACTGAAAGTGATTTTAGTGCTATTGTATCTTTTTGATATAATAAACGGTTTCGTTATAAAAACATAAATTTGTTAATAAAATTAGAAAAATTTGCCTTGGTACAACACTAAAATTACCTACGTACGCCTTACACGGATGGAGTGACCATTGGAAGTAAGATATAGACTACAGCGAATAAATGTCGTTACTTCTCTGTCATGGCATAAAGGCTCCAAGCTCACTTGGTGCTACTCCATTGCCGCACTCTGTTACCAGCTTTCAGTGCCTGCAAAACCGAAAGACAGGGAGTCATCGGAACACAAGATCAATCATGTAGTGCGAAATGAGTTTATGCAAATAATGTTGAAGAGAAAAAAACAGAACCTCCTTATTCCAATCGCATCGAAGGGTGATCAGTGCCAGAATTAGAGTCTGCATTGTTGTGCCACTAATCATTCCGGCCCAGATGCCCTGCACAAATTGCAGACTAAATAAGTATATAGAACACATAAATCCCATGCTGTTCTCAACAATATATTCTGTAGTTGTACAGATGCATACAGGGACGCCATAGTTGAAACACCATCCTAGCAGAACACCAAGAGGAACGCCAATCAAGTAGTAACTCCCAACGTTCACATAAGCAACTAGAGCTTGCCACCCTGAACCAATAGCAACTCCTGCAATTGTAACAAGAATAGAAAAATGATGGTAATCTTCCTAAGGAAAATTAACGCCAAGGGAAAACCCATAAATAAACTACTCTAAATCAAGCGTTACGCCACCATGTGTATATGTCTTATTTCGGAGGGCATACCAGAGAGCACAGGTTGGATCCCATTCAGAAGGATGGTGAGGGCCAGCAGAACGGAAATGTTATCCACTGCATCTATCACAGCCCCACTTGATGAGAAGATCACAGCCAGCTTGTTGTGGAAAATCAGTGCCAGAAAACTAGCGAAGAGGCTGGTCAGAAAGGATATTGCTGTTGATACGATTGTCGCAAATCTTGCACCGTTTCCATTGGCCGCCCCGAGTTCATTGGCTACTCTCACCCTTGTAAACAATAAGGAAGGAACTGTTTAACTCTTTGCGAGTGCTGTTAGATAGATAGTATTACAGTTATGTCATTTAGTTGCTTACCCAGTGCCTTCTAAGAATCCCATATGAATCATCATCTCCCATCCAGTCAAACTCATACTGTTCAAGCGAAGGAAAAATGAAGAAACAGTAAAATGCACTCTGTGAGATCAACCAGTTTGAGATTTCTTGGTAAATAAAAAGGCGGCACGAGATTGTCGACCTACCAGATAGACAGTGCATCCACGGCTAGCTCTGCACTCTTCATGTAAGCAGTGAGGAAAATCAATATCCGGTAGTACCAATTCTCCAAGCACACCATGACACCCGAGGACGCAGACAACGTAACAAACTCCTTCAAGTCCACGAACGCCGACGCAGAGAAGCCACTCCACGTCTCCGGGCACCCGCCGCCGAGGGCGTACGAGAGCAGCAGCGCTGCCAAGACCACCCAGGAGAGGTTGAACGCCATGGCCACACCAAAGATCCCGAGCCCGAGATAATTCACCAGGAGCCAGGTGGCGGCGACGTGCACGGCGAACACCACCGCCGTGGCAACCGCGGGGACCCAGTTCTTGCGCTGGCACTGCAGGAACGTCATGACTGGCAGATGGATGGCGTACATGAAGTGCGACGGCAGGAAGTACATGCTGACCGAGCCCGCTGCGCGCGACAGCTCGGCGGGCTGGCCGAACGCGGCGAGCAGCTGCCCGCTGAAGACGTAGACCGGAGCGAGCAGCGCAGCGAAGGCCAAGAGAACGAGCCACGAGCGCTGCAGGTAGATGCCCAGCATGTGGTACTGCTTTGCCCCGTACGCCTGGCCGCACAGCGTCTCCGTTGCACTCGCCATGCCAAGCTGACAGAGCACTCCAGTTAGTGGGGCAAATTCCTCTATCAAAAATTCAATTGTGTAGTAGTGTTTTTATTAAAAAAATAGAGTGCTTAAAGTTATACTTTTAATTTCGATATATCATAAAATTTAAACGTATAAATTTATCTAAACTAACAACTTACATAAATTATTTTGTATGATTTATGGATATTTTAAAAAATCACAATAGCATATTTAGTAATTCAGATGTAGATTCCAGGGGATATTTTTAGTTCAAGTTCAGGAATAGCATAACCGTGCAGTTTAAATGCAAATTGAAGGGGTTACGTAGATTATTTATCATAATGGCTGGGTAGGTAATTTAGATGGTCATTTTAGATTAGGTTTTATAGTGAGAAAGGTAAATAAATTGGATACAAATTTGTTGGGTTATTTTATTTGTTTGTCATGATGGCAGATGTGGTAACTTTTACAAAATAGAAGAGATCCCATAGTAGTTATTATTATCATTGATGCGTTGAGGAGAATTTAGGTGCTATCTTCTTCTTAGTAAGATATCATCTAGTTACTTCTAGGTTGGTCTGGTTTTTTAATTACTATATTATTGATGGTTTACTGAATTGATGACCGGATCTCTAATTTTTGTGAGAATTTCTAGGTCTTATTTGTTTGCTTCATCTTGCGAGCATTAATGTGGAGACTCTACAGGGGCCTCCAATTAGTAATTGCAATAGTGATGAAAATATTCATCTAAGACTGTGCACAGTTAAATGCGATAAACCTTTTTTACCAAAGGAAATGTGACGGATTGCAAATAATGCATGGTGTGCTTTTTGCATTTTCAATCCACTCTTCGAATTGAATACCCAAGAATTGCAAAGTTAAATGTGATAAACATTTTTTACCTTTTATGGATTAGAAATAATGCATTGTGTACTTTTTGCATTTTCAATTCACTATTGGAATTCAGTACCCAAGATGTTGGATTCCTACTTTTTTTTTCCTACTGCTCCTACGTTTTTTTACATACAGCCATAAAATCCATCCTTGTAGAAACTACAGAGATTGTTGGCACAACTGCGTCGTTATGTAGTTCGACGACGATAACACTCTGAATCCTATGGAACAGTGAGTCAATGGTATGTAATGTTCTCTCTTCTAGTCCATTCACCAAAAAAAAAAGGCATGCTCTGCCCAGAGAAGGCGATGCCTTCATTGGATGCTGGAGTAGTGGAGGTCAATGGTGGATAGATTTCGATCTCACACATTACAACGAGAGAGCAGATATAGCTAGGCAGCAAGGGAAGCGTCTGTAATCTGTATGCACATACCAGCATGGCAAAGTTGAAGCCGTCTACTACGGTGTTGGCGATGGAGAAGGCGGCGAGATCGAGGTCGCCGAGGTGGCCGGCGAAGGACTGGCTGACGAGGTTCATGGAGGAGAACACCAGGTTCATGAAGACGGCCGGGCCGACCACCTCCCCCAGCTTCTTGGACTCCTCCCACACCTCCCTCGCCAGGCGTCCCTGGAACTGGATCTTGCCTCCTCCCTTCTTCTCCGGCGGCGGCCGCGGGAGCTTCAGGAGGAGCGGGACATCGCTCTGACTCTCCATGCTCGATCGGCGAGTCGTCTCCACGCAATTTGTGAAGCCAGCCCAGCTACCTAGGTGACGCCGTGAGCCCGTGTTTATTCTGGAGGGATTGCACTGCACGGCCAAGCAACTAACTAAGCGCATGTACCATGCATAGACAGGCTGTTGTGTTTAAGTGTTTAAAAATCACACACGAATGGCTTGTGTTGTGGATTGTTAAGAACTGTCTAATGCACGCAACCAAGGCCAAGTATGACACTACTCAGAAAACTTAACCGTGGCGGGCAAAAGAGCTTAACCGAGGCGGACAAGTCAACCGCCTCGGTGGAAAGGTCGCGGTTAATCGTGGCCTTATCCAAGGCGGTCCAAATACCCACATCGATTAATCAAATAAAAAAACAAAAAAAGGAAAAAGCCTGTAGCCCAAACTAGGCCTGGATCCGTTGCCGCGTCACGTGCGTCCGCTTGCGCGCTAGAGCCGCGTCGAGCCCGCGTCCTCCCTGCCAGATCCGCCGCCAGTGCGCTCGTGCTCGCTGGATCCGTCGCCAGCGGACTCCTCCACGCCGGATTCGCCGCTAGGGAACTACCAAGGCGGGCAACCGGCTTGCCCGCCTCCGAGGCCAATTTGGAAATGTCTCGCAAAAGATTTTGTGTAGTAGTGTGAATAAGATCTTTGTATTGCTTCTTTGATACAAATGAGATTAGTATAGGAAAATTTAACTATAATATTTTTTTTAAATCATCAATACTCCCTCCATCACAAAATAAGTGTCCTTCTCGCTTCCTAAGCAGTCAAACGTTTTTACTTTGACCAAATATATATAAGAAAATACTAAAATTTATAGTACATAATTAGTATCATTAGGTAGATCGTTCAATCTATTTTTATATTAAACTTATTTGGACACACAATTGTTGCTAATATTTTTCTATAACTCTATTTAAACTTAAGAAAGTTTGACTGGCATTAATACCATAACGACACTTATAATAAATATATTAATTTAATATAATAGCATTTTAATAAATTATTAAATAAAATATAATGCAATTACATATTCTAGTATAACTTTTTGTGGTCACAATATATATATACTAATAAACAAAAAAGTGACATGCCTATCATGTTCATCCACTCGTTTCGTTATCCCTTGTGTTGTCTTTTCTCATCGCTTCTCTTTCAGATCCACTCGTTCTTTATCACCTCGCTTATCTCCTCAGAGAGCTGGACGCATCTTCCACGGAACCGGATGAAGCAGTACGTACGTGCACCCGATCTTCTTCCACCCCAGGTTGGACGCCGACGTGCAGTGCTCTGGTGGCAGGTCCACTGCACATCGACGAGACGACCGGCGGGCTGCTACTGCTGCATATCCGATTTATCATCATCCTTCATTTCCCTCTCTTGCGCTCGCACTTGATCTTGCGCCGATGATGCTCACTTATACAAAGGTGGTGGAAGTCGTTGTGTACTCTGGGAGCACACGAGTCGCCGAGTCAGGCTCGTCGCACGACGGGAGGCGTTTTTTTCTGGTCGTTTAGCGAGGAAACTCTGGTTAATTTAACCAAAATAGACGGCAAAACAACGGCGTTACGTGCCGTAATAATGCTCGATGTACAACGCATTTGTTTTTGTCAGCACGCGTGACGCGCGTTGAGCCATATTAGGCTATCCGCACTCGTTCATCTCTAAACCCTACCTCTAAAGGAATATTCTGTCCTGGTCAGCGATAATTTTCACCACTATATCAACTTCTCCCGCACCCATCCATACTCTATACCATACTTTATATCAACAACCATCTCATATCCTCTCTTTTTCTCTCTCCTCTCTCCTCTCTCCTCTCTCATCTCTCTTTCTCTCTCCTCCTTCCCATTTACAGGTGTGCACAGCCGAACGCTTGCTGTGGCGCGTTACTGTAGCATACGCTACTGTAGCGTCGCATTTACAGTCCCGCGGTGCAGGCGCTCAAACGCTACATGTAACGTTCAGGCGTCTTTCCCGTCCCGCGGTGCGGACAGCCTTATACACGTGGACTAGACAGCCATATTATACACGTATAATTTAATTTAACACTGGAAGATACCGTGGACTAGACGGCGAGGTGCAGGTGCAGCACGTTGAGCAAATTAATTCACGTAGCGTGCGTGCAGCAACATGCACGTTGCCACATGTCACTGGCATGCTCGGCGCCGAGTATGCTACCGGGGCACGAGAACTACGCGTGGTTCCTGCGGCCTGGCACTAGCAGCAGGCGGCACGTCGTCCCCAGTCCCAGTGTGCGGCGGCGTCCGCGTTTCAGCACACCTCGTCTAAAACCCTTGCTTTCCTTATGGTCCGGGCGTCCGGCCTTCTTCCCGTTGCGGGAACGTGAACCGTGGACGTGGAGGCTACCGATCAGCCAGATCCCGGCTCAGAGCTCCTGTCCCCGCACACAAGAAGGGGATCTCCGTACTCGAGCCGGCGTCCTGATCGACAGCACCAACCACGTGTCACCGCCCGGTCGGTCACTCCCGTCATTGTACGTTCTGAGAGTCGTCCTGTGCTCGTGACCGAATACCGATCGTGCTTAGGCCTATTTAATTTTTGGGCCAGGGTTTAAAAATTCCAGTGAAAAAACAAACCGAGCCGCTGAGCCCCCCCCCCCCCCCCCCCCCCACCACCACCAATAGCAAAGCTTTTTTTTTTTACTTGCTTGCCTTTCATAAAATCAACCGGCCCAAGCCTCTGACAGTGTCAGGTCGGACACACACTCGCCACATCTCTATACGGTGTGTGTCCGAAACTGGTTTCGTCAAAATATGTGCTACTTTATTACAAGATCTATTAACATAAGAAAAAGAAAAAAACATGAAAGGCAAGTCTTATAGCATCTATTTTTTTCAGCAACAGGTCAACTATGGAGCATTGCGTATCCTTCTTGTTCCATAAATTGATAAGCTCCAGGCAATCAGTCTCAAGCATCACCTTTTGCATACCAATTCTTGCCAAGTTCAGGCCATCCCTACAGGCTATGGCTTCCATCGTGCAGGCATCAAGAGTCAAGACCCCTGACATACCACTGCGCTTGCGCCGCTCTGAACAACCCTTGGTGGTCTCGAATAACACATGCCGACGCCCCCACAAGAATCATTCATATGAAAAGCAGCGTCAATGTTGACCTTATGCCATCCCGGTGCTGGGTTTCTCCACCTCTGCATCTCTTGCGCTAGTCCCTTGGATATCAGCTGATGGGTCAAATTCCAGAGATCAAAAGCAGTATCCTTCACCCAGTCTACAGCTTTCTGCAAACTGATCAAATGTTCATCATGGCGCCTTTTGTTTATTCTCATCCACAGTGCCCACACACCACACAAAAACATTGCTAAATCCTTCTCTTGACACACTCTAGATATAATGTCTGTTGCCCAAGTTAGCGGGTTCAGTTTGGGTATTTTCACTCCTATCCCCACCCTTACCTGGTACCAAAATTCCTTAGCAATGGAACATTCCAGTAAAACATGGCAATTGATTCTTCTGGAGCCCCACACACTTCACAGAATGGAACCGGCTCAATATGCCGTTTCCAGAGAATATGTCTTGCCGGTAAGAATTCGTGAATCACTCGCCACCAAAAAGACTTTTACCTTCGGAGGGATCGGCAGTCTCCAAATTATTTTCCATGGACCATCAGAGGAGGAATTAGGCGCTTGATCAGTTGATCCCCAACGGGTTTAGACTTCTTTTTATACAACAGTTTGTATGCTGAGCGCACAGAATAAATCCCCGACCTCTCAGGCTCCCAGGCCCAGTAATCATGCCCATTCCGTCCTCTTGGTTGGCATAGTATAGCTTCAGCATCAATAGGGAAAAAGTGCTCCCTAATCAACACCTCATTCCACTCCCCAGATTCTATGAGCAGTTTAGAAACCTCCATCAGTCCCTGCCCGTCCATTGGCGTGATCGGGCACCCATCAAAATGGTTGGAGAGCCATTTGTCAGTCCAAATTTCTTTCGATACACCATCTACCACTCTTCTGACCAAACCGGTCTGCAAGGCTTCCCTTCTGGCCAGTATTGCCCGCCAAGTGCTGCTCGCATGTTTCTTCCTCCTTGCATGCATGAAGTCTGAATCATGGAAATAGCAACCCTTTAGCACTCGTGCGCAAAGAGAATCGGCCCAAATTAAGAGGCGCCAACCCTGCTTCCCGAGCATAGCAAGATTGAAGCATCTTAGATCACGAAAGCCCATTCCACCTTTGTTTTTTGGCTTCGTCAAATTGTCCCATTTCATCCGGTGCATATGGCGATTGTCCGCCGAACTGCCCCACCAGTAATTTGCTATGGCGGATTGAAAGGTCTCGATGGCTAGAGGGGGTGAATAGCCTATTAAAAATTCCTACAAAGTATGCTAAACAAGTTTATCAATATAACAAATAGCGTGATGCAAGTTTTGCTTAACCTAAAGGGTGTTGCAAGCCACCTATCCAAATGACAATTCTAATATATTTCACTCAACCGCACAAGTCAAACCGCAAGAGGTAACCTAAAAAGCTACTCTACTCTAACTACTAAGCACTAGAGAAAACAACTAAGTACTTGAAAAGTAATGCAAAAGTAGGGTAAGAAATATTTCACCGAGGGACGATGAATTGAGCCAACCAATCAATCATTCCAAGTGATGATATTCAAGATAACCAATCCACCGAGACAAATCAATCACAATCAATGAAGTGAAGACACGATGATTTATCCCGAGGTTCACGTGCTTGCCGGCACGCTAGTCCCCGTTGTGTCCCCCTCAACCACGTGGTTCGGTAGCTAATCGGTCACACATCGAGCCTCCCAAAAGGCGCCACAAGAACCTACCAAATGGCTAGGAGTTACAATGACACGAGTAATATACTAATACTACTTTGCGGCACTCCGCTGGGGAAGGTGCAAAGCCCTCACAAGATCACGGGAGGTGGCCAAGAACAATCACCAACGCTTGCCACGCCTCCAAGCTGCTCGAAGCCGTCTAGGTGGCGGTAACCACCAAGAGTAACAAGAAAACCGTAGAAAATCAATCCCCCAAGTGCCTCTAGATGCAAATCAATGATCGATGCACTTGAATCACTCAATCTCACTTAAGAATCGCAATAGAGTGCAAATGAGATGAGTTGGGATGAGAGGGGATGTTTTGGCTCAGCTCAATATGCTCACAAGTATGTCAAATGTCCAAGAGAGTCTTCTAGGAGTCAGCCAACAAGTATATATAGGAGCCCCCCAAAGAATAGAGCTGTTGGCTCACGAAATAGCCACACTCGGGGTGACCGGACGCGCACAGCGTCCGGTCGCTCCACCGCGACCTCCCCGATGAACGCCACTTGTCTCACTTTGAATTTCATTCGTTCGATCGTAACGGTCACTTAAAAGTACTCGCTCACGCACTAGAGTGACCGGACGCGCAGCTTGAATTGACAGGACGCGTCGATCACACAACGCCTGCGCTCGCGAAGCACTGACCGGACGCGCTGCAGAACTGACCGGACGCGTTACACCCAGCGTCCGGTTTGAGTCCAGTAAGCACCCACCACGGCTGGACGCGTCCGGTCGACCGTGACTAGACTCGCCACCACGTCCGGTTAGCTCTTCGCTGATGCTGCTCCACGCCATGTTGACCGGACGCGCCGGTCCCGTAGGCGTCAGACACTTCGGTTAGAAACCCTAGCTGCCCCTCGCGCTGCTCGCTAACACTGACCGGACGCGTCCGGTTACGCTGAGACCGCGTCCGGTTCAGCGTCCGGTCACCTTTGTGACCTTTGTTCGCCTCCGTTTCTTCGCGTCCAGTGCAGTGGAAAATAGGCGTTTCATTTCCTGAAAAGTGCCGAATCCTGCCTCGCAAGCTCAGCAGGAGGAAAAGAGGACCCCAAACCCTCTCTACCGCTCAAACTCCATCGCCAACGCAAATGTGCTAACACCACTAAGTGATCATCGTCATGTGCAAGAGTGTTAGCATTTTCACAATCATTTTTCAAAGCGTTATTAGCTCTATCAAAATGCATATGCTCAATGAAATGCCACCTAGAGGCACATGTAGGACTAGAATTGATACGATAATTTCTCTCTTTATAGTACGGCTATCTAACCTATAATGTAACCAACCCACTAGGTGTCTTGGTTACCAAAGTACAACCCCTAACATATATCTTTTTCTTGACCAACATAGGGTTGCATGCTACTGGACAGACAGGCTTTGTCGAGTGCCAAAAGCACTCGGCAAAGACCTGTTTACTCTCGGCAAAGGCTTTGCCGAGAGCCCTCTCGGCAAAGGGCTGCCAGCAAAGCGGCGTCCGACAAAGAGGCCTTTGCCGAGAGCCTTCTTTCGGGCACTCAGCAAAGCCTTTGCCGAGGGCCACGGCGGCTCTCGGCAAACAAAAGTAGCCGTTAGGAGCTTTCCGCCGTTACTGGCCCTTTGCCGAGAGGCAATTTTTCAAATTTTTTTACTTAATTTCTTTGCCGAGAGCCTAGATGTCCGGCTCTCGGCAAAAAAAAATTCTTTTTTTACTTAATTTCTTTGCCGAGAGCCCAGGTGCTCGGCTCTCGGCAAAGATTTTTTTTCTTTTTTTACTTAATTTCTTTGCCGAGAGCCCAAGTGCTCGGCTCTCGGCAAAGATTTTTTTCTTTTTTTTTTACTTAATTTCTATGCCGAGAGCCCAGGTGCCCGGCTCTCGACAAAGATTTTTTCCTTTTTTTTAATAATTTCTTTGCTGAGAGCTCCGGTGTAGGCTCTCGGCAAAGATTTTTTTCTTTTTTTGAATAATTTCTTTGCCAAGAGCCCCAGCACCTGACCCTCGGCAAAGATTTTGGTTTTTCTTTTTTTAATTTCTTTGCCAAGAGCCCCGGCGCCTGACCCTCGGCAAAGAATTTAATTTTTTTTTGTTTTCACATCCATTTTTTTGATAGCATGTTACAATACTAATATTTTAATTTTAAAATTTGACACTTTTTTTAATGCTTTTTACTATATATTTTGAGTTTAGTTCATTTATTTATATTTCTCCGAAAAATGCAAGTTTGAACTGCAGTTTCATACAATAGTGAAACTTAGCGATTCAAAAAATGATATTGATTGTATTTTGAGACCAAATACAGGAGCACTCATGAAATTTCAAACATCTTGCACACGGAACATGGCGATAAACTTTGCGATAAAGTGTATTTTAATTATATAAAATGCAAACAACTTCCGAAAATCATGAAACTTGACGGCATGTCTTAAAATCACATGTGGAGGCTAGGATAAAAATTTAAAAATGTTTCTCGCACATTGCCCCGTACGAGGGTTAGAAACCTAGACATCTCCTTTGTTGATCACTGTTATTGCATGTGAGATGTCTAGGTTTATAACCAGCTTAGTTTGCAACATGCGCGAAACGTTTTCAAATTTTTATCCTAGCCTCCACATGTGTTTTCAAGACGTGCCGTCAAGTTTCTTGATTTTCGGAAGTTGTTTGTTTTTTATATAATTAAAATACACTTCATTGCAAAGTTTACCGCCATGTTCCGTGCGCGAGATGTTTGAAATTTCATGAGTGCTCCTAGAATTGGTCTCAAAATATAATCAATATCATCAATATCATTTTTTAAATCGTTAAGTTTCACTATTGTATGCACCTGCAGTTCAAACTTGCATTTTTCAGAGAAATATAAATAAATGAACTAAACTCAAAATATATAGTAAAAAGCATTAAAAAAGTATCAAATTTTAAAATTAAAATATTAGTATTGTAACATGCTATCAAAAAAATGGATGCAAAAATAAAAAAAATTAAATTCTTTGCCGAGAGCCCAGAAATAACCATTGGCAAAGAAATTTCTTTGCCGAGAGCCGGCGAAGGCCTCTCGGCAAAGAGCTCTTTGCCGAGAGCCTAACTGAGGACCCTCAGCAAAGACTGACGGCGGTTAGGCTCGTCGGTCCTTTGCCGAGGGCCTTATTTGCCGAGAGCCGGGCCCTCGGCAAAGGACGCCTTTGCCGAGAGCTGACCTTTGCCGAGGGCCTGGCTCTCGGCAAAGAACAAATTTACCGACAGGCGTTCTTTGCCAAGAGCACCTCTTTGCCGAGAGCCCGGCTCTCGGCAAAGAGTTCTTTGCCGAGTGCCCGTGTTTTTGCCCTCGACAAAGATAATCCCTCTCGGCAAAGGCTTTGTTTCCCGTAGTGGCACCTTGTTCCTCCTTCATCACCATGATAAGCACTTCATCATCCATACTTGATCATCATGCTTCACCATGCTATGTGCTAATCATCCTTTGCTACATACAATCTTAAGCACATGATTAGCACTTGGGAATTGTCACTAATTACCAACACCAAACATAGAGCTTTCACGGATCTCATCTTGTTACATGTAGTGACTGGGAGAAGAAAACAGCTCATGGAATACGTCGGTACCGCTTGTGCCACCGACTTGAGCAGTACCTCTCGTCCTGCACAGCTTGCATCCCGATTACAGCAACCATCAATTTTACCTCGTATTTGAACCGGTAAAAATTCAAAAAGGCCACTCAGATTCCTTCCCGCCTCGGTTGGTAGCCCAAGGTACCGTTCAGCTAACGCCACTTTGTGTATGTTTAGAGCGTCGCACACAACCGATCTCATTTCATTTGGACAATTCTTACTGAAAAACACTGCATATTTCTCTTGATTCACCAACTCTCCAGAGCCACGATTATAGATATGCAGAATCTCCATCACCCCGCTCGGCCCCTCTTTGCGACGGTTCTGTAAATACAATACTGTCATCCACAAAAAGAAGATGTGAAATCCAGGGGGAGTGAACACCAACTCTAACACCCCCTAGCAAGATGCATTGGACCAATTGATTTTAGGAGGCATGAAAGACCTTCCGAGCATAACAAAAAGAGGTAGGGTGAAATGGGGTCACCCTGCCTTATCCCACATGTGGGTCTGAAAACTTGAGTCGGCACACCACTCACTTTGATGGAAAAGGAAACAGTAGTGACACACCTCATGATCAGACTCATAAACGCTTCATGAAAGCCAAGTTTCAACATGATTCCCTGCAGATATTCCCATTCAACCCGATCATAAGCCTTGGCCATGTCGACTTTAATAGCACACGCACCATTCTTCCCTTTTTTCCTCTTCAAGTAGTGAATACACTCATATGAGATGAGCACATTATCTGTGATCAGCCGACCTGGTACAAATGCACTTTGCTCCTCTGAAATGATCTCATCCAAGAACTCCCTCAATCTCAGGGCTAACACCTTCGAACATATCTTATAGAGGACATTGCAGAGGGATATTGGTAGCCAAACAGCAAAGCTTGAGCCCACCTAAAAGTTGCCATGTTGTGTGAGCCAGGCCGATGTTCTCAATGACTTCAATGCACAATGCCCATAGTCTGACACTAGGGAAAAAATTCACATTACCTCCCTCAATTTTCACGAAAGTCCACTTTTTTTCCTGAACTTCAAAACAAGGCAAAACACCTTAAAACCGTTCATCTTACCTCCCTGATCCGGTTATAAGTGGTTTTTTAAGGCGGATTTATCTTATCTTTTTTTATTTCGGCTGAATCTTTAAAAAATCACAATAAATCACTAAAAATCATAAAATAAAAAATCTAATTTTGTTGGACTCCACATAAGTAGATCTACACAGTAAACATATAATATAGCATGCTTTAGTACAAAGTTTTTGTTGTAGCTTTACATCTATGTTTTTCTATAATTAAATGGAATAATTTATAGCTATAGTTTCTATGGTCTAATTATGATGAAATTTTTATGGTGGGCTAATTATTGTATGCTTAAATTGTAGTAAAATTTCATAGATCATGTATACCTTAGTTATATATTTTATTTAGGTTTGTGTCAATGTTCAGGGTCATTTAAAAATTTCAAATTTTGAATTTTAATATCTAATAACTTAAAAATGAATATTCTGAAGACTCTAAAAGATCTCAAATAAGAGAGTTATTAGCTATAAACTGTAGATCACATCAAGCTATACAATTTTTATATAAATTTTGTATTTATTATCCGACTTAAAATGAAAAGGTTATGTTTTTAATATAATAAAAGAAAGAGAAATTACCTGACATGTGGGGCCTACTGTCATGTTAGCAAAACCACCTATTAAATCACTTTGAAATGGTCAATAGGGGTATTTCAGTTTTGATGAAAATTGAGGGGTATGTTACGCTTTGTATACTAGGCCACGGGGAGTAGTTGACTAATCTTTAGTCCATATAAGAATCCAAACAGATAGCCTAAAAAATCGTAACAAAGTCACAGACTTGTTAATTGTTAGCCAACTATAGTTAGTAAATACGAGCAGGAGCTAAAACGAACCGGTGGTAATGTAAGTCAATCTGGGCACAAAAAACCGAGAACCGAGCCGAAAGAACCGGGAACCGAACCGAAAGAACCGAAACCGAAAAAATCGGTTCCCAATTTGGTTCTCAGTTCCAAGGAACCGAATTATGTTCGGTTATTTTGGTTCTTACCCTCGGTTAACCGAATTAACCGAAGAAACCGAATACTACCAAAGTGGCCCATTAGCACATGAAGCCCAAGCCCACAAAGCAACCATCTGTATATAACAGGGACTCCCAACCCAACCCTAGCCGTCGCCCTGTCCTCCTCTCTCTCAGACTCTTGATCTCTCAGTCCTCCCTCCCAATCCAGCGATGGATAGGGGCGGCGCCTCCTCTCCCCTCCTTCCTTCTTTGAGATCTGCCGGCCATACCTCTTCCCCTCCCTCTAGAGTCGCCGGCCAACAGTGGCGGCGCGGCCTCCTGCGGCGGCCCTGCCCCTTGCGACGCGCGCAACGGTGGCAGTGCGCCCCCCGCGATGTGCGCGATGGCGGCAGTGCGGCCTCCCAGGTCCCAGCGCGCGCGGCCTCCTACGGCGGCCCGGCCAGCGGTGCGCGGCGGCGGCAGCAGCACGACCCCCCACTCCCCCAGCGGCGCGCAGCCCTCTAGGGTCCAGGCTTGAAGCTGCTATTTTTCCTTTTCTTCTTTCTCTCTCTTTTCTGCTTGGCCAAACCGTGTGGACATGGAAGCTCGGTTACTTCGGTTAGAACCGAAACCGAACCGAAGTAACCGAAGCCGAATTTACTTGGTTCTCGTTTCTAAAAAGAACCGAACGGTGCCTAATTTCTGATAACCAAACTTGTGTAGGATCCGAGGAACCGAACCGATCGGTTCGGTTAGAACCGAATGCCCAGCCTGAACTGTAAGTCCCATAGGCTGGCCCAAATAAGACCTAATGGGCAAATCGGACATTACTCAAATGAATATGAACCGAACCGAGTAATATCCGCTCATAACCAATGCATCACTGGTGACGATGGCGCCTCGTTCCATTCAGACGGCTAAAACAATTGTGCGGTTGTGTGTGCCATTCAAGTACTAGCCTGGTGCCACGCTGTACCAGTACCAGCATCCACGAAGGCACGCGACGCCCCCAAAGTCTGCCGCATCGCTGCATCCGCAGCAAAGGCTCTCTTCTGTCGGGGTACCTGTCGTACTTCGTTCTTTACCTGGACAGTTTGACGGGGAAAACGACGTTCTTCTTTGCTTCGATTCCAAAGATCAAACTTAACTACAGTACACACTTGTCACTCTTCACCAGAGCGGAGAGCCGGAGAGCCAGCCGACCGGCCGGTCAAACTAATGCTGGCTGCTTTGTGAATGAACAAGCGAGCCGGCGTCGACCTTGGCGGCGGGTGGCGGCAGAGAGCAGCACGCCCTCGCTGATAATTAGTGAGCCAGCGTGGGCCTTGGAGTGATACTTCAGCGTTTGTGATGCACTGTTTTCGTTAGGCGTGTCTAGATTTCGTTCAGGCCAGCCACCGGCACCGGCACCGTCTCGTGCGACGACACTGCGTGCACGGCTCGCCGCAGCGCAGCCCACCGGCGACACTAGTCATGGACGTGGAAGCAGCGCGCAAGGACGACTTGACGCCGCCAACTACACGCGGCGGCAAGGCGATGCACCGCCTCCTGGTGGCGCTCAACTGCGGGATGCTGGCACTGGGCACCACGGCGGGGCCGCTCCTCACCCGCCTCTACTACGACAAGGGCGGCCAGCGGGAGTGGCTGTCCGCGTGCCTCCAGTCCGTCGGCTGGCCACTGCTGCTGATCCCCGTGGCGGCCTCCTACGCCGCGCGCCGCGCACGCGACAAGCAGGGCGCGCCCGTCCTGCTCACCCCGCCACGCGTGCTGCTGGCCGCCGCGGGCCTCGGCGTCGCCACGGGCGCCGACAACTACATCTACGCGTACAGCCTCCGGTACCTGCCCGTCTCCACCTCCGCGATCCTCATCTCGACGCAGCTCGCGTTCACGGTGTTCTTCGCGTTCCTCATCGTGCGGCAGCGGCTGACGCCCGCCACCGTGAACGCCGTGGCGCTGCTGACGGTGGGCGCCGTCGTGCTGGGCCTGCACGTCTCGTCCGACCGCCCCGCGGGGGTCAACCGAGGGAAGTACTTGCTGGGCTTCGCGCTGGCCCTCGGCGCCGCGGCGCTGTACGGGCTCATCCTGCCGCTGGTCGAGCTCGCGTACAAGCGCGCGGCGGCAGGCAGCGGCCGCGCGGTGACGTACGCGCTGGTGATGGAGATGCAGCTGGTGATGGGGTTCTTCGCCACCGCATTCTGCACCGTCGGTATGATCGCCGACAAGGACTTCCAGGTGCGTGCCCACATTTCACATGTCGCCTACGTGCCACTTCTCACGCCGCCGAGGCTGATGCATATCGCCGCATCTCTGATTGAAAGGCCGTTGGATAGGCCATAATTTTTTTTTTTGACTGTCACCGGGGAGTATTCCCCGCCTAAATTTTATTTGGTCCTCACGGCCCGCGGTAATGTTTACAAGATATTTACATTTTGAGAGAAATAAAGTTTACAGGTCACTCCTGGGCCAGCTTAGCGTCCTAGCGCATCACGAAAGATCGCGCACCATTGATCCGCTACCCACTTCTTTCTTCTTGACAATCTGGCTCTCCATTGCTCCGCTTCTCTTATACAGGTAAGCAGCAACTGTTGGGTGGATGTTCGCTCATTTCTGAAAACGAGTGCATTCATCGTTTTCCAGAGCTGCCAGCACGATAGTGCTATGAACGCCCCAAACTCCTGCAGTGGTACGTTACTCGGCCGGTTGATCTTGTACAACTTCGTTACTGTAAAGTCCGGAGCCATGGTAACGCCGATCTTTGCCCAGAATTGCATGGCAATAGGCACTGAAGCTCTATTTTTGTCTCTCTTAGTCCTCACGTGGCCTTCTTCCTCACAAGATGTCACGCCTATGCCTGTCTGCCACCCTGTCAATTAACATCCGCCACCATCCTCTCCTATGGTGCTCATATATAACGCAAGTCAGGGTTTTTTTTACCGATCGGACGGGTCAAACCGCCGGCCTCCGGTTCCGGTTTACCGGTCCGGTTTGCCGGTAACCGGTCGAATTTGAATTTGAATTTAAACTCGCCTTCGGTTCGGTTTGCGACCGGTTTACCGGGCGGTTTGTAGCGGTTACCGCTCGGTTTGAGCGGTAACCGCTACAAACCGTTTATATTTTTTTTGCATGAATAAAAAGAATTTTTGGTACTTCCTTTGAACAAATTAATGTAAAAAGACCACACAATGTGGTAATAAATAGCATAAGTCACTAAAGCAACAATATATAGTCACATACAAATACATATTCGCTTACACAAACAAATAGTCGCATGGTCAACTACGTAGGATGTATGGGAAGACCCCTTGTTGGCACGACATTTCATATTCGGCGGTGGACATAAGAGAGATACCTTGCTGTATAAGCAGGGCAGCCTTATAATCTTGCCAAGTTTGACCTGTCTATGCTGCTGTTGTCTCCCATTCTTGAACTAACATATTGTAAAAACTGGGGTCTTCCCATTCATACACCCATCTGTCAAGATCTCGCTGAAAGTACGCACGCACATCTGGTGGCATACGGTCGCAATGCAAGGTGTCCGCCCCGTGCCCAGCCAAATGCTGTTTAAATCTAGTGCAACCACCGCCTGCTTTCGTCACATGACAATAATTGCATCTTCATCCAGGAGCAAGATTTTCACCATGCTCCCATACAACGTCTCTGTTTCTACCTGACATTGTCTACCTGCATAAACGGACAACACAAAGTCACACCTAAATAAAATGTATCTACACAATATATACCTAAAATATACATCCTACCACAAATCCTACCTCTAATCCTAAATCTAAAAAAACATCCTAAAGTAAATCCTACCTAAAACCTAACAAAAACCTATCCTAAATCCTAACACAAATCCTACCTAAATCCTAGATCTTTCCTATATCCTAACACATAAACCATACCTAAATCCTAAAGCTAATACTACTCTAAAGAAAAAAAACAAAAAAAAACTCACCTGGCGGTCGCCCGGAGAATCGGGCGGTAAGCCGCTCCTCCCGGGCGGTTAGCCGCGCCTTCTGGCCGGCTAACCGACGGCGCGGCGCGCGCGCGGTAAACCCCCCGGACCGGACGGTAAGCCGGCGATCCGGGGCGGTCGAGCGGCGGCGGCGGGCGGACGGAGCGGGCGGGGGGCGGACGGGAGCGGATAAGGTGCTAGCCGCGTTGATCCCCCCCCCCCCCGCAGCTCCCGGCGCGTTTTGTGCCCGTGGCGGCCTAATGGGCCTTAACGGGCCGGGACCGGGATTTTTTTTCTTTTTTTTCAAACTTCTATACGTATAAATAAATACTAAACGAACTCGAATTTGAAAAAATTTACACCATTGGCTTCTATAAATCATGAACTATTTTTAGGAATTTTTTTAGCATTTTTTTTTAAAATTTTAAATTTGAATTTGGGGAATACCTAACCGGATCGGACCGGAACTGGTCCAGCCCGGTTAACCCGGTAACCGCGGTAAACCGCGGTTTACCGACCGGGATTTTTAACCCTGACGCAAGTTGCCTTTGGGAGCTTGATCCCCTCGAGCAAATGGATGTGTAACGTTTCCTTGGTTTGGAGCTCCAATGGTCTCATATTCTTGAGCTATGATATGATTTTTCTTCTCCTTTTGACATCCCATTTCATGTTATAATCACTTTGTATATGTCTTTTACCCGCATGCTATACCCACGCGGGGATCCCCTTCAAGCCAATCTGCTGATGCTATCCCCTTCCGCCTTTCACTCATCCACGCCGCCTCTCCCTCATTGTCCGCGAGAAGAGAACTCAGCGAGAGAGGAAATGCCAGCCGGCATCATGTGTCCATGTCGCTGCTACTGGCCATGAGTCCGTTGCCCTTGCTAGGGCAGTAGTCCATAGGCGGCAGTTCCACGTTCCTGGTCGACGCCGCCGCCGCGCGGCGCGCGCGGTGTCCGAGAGCCCACGGAGCGCAGCGGGTCGTCTCGGGCGACGACGTGGCGCTGCCGAGGCTGATGAACTGCCGCGGGAGTAGGTGTCCGCTCCTCCTGGTTCTTCTTCTCCGGATCGACGTTCATCAGCAGGTGGTGACATGATATGATCGCAGCAAGTCACAACCAAAAAAGTTTCGGTCGGCCACGTTCACCGGAGGCAGAGGCCCCTTCCCTTGCTTGATTACGTACGTTAATCTGATTTTCTCTCTTTATAATATTGATTAATGATTGATGAAAACTACCGTGGACGACTATACGTGCATTGATGAATAAACCTATTACGATACACCACTGCAGGTGATTCGTCAAATCAAATACTATACTCTATATGGATAGGCCTGATTTGCAATACTTGCAGAGGAGCTTTATCCATATATATTAAGCACCTGCGCTTTCTCTTTTTTAAAAAAATTCTAGCAGACGTCTCTGGAGACCCGGCGTCATTGTTGCATTCAAAGTGTAGTGGTATAGTAGACTGCAAGCTCCAAACCTACCACGAGGCACGCCCGCCAGCTACCATCTTAATCTTGTGCACAGACACAGGCACGACTCGCCGCAGCACGACCGTAGGCATATGGACGTGGAAGCGAGCCATGGATCTCCTCCCACGCGCAGCAAGACGATGCACCGCCTCTTGGTGGCGATCAACTGCGTGATGCTGGCGCTGGGCGTCACCGGTGGGCAGCTCCTCAGCCGCCTCTACTTCAGCAAGGGTGGCCACCGGCAATGGCTCTCCGGGTGGCTCCAGACCGGCGGCTGGCCGCTGCTGCTCCCACCAGTGGCAGCTTCCTACGTCCGTCGCCGTCGCCGAGCGCGCGACCGGAGCGGCACCCCGGTCCTGCTCACCCAGACCCAGCCGCGCATACTGCTGGCCGCCGCGGGGCTCGGGCTCATCGCGGGCTTGGACAATTTGCTCTACGCCTGGGGCCTCGAGTTCCTGCCCGTCTCCACCTCCACGATCCTCGTCTCGACGCAGCTCGCGTTCACGGTGCTCTTCGCGTTCCTCGTCGTGCGGCAGCGGCTGACGGTGGCGACGGCGAACGCCGTGGCGCTGCTGACGGCCGGCGCCGTAGTGCTGGGGCTGCACGTCTCCGCCGACCGTCCCGCGGGTGTCACCGGCAGCCAGTACTGGCTGGGCTTCGCGCTCACCCTGAGCGCCGCCGTGCTGTACGGACTCTTCCTGCCGCTGGTCGAGCTCACTTACAGGTGCGCTGCTGCGGGTGGCTGCGCCGTGACGTACGCGCTGGTTGTGGAGATGCAGCTGGTGATTGGGTTCGTCGCCACCGCGTTCTGCACCGTCGGCATGATCGTCAACAAGGACTTCCAGGTGCGTGATCTTCAGTTCAGCCCGTGCGCTGTTCACATCAACAGCTCCCCACAAACAGAGAGATCGAGAGAGAGAGAGAGCTGCTTGACGCTGACAGCGATCTGCCTATTGATGCTGTACAGGCCATCCAGAGACCCCACGCTCCTGCACACAATTGCGCAGACCATTAATCCCACGGGGGCTGCGAGCGAGACCATGCGCCGTCACGTCGAGGCTCGAATAGACTCCGGCGCTGACCGACTCAGACTATCCGCACTCTCTGTACTCTAAATTCATCCTTTAAAAAGAATATTTTGTCCTGGTCATTGAGATTCTTTCCTTTATATCATTTTCTCCCGCACTTATCCATCCTCTATATCTCATACTCTATACCAACTGTCAATAGCGGCCCCACTTGTCATCCTTTTGTTTTAAAGAATTTATTGACACGAATTTAATTGTGTAATCCGAATTTAATTTGAAATTTTGGTTTATGAGCTATAATATTTTTTAGTAACTTAAACAAGTGGAGCCCACCAAGATTCTCCTTTCTCCCCTTGCTCTGCTCTCTGTTCGTGCGGTAGCGTACTCCTGCTATGCCGCTGTATTTGGCGGACCAGCACCATGTTTGGGACCGCAGCGGGTCATTTGGTATATTCCGCTGCAGCACCTGCATCCGGTATATACTCCTATAGAAAGTTTTACCGTGTCCCAGTGCGGGCAGTATCACACCGGGGGAATGGGGGAATGGGCGGCGTGCCAGCAGCATAGCCACAGCCAGGGCCCGGCTGGTCGGGCCTCAGGGGCGCCCGTGTATCGCGCGCGCTCACGTTCTTGATCGCGTAATAAAGCTATTGCCCCGCCGTCCGCCGACGCCCGACGCCATACGCCTCCTTCGAGGGGCCGGCCAGTCCGTCTCCCTCAGCAACTCGTTGTCGTGGGCTCTCGCGGCTTAGTGTTGGTTTGCATTTGCAGGTTGCAATTTCGCAGCCGATTCGTTAGATCTTTGCGGTTGGGCTTTAAAGTGGCCGAAAGGATGGCCTGTTGGGTTTCCATGGTAGTGGATAAAGATGGGCCTCTGACTACGATTCCAAAGTGTCCTTTTCTGACCTTAGGTATGGCCTAGAAGAGGTGTTGTTTGTGCTTAAGTTGCGAGTCCTAAGATTACTAAAATCAGAGACTCCGAAGGTTGGAGTCTTCAAGTTAATTCTCTAGGGACACAATAGAAAAATATAAACCCTGTGAATTTTTACAATAACTATAAATATTAACTTGTGATAAACAAAGATTCAATAATATCCATAGTTTAGACATATGATCCTTACACACGGGCTAATAAACAAAGTTAGAAATACCTACAACTATAAGAAATACCTACAAAAAATAAAATCATGTATATAGATATATGATCCTTACACACGGGGTAATGGACTATTGTTGATCAATTGTAAAGGCTTGGGGATGAGGTTATATCAATTATCTTAGCTGAAGGGAGCAGAGACGAATCCAGTGGTGGGGCGGGCAGGGCTCTAGCCCCCTCTACGTCCACGGGACCCACGGAGCCCCTTTAACTCCTCTAGGAATTTTTGCCATGGATGCACCTTGAGGAGAGATTAAAGTTGTCTGGAGATTGAAAAAGCCCCCCTAAATATTTTCATGGATCCATCCGTGGAAGGAAGTATATATATGACCTTGAAGGAGAAAGAAAGAGATGACATGCAGCAGCAGACAGAAAGAGAGATGAATATAGGATAGCTTGCCACGTAGACCTTTCACGCTGAGTCAACACCTCATCTCACACATGTCACGATCCATGGTGGCAAAATCAGCTCCAAGTTACTGTGAAGATGGCCTTAAAATATTCTATCTTCATCCTAAAAAAATAAATGTCTATATTTTTTAGCTAATGGACGGAGCTGGTAAAATAAAATTTACATTTATGAATGTGTAATGTGTATATAAAAAAGTGTCTTTCTTTTGAGCATAAAATAAACTCTGCACTCATATTGGGCCTTTTTTTTTGCAAAAACATATTGGGCCTTTTTTTTTTGCAAAAACATATTGGGCTATTAATTGAGTGGAATTAGGTACATAGCTAGTCCACTGCCATTTGTAATCACGCTCCCTAGAGTTGAGTGGGTCATAGTAAGGGCTTTTTTGTATGGCCCTGAGGGCTTCAGCTCTGATAGCAGAACTACAATCCCTCGAGAATTTAGTCAGAGCCGGTGGTGAAACTCTAAAAAAACATATTTTCACCGTCTCTTAATGTGCTACTAGTATTTTATAAGAGATAAAATACTTTAAATAAACCGTGTTTTTATAGTACACTAAAAGGAGCACTGAGAAAACGTGCCAAACATGCCCTAGAATAGATAGAACGCAGTCTATTTAACATTTGAGAGTAGAATCGGCGTGAGGACAAAAAAAGAACATGTTCTTTTTTTATTATACGTATATGTATTGCCAGATAAGGAAAACATATAAGGACGCGTGCAAATACAGGTAGTGGACTAGCTATGTACAAATACACGGTCGTCAGGGAGTACGTACTTAGAGGATATAGAGACAGCTGCGCCAACAAACTTGCACATATATTTCTGGTAATTTTGAAATGGCGACCTTTGGATCATCACATATGAAAACAAAATCGGCAATACTTCAAGAAAATCACACTCCCCTGGGCGCTTTGCACGTAAATAGGATCCGGCCGTGCACACAGCTCGCGTCTACAAGGAGTGAAATTAATCCGCTGCCGGCGTCGACATCGTTGTCTCCAAAGCGCCGTGCCAGATTCCACACCTAAGGCAGGCCTCACACGCCAGCCACCCTCGTGTGCGTGATTGCGTCTCGCGCGGGCAGACGCAGACGTGCGCAGGCAGAGCCAGCCGCAGTGCCATGGACGTAGAAGCGCGCAAGGACGCGCCGCCCGCGCGCGGCAAGGCGATGCATCGCTTTCTGGTGGCGCTCAACTGCGGGATGCTCGCGCTGGGAGCCATCGGCGGGCCGCTCCTGAGCCGCCTCTACTTCAGCAAGGGCGGCCACCGGCAGTGGCTCTCCGCGTGGCTGGAGACCGGCGGTTGGCCGCTGCTGGTGATCCCCGTGGCGGCGTCGTTCCTCGCCCGGCGCGCGCGCGACCGGGCCGCCCCGGTCCTGCTCACCCCGCCGCGGATCCTGCTGGCCGCCGTGGCGCTCGGCGTCGCGACGGGCGTGGACGACTTCATCTACGCCTACGGGCTCGCGTACCTCCCCGTGTCCACCTCCGCGATCCTGATCTCGACGCAGCTGGCGTTCACGGTGTTCTTCGCGTTCCTCGTGGTGCGGCAGCGCCTGACGGCGGCCTCCGTGAACGCCGTGGCGCTGCTGACGGTGGGCGCCGTGGTGCTGGGCCTGCACGTCTCGTCGGACCGGCCCCCGGGGGTCACCAGGGGCCAGTACTGGCTGGGCTTCACCCTGACGCTCGGCGCCGCCGCGCTCTACGGCCTCGTGCTGCCGCTGGTGGAGCTCGCGTACAAGCGCGCCGCGGGCGGCGGCCGCGCCGTGTCGTACGCGCTGGTGGTGGAGATGCAGCTGGTGATGGGGTTCTTCGCCACCGCGTTCTGCACCGTAGGCATGGTCGTCAACAAGGATTTCCAGGTGAGTTCCCCAAGTGTCGCTCGCCTGCTACTCCTACACGGTAACAACCTCTGGCCGAGTAGTTTCGCTACTTCTACGTCTTGGTATCTAGCTCCAAGTCCCAACGAAACGATAACAAGAAACAACCAAACTAGTGCTGACGTAGTAGATGTCCGTTTGCAATGATTCAAGTCCTGTATTGGTGTCAAGATTGCTGTGGGAACACAGGAATGGCACCATTTCCCCCTGGTTTTCCGGTGTTTAGAATAGGGTCTTGGCGAATTTGCGTCATCTGATCAGCATGCACTAGAATTCGCGTCTTGTTTTGACCGTCTGCATGGTTTGTTGTTCTACCAACTTGGATCATGAAACTGACAAGACCAGTGCACGGCCTTAATCAGCCGGTTCGTAACGGCACCGATACAGGCGCCAGATTTTGCCGGCAGGATTCGAAACAGTGGCCACCAGCGCCTGAACTGTCCGTATCGTTTTGCCGATCAGGCCTGGCCCAGTCTTCATGCATGCCGCAAATCGCCCACAGTGGATGAGTGGAAAGGGCCAGCGACTCGTCAGGCGCGTGGCACTCGTGCCTGCCTGTGGCGTCCGTTTGAGAGCCTGTCGCTGTAGATTTCTTTGCGCGGATCTCCATCAGAGTTAGTGGTAAAATTCTTCACGTACGTAGAGAGGAACAGAGAGAAAAGGATGCAATGCTGTCCATTTCGTTCCAAAGCAATCAAAATTATTGAGGTTTCCTGCTGTGCGAGATGAAACCGTGACAAAGATCATGGCTGGAAAGGCAAATAAGCTCGTCCGTCGAATCCTTCCACCTTTGATGATGGTCATGCCATAGTGTCTTCTCAGTGCTTTTTCGTCTGGATGCTCTTCAATTGTTCATCATAGAGAGTAGAAACTAGATAAGCTTTTGCCTTTTGATTCTGACTGAACTTGGGACTGTGCACTGCAAGGTAGTACTCCTATGTTCTTGGTTCTTGCACTGTGCCAAGGGAAAATGATAGTGTAGTTGACTGGCTGTAGTTGGTGACGACCATGAGTTGCCCATTACTAGCGCCATTGTTCCTGTGTCCTGCCCCCTCTCCCGCGATGGCTTTATCCCCAATCATCTGAGGTGCACGCCGAGCAATTCAAAAGGGCATTTTCAGCGAATCATTTGCTAGCTAGCTCATTAGTGGAAATATAAAAACAAATGGAATAGAAAACACTTTAATTAAGAAACTAAAGAGGCCAAGTGCTATCAGGCATCAGCACCGTTGTTCTCCCTGCCTCCGGTCCTCATCGGCTCACTGACAGCAGTGGCTGCCGATCGAAATGCGGAGATATGAATCCGACTGCGCGATGTCTCTGGTCGGCATAATCGATGCGGTAGGTGAGTCTATGCTCCTCCACTAACAATGGCTTATATCAATAGAGCATACAGAAGGACGGATCACCAGCACGCACTAGAACTCAGGGGGCCCTCTTGCCCTTCATCAAGGGTTGGGTAGTGCCATACTTCCATTCCATCAGCGAAAGGTGACGACGATGATTGAAGAAAGCATGAACATCAGTGAGGAGTGACTCACTGTGCTCTGGTCACCTACCTAGCATTGTATCCTTGGCGGCGGCGCACGACAGATGCAAGCATTTCACCGAGCATCGCACTTCGCAGTTCAAACTTTGCGTCTTGATGGGATAATAAAGCAGATTTATTTATATACATACGCAAAGTGATAGTAAAGGGAGCTGGACCTTTGCGTCTTAATCGGCACATGACATATTTTTTCAAGGATAAAGAAGCCCATACTTTTGTCCAAACACTTCCCCCTTTCTGTATATCTTTTACACGCATGGCTACATGATGCACACAGTAAAGGGAACTGGAACTTGGGCGTTACCAGTAGCTGTGTTCAGATTACTGAAACCTCTGCATATCTATCCATTCGCCTGATTAATTAAAAAAAGCATTCACTCTTTCATTGTCTTCGCGCGCGCATGCATGCAGGCGATCCCGAGGGAGGCGAGGCATTACGAGCTGGGGGAGAGCCGGTACTACACGGTGCTGGTGTGGTCGGCGGTGCTGTGGCAGTGCTTCTTCCTGGGCGCGGTGGGCGTCATCTTCTGCGTGCACACGCTGCTGGCGGGCATCCTCATCGCCGTGTTCATCCCGGTCACGGAGGTGGCCGCCGTCATCTTCCTGCGCGAGAAGTTCAGCAGCGAGAAAGGCGTGGCGCTGGTGCTCTCGCTCTGGGGCCTCGCCTCCTACTCCTACGGCGAGTGGAGCGAGGCCAAGAAGGCCAAGAAGAAGAGAGAGGACGGCGGCGCCGCCGCGGAGCCCCAGCCGGCGGCCCCGTGATCGTCTGTGCTGCTGCTGTGGACGTCGTCGTCGATGAGAGAGGCTTTGTTGGCCTCTTCTTCCCCGTTGTACTGTCTGTATATGTGTTGTGAACTTGTGATTGCGGCCGTGTGTTCGTGTGGATGGCGTCCTGAGTCGTCAGTCGTCACCTGCAGCTGTCGCATGTGGTGCTCTTCTGTTAGAATGTTCAGTGGGCATTGGGCAATAGCGTACTGCATGGTGCATGGAGGTAACGTGGCAGTACCACCACGTTTGGATAGTTAGCTACGTTTGGAGTCGTGGCAAATGGATCGATCGGGTGCGCCGATCCCAGGAATGATCTGATCTGAACGAATATAAAAAAGAAAGAAATGTCTGTTTGTGTTCATTTATGTTGCTACAGTTGCACCGTACCTTGCCGTCTTGCACCGACCTCGTCAATGATTGTCGCCGGTCGAAAATCAGCTACTGGGATTGGGCACTGCTTTTATCGTTATCGGCAACAGGCCAACAATTCGACGCACCATGCCAGATGCCACCATGGCCTCTGGGATGCGCTGGGCAGTACCGCAGTGCGTATTCAGAGGTCGGTTCCCCATGGATAAGGCAGGGATCTTGTGGGAGTGGGACGATGGACTGCTCCGCCGCCGAACCTGACCGCTGCACTGCTGCCGGCTCTCGTTGGTCAGGTGCGCACGGCGTGCACGGGCGTGACGCCATAATGGATCTACTCCGATCTAGTACTATCGTCGTGATCCAGTGAGGTCAGCCGTCAGCGTGCGACTTTGGGAGGAAATGCTCCGGGCCGGACGATGCTCAATCGGGAAAACGCAAGCCGCATGCTCAATGCTCACTGCTCAGCACAGAAACAGACACCCAGAGCGTCTCTGATGGCTTTACAGTGGCCAGTGGGAGAAAAAACTCGGTGGGACGTCCCTACGAATCAACCGTAGCTTAGTTGGATTCACTGTAGTCGTATGTACTCAGTCATCTAACACAGGGAACTTAACAAACGGAACTACTGTATACTCCCTCGGTCCTAAAATAGGAGTCATTCATGCTTACCGAAAAGTCAGGTTTTTAAAACTTTGATCATTTTTTTTAGAATTACACAGTACCACGCAGACACTCAAACGCACGCACACTCACCCTTATGAACACATGTACGCAAACTCTACCCCTATGAGCACCTCCGAAGGACTGAGCCGGCAGATCACGAGATCCACGAAATCACCACAGGCGTCTCGCTGTCGACAGGGACGTCGCCTACCACTGAAAGATAGTGCCGTTAAATCTTGAAATAAATCCAGAAAAATGTGAGCATCCATGTTAAGTCGAGGCCTTGACCCAGGTGGGCGGGTTAAACCACAAGGAAACCAACCAGCTGATCTATGTTATATATAAAAGAATATTAATATTTATAATACATAATTAGTACCATTAGATAGATCGTTGAATATATTTTTCATAATCAGCTTATTTGGAGATATAAATGTTGTATGTATTTTCTATAAACCTAGTTAAAGTTAAGAAAGTTTGACTTGCATGCATCCCATAATAACTTGTATTCTAGGACGGAGGGAGCCAATTTAGAAGAAATAATTGAAAAAAATACCACCACGGACGTCCGTTCCGTGTCAGTCACTCCGAACGCGGCTAGCTGGGCTGCGGACTGGTCCACAGGCCTGCTCCCCTCATCGGCATATAAGGTTTCTCTAAAAAAAGAAAATAGAGCAATATCTTATCTCCATATTCGTATCAGCTCCACCGCACCGCGGGTCCACCCTTCGGTCGTGTACGCACGAGCTCTGCCAGCGTTCGTGTCTCCACGTGAAGCAGTGTTGGCCACGGTGCGGATGCTGGCCTCCACGTGAAGCAGGCACGTGTATCTGGATGCTAGCCCCGTCCGAACGTCCGGACGCTAGTTCCAATCGGAAAAATGCAAGCCGCATGCTCAATGCTCACTGCTCATCACAGAAACAGGCACCCAGAGCGTCTTTGGTGGCTTCACAGTGGCCAGTGGGAGAAAAAAACTCAGTGGGACCTCCCTACGAATCAACCGTAGCTTAGTTGGATTCACTATAGTTGTCTATACTCAATCATCTAACACATAGAACTACTGTATAAATTTAGAAAAAATAATTGAAAAAATAAAAATCTTTCAGTCGTTCAATAATTACGCATGGACATATAAATTTGCGGCAGGTGCTTATATAGGGGCTGTTTGGGAGAGCTTCAGCTTCAGCTTCTCCGAAGAGAATCACTGCCAACTAGTCAAACGCTCAAAATGCCAACTAATCATATGGGTGTCAGCAAAGAATCACTTCTCTATTTATACTACGAGCCAGGAGTTAAAAAAACCTGCTTCACCCTACTCCCTATTATATTCTGGTGGAGATCAGCAGAGAATCAATTCTCATCAACTCCTCACCCTGCTCCCTCCTATGAATCCAATGGAATCACTCCATTGGAGAATCAAGGAGCAGAGCTGAAGAATCAGAAAGCGGAGCTCTACTAAACGGGGTCATAGAGATCATCTCTACTAATCAACCCCCTCCCCCCAATTTCAAATTCTTAAGTTTGAAGCTTGAACCGTGTGATAGAGTTCAATATTCCTAGGCCTCGGGATATTTCTGTCACGCCCTCGGGAGCTCGTATCATATGGTTAGCACCGGCGGCTCTCGAGCCATAGAAAAGGTTAATTCTAAGATGGAAAACAGGAGTTAAATTCATGAACGGTTTCTGAACTTGTCAAGAGATGCCATTTTGGTCAATAAATTTTAAAAATATTTATTTTTTGATTTCTAAACTTGTTAAGCGGTACTTCGTACTGGTCCATAATACACATGTGCATTCTTTGATAACGTGTCACGCCAACATGTGCATGTCTAGTCATGGGAGAAGAAGAGAAAATGAGAAGCGACATGTAGACAAAGAGAAGGAATCCATTCCTGAGAGAAAAAAGAAGGGAGGTTTTAAATGCAAATATACATATGCTAGTGTGGCACATCAGCAATTAATGCACATATAACTCATGTAGATCTATGGTGTATCACTTAATAAGTTTTTTTAAAAAAGAAAAATATATTTTTAAAGTTTATATAGCTAAGTGATATCACTTAACAAGCTCAGAAACAGCCATGAATCTAACTAAAAAAGCACACGGGAAGGTCAGAATAATTATCATCTGTTCTCATGTGCCATACATTAAGGAGTGCAAATGGTACCGAATACAAATTCAAAACCGTTTAGAGGAGTTCAGATTCATCCATATCTGAACTTGATATTCGACATCCGATACCGTATCCGTATCAGAATACTAAAATCGCATTGTATGATGTTTTTAGAAAAGGGAATATATTAATATCCCAGCCTTTGCATCGAACGATGCATATAGCTATTCCTTATTACACAACACTTCAAACTCACACAAACTCAAACTCAAGACACGCACACCAAAGTTTCTCGACCTAGTTAACTCATCAAAATATAAAAGTGCTACACACGTCCTCCAGCTGCCTATTAGAACACCTCTTGATGCCGAAAACAGCCGCCACAATGCGAAACCGTCTGCCGCCAATCACGCAGGTCATCTCAGATAACTAAACTGCTGGCCATTGCCTCCCACGCCGGTCTCTGCCAATTTCATGGGTGCCTCCCACGCTGGCCTCCTCGCCAAATTCGTGGTCCACTGCCAACAGATGTGAGACCGTTGAATTGCCACGCCTACGCCTTCCTTCTGACCACCTTCCTCTGTCGTTGACACCGCAATCTTTAATCCTCAACTAGGTCTCTAGCTTCGTCGTTACGACGCTGGCCCCCGCAGTAAACTGATCGAGCACCGCCTTCCAAAACGACGCCTCCAAGGAGGAAAGCGACGCCACTGACGCCACCGTTGCCTGACCAGAAGGTCTAGGTTTTCACCCAATGAAGACAAGCCACACAAAGGGAAGAGGCCCAAACGATGACGCTTCCAAGGAAGAAAACGGCGTCTGGAGACGTCGTCGTCATCGGCCCAAGAGGGCAAAGCTTTCGCCATGGCACCTCAACCCCGTGCACAGCATTGGCCATGATTTGTCCTTTGCGCCAGCCACCGTCCTGCCCGACTGAGCCACCTGTCGTCGTCGATGCCGACAGCCTCCGTCTTTGAAAGCGACCAGCTCCGAGCACCGCCGCCGGCAATGGCACCAGCCGCCACCGCTGCCGACTGACGCCGCCAACGGCCACGCGACGCATGCTCCACCAATGCGTATGTCACTGAAAGTCCCTAGTTTGGTTTTGGCTAATTGATGAAACCTAGGACTAACCTTTGTATCTAAGTGGATGATTTAGATAAAGGTGGTCATTGAATATGAGACATGACATTGACTCATATGACCAAGATGGTGAAGACCAAGATGAGGCTTGGCTCGATGGACCGGTTGTGAAGGTGAAGGGCTAGTCGAGGCTTCGAAGCGAAGGACCATGCGATGGTGAAGCTTGAGCAAGACTTGGCGCCGATGGACCGATGCAACGGTGAAGAGCAAGTGAAGTCAAGGTCGATGGATCGAGACGGTCATGTGATGATATGAAGTGGATCATATCCTTTGGAGAAACAAAATGGGCTCAAGGCAAAGGTATAACCATAGGGCCATTTTGTTTTACACTCAAGACACCATAGAGGGTGTGAGTGGTTTAGGATCGATAGCCGAACTATTAAGAGGGGAAGTCTTATCGGTTATTCGACGCATGGGTGCCACTAGGTGAATTCATGAAGTGCATTGCATGTAGGGCCTAGTGAGCTAACTGGAAAACCTTTGAAAATAATTGAGAAAAAGCTAACACACAAGCACATGGAGATGTACACTTGATGGTGTTGGCACATTTGCAAAGGTGGCGTTGGTCGCGCTGTGGTTTGCGGGTAGAGAAGGGTTTGGTTCCTTTCTCTCTCCCGCCGAGCGTGCGAGCGCGGGATTCAGGCGATTTCGGGGAAATGAAATGCCTATTTTCCATTGCGCCGGAAGTCGGAAAAGAAACGGAGGCGAACGGAGGTCACAGAGGTGACCGGACGCTGCACCGGACGCTGCACCGGACGCGGTCAGTTTCGACCGGCGCGTCCGGTCAGTACAGCGTCAGGGTCTGGCGCGCGAGCTAGGGTTTGACACCGGCGCGTCCGGTGACCCACGGGACCGGCGCGTCCGGTCTGGCGATCAGCGAGTCACGAAGTCTTCGGACGCGGTGCGCGTCCGGTCCCTCACCATCGGACGCGTCCGGTGGTCCAGGGAGCTTACTGGACTCGCACCGGACGCGGGTACTGTGGCGTCCGGTGGTTGCGAGGAGCGCGTCCGGTGATGTCTTCGCGGGCGCGGGTGCTGTGCGCACCGGCGCGTCCGGTGGTTCGCAGCAGCGCGTCCGGTCGCTCGTTTGACCGTTGGCGCGCAGTGACCGTTGGAGGATCTAACGGACGAATTTGAAATCTGAGGGACACCGGACGCGGTTGAGCGCGTCCGGTCTGTTACGACCGGTGCGTCCGGTGGTCCCGCGAAAATCGTGAGTGGAGTTGTAACGGCTCTATTTGAATGGGATGCTTATAAATACTTGTTGGCCGGCCCTTGGGGAGGTCTCTTGGCATTTCTAACACTCTTGTGCATCCTTTGAGCTAGAGCTACTCCTCCCACTCATCTCTCTTGCTTGATTGCAAATCAAAAGTGAGATTGAGTGATCCCAAAGTGCATTGCATAGCTTGAGAGCATCTAGTGGCACTTGTGGGTGGTTTAGCCGGTGGATTTCTTGTTACTCTTGGAGAGTACCGCTCCTAGCCGGCTTGGAGATTGTTGGAGGCGTTGGCAAGAGAAGGTGATTGTTCTTGGCCACCTCCGGTTGATTGTGAGAGGTTCTTGTGCTTTCCTCGGCGGGACGCCAAAAGCAACTCTAGTGGAATCCGCGTGTCATTGAGTTACCTCACTTGAGAGTGGTGTCTTGCGGTGCCTTGCGGGGCGTGCCTTGAGGGGCAAGTGACTTGAGGGTCACACCGGGGAACCATCTAGGTGTTGGTCGACACAACCGGTGACGTAGCTTGTCGGTGCACAAGTGAACACCGGGTGAACAAATATTGTGTCTCTTGTCTCCCGGTGATTGGTCTTCATTTTGTGTTGTTGTCAATATTGATTGATTGTATATCATCTTGGTGATTGGCAACATCTTCACTTCACCGTCGGTATAATAATCACAATCCTCTCTCTTGCATTTACATTCACTAGTTTCTCTTGTGTAGCTCTAGTAGTAGCTTTGCTAGTAGTGTTACCTTGTTCTCTAGTGTAACCTTAGTGACATAGCCCTTGTGTGAACTAGAGATCTTAATCTACTAGACTTGTGGATAGGAGGCTTGCATCACAACCTTTGGCTAAGCAAAACTCGCTTTACGCCGTTTGTTATTCTAACAAGTTTGCTTAGTGGTTCTTGTAGAATTTAAAATAGGCTATTCACCCCCCCTCTAGCCATCTAGGACCTTACAAGTGGTATCGGAGCCGTGGTCACCGTTTTAATCAAGGCTTAACATCCTTCGGTGTGAAAAATGGCTCAAATTGTGTTCAATCATGTTGGGGGCAAGCCACCGTTCTTTGATGGTGTTAGTTCTTTTGCTCATTGGAAGAGAAAGATGACAATGTACCTTGGTTCTATTCATGAGAGAGTATTGCAAGTCACCGAGAATGATTTTGCTATCATTGATCCCGATCATCTCACCGATGAAGATAGAGCAAATAGAACATGCAATAGAATGGCTCTCAATACACTTTACAATGGCATTGACACAAAAGTATTTGAGGGCATCAAGGATTTAGATTTGGCAAATGAAGTATGGACAAGGTTGAGTGAAACATATGAGGGCACTAAGGTTGTGAAGAGTGCCAAGCTATATGGGCTCAAGAGTGAGTTTGAGAACTTCAAGAAAAAGGATGATGAAACAATCATTGAAATGTTTCATAGATTGCAAGTAATAGTCAATGATCTCAAGAACTTAGGGCACAAGACTCAAGATCAAGATTTTTGTCACAAGTTCTTATTGAGCTTACCTAGAAGATTCAAGATGTTGATCATGATGTTGCAAAGAGATGGGCTTGAAGCAATGAAGCCTAATGATTTGCTTGGTGAAGTATTGACCTATGACAAATATGATCAAGATGTTGATGACAAGGAGAAGGTGGAAGATGAGAAGAAGAAGAAGACCGTGGCATTCAAAGCCACCTCCTCCAAGGGCAAAGCTACCATCATTGAAGAAGAAGAAGACAACAATGAAGATGGGGAATTTGAAATTGATGATGAGGCACTTGCTCTTGTAGTCAAGAAGATGGGTCACATGTTCATCAAGAGAAGAGGCTTTAAGAAGAGAAATGACAACTTCAAAAGAAATGAGCAACAAAGAAAGTGCTTCAATTGTGATAGCACCGAGCACCTTCAAGCGGAATGTCCTTATGATAAAAAGAAGAACAAAAAGGACAAGTTTGAGAAGAAGAAGAGAGAGGCCAAGATGACATTCAAGAAAGGCAAAAATGGTGCCTATGTGATCACTTGGGAAAGTGAAGATAATGAAGAAGAAGAAGAAGAATCATCCAACAAGGCTTTTGCTTCTATTGCTATCAACAAGAAGCCATCACTATTTGATTCATCCTCTTCATGTTTCATGGCTAAAGAAGCTAAGGTATTATATGATGAGAGTGATGATGAAAGTGAAATGGAATATGCTCATGATAGTGATAATGATAATGATAATGAAAATGATGATGATGAACCAACTAAAGAACAACTATATGACTTGATGCAACAAACTAGAGACATAGCCATTGCCAAGGACAAAGAGTGTAAGAAGCTTTCAATGAAAGTAGCAATACTTGAGAAAGTCCTTAGTGAGCTTAAGACCACTCATGAGAGTCTAGTGGAAGACCATGAGGATCTTGATAAGGCTCATTCCAAGCTTGAAAAAGCTCACTCATTGCTACTTGAGCAACAAGCTAAGAAGAAGGTTGTTGTATCATGTGATATAGGTGTTACATGTGATATAATTGATGAATCCATTAATGAACCTATCATCATGTCAAATGCTAACCCTTCTTGTAGCTCTTCATCCACCACCACTAACTCTACCTCCACTACTAGTGATGGTTTCACTTGTGATGCTTCACTAATGGTTGAGAATGAGACTCTCAAGAGAGAGGTGGATGAGCTCACTCACGCCCTAGGCAAAGTCTATGGTGGTGAGGCCCGCTTGCTTAAGTGCTTGGGTAGCCAAAGGTTCTCTCTTAACAAAGAAGGATTGGGCTACAACCCCAAGAAAGGCAAGTCGGCCTTTGCAACTCCAAAGCCTAGCTTTGTGAAGAGCAATGGTCGGTTTTGCAATAGATGCAAGCAAGTTGGGCACCTAGAGCATAATTGCAATAAAAAGAATCAAAGCAAGAACTTTGTTAATGCTATACCTTTTGATTCTTGCTATGTGCTTACCAAGGGTGTGAAGGGTGTGCAAGCTAAGTTTGTTGGTACACCAATTGTGGGCCCAAAGAAGAAGGCTATTTGGGTACCAAAGAGCTTAGTTACTAACCTACAAGGACCCAAACAAAAGTGGGTACCTAAACTTCATTGATTTGCTTGTAGGTCAATTACAAAGCCGGAGGAAGGCATTGGATTATTGATAGTGGGTGCACTCAACACATGACCGGTACATCAAGAATGTTTGACTCAATCAATGACAATGATAGTGGTGTTGATTCTATCATATTTGGCAATAACAAGAAAGGCAAGGTTATTGGTTTGGGCAAGATTGCAATATCAAATGACATGAGTATCTCCAATGTGTTACTAGTTGAAAGCTTGGATTTCAATCTTCTATCCGTGGCACAAATATGTGATCTAGGCTACAAGTGCATCTTTGGGGTTGATGATGTGGAAGTTATTAGTGTGGATGGTTCAAATGTGGCATTTAAGGGCTTTAGATATGAGAATCTCTACCTAGTTGACTTCAATGCTAGAGAAACTTCTTTGACAACTTGCTTAGTCTCCAAATCAAGCATGGGTTGGCTTTGGCATAGAAGGCTTGGTCATGTTGGCATGAAACAATTGAAGAAGCTTACAACTCACAATCTTGTCAATGGTTTGAAAGATGTTGAATTTGAGAAGAATAAGCTTTGTAGTGCATGTCAAGCCGGGAAGCAAGTTGGAAGCTCACATCCAAAGAAGAGTACAATGAGCACATGCAAAGCATTTGAGTTGATGCACATGGATCTATTTGGACCAACAACATATACAAGCATAGGCGGCAACAAGTATGGATTTGTCATAGTGGATGACTTCACAAGATTCACATGGGTATTCTTTCTTAGTGACAAAAGTGAAGTGTTTGACACCTTCAAGACATTCCTCACTAGAGTTCACAATGAGTTTGAGATTAGAATCAAGAAAGTGAGAAGTGACAATGGAAGTGAGTTCAAGAATACAAGAATTGAAGAACTTTGTGATCATTATGGTATTGGACATCAATTCTCGGCCAAGTACACTCCACAATCAAATGGTTTAGTTGAGAGGAAGAATAGAACATTGCTTGATATGGCTAGATCAATGCTTCATGAGTACAATGTGAGTCAATCATTTTGGGATGAAGCAATCAATACCGCTTGCTACTACATCAATAGACTATATTGCCATCCATTGCTAGAGAAGACCCCATATGAGCTACTTCATGGAAGAAAGCCCAATATTTCTTACTTTAGGGTGTTTGGTTGCAAATGCTATATCTTGAAGAAAGGCACTAGATTGGGGAAGTTTGACAAGAGATGTGATGAGGGGTTCCTACTTGGTTATTCAACTACAAGCAAAGCTTATAGAGTTTGGAACAACTCAAGTGGCATTCTAGAAGAAGTCCATGATGTGCAATTTGATGAAACCAATGGGTCACAAGATGAAGAAGAAAATCTAGATGATATTGGTGGAACTCTATTAGTGGAAGCAATGAAGAACATGGACATTGGGGACATTAGAGCAAAGCAAGTAATTGATATTCAAGATGATGATAAAGATCAAGTGCTCAATTCACCATTCAAGCTAGTTAGTGACTCTCAAGTGCAAAATCAAGGTGCTAGTTCTTCTCATCAAGATACATCAAGTGATCAACCAAGCTCAAGCAATCAAATGCAAGTACTCCAACCACAACATATTGCAAGAGATCACCCCATTGATAGTGTTATTGGTGATATTAGAAGTGGTGTGCAAACAAGATCAAGATTGGCAATGTTTTGTGAGCATGCATCATTTGTGTCAACCATAGAACCAAAGAAGATAGAAGAAGCTTTGAGGGATACCGATTGGATCATGGCTATGCAAGAAGAGCTTAACAATTTCACAAGAAATGATGTTTGGGAGTTGGTAGAAAGGCCAAATGACTACAATGTGATTGGAACCAAGTGGGTGTTCAAAAACAAGCAAGATCAAGATGGCATTGTAGTGAGAAACAAAGCAAGACTAGTTGCACAAGGTTACACTCAAGTTGAAGGTCTTGACTATGATGAGACATATGCTCCCGTGGCAAGATTGGAGGCAATAAGGATTCTATTGGCTTATGCTTGTGCACACAACATCAAACTATATCAAATGGATGTCAAAAGTGCATTTCTCAATGGGATCATCAATGAGTTAGTCTTCGTTGAGCAACCGCCCGGATTTGAAGATGACAAGAAACCCAACCATGTGTACAAGTTGAAGAAGGCTTTATATGGCTTAAAGCAAGCACCTAGAGCATGGTATGAGAGGCTAAGGGATTTTCTTCTCTCTAAGGGATTCAAGATGGGCAAGGTTGATACAACTCTATTCACCAAGAAGATTGGAAATGATCTATTCATAGTGCAAATATATGTTGATGACATCATCTTTGGATCAACCAATCAAGCTTATTGTGAAGAATTTGGTGCTATGATGGCCAAAGAGTTTGAAATGTCTATGATTGGTGAACTTAGCTACTTCCTTGGTCTCCAAGTAAAGCAATTGAAGAATGGGACATTTGTGAGTCAAGGGAAATACATAAGGGACATGTTGAAGAAGTTTGGAATGCAAGATGCAAAGCCAATTTCAACTCCAATGGGTACAAATGGCAATTTGGATAGTGATCTTGATGGCAATATGGTGAATCAAAAGGAATATCGGTCTTTGATTGGAAGTCTACTCTATGTCACCGCATCAAGGCCGGATGTCATGTTTAGTGTTTGCATGTGTGCTAGATTTCAAGCCTCACCTAGAGAGAGTCATCTCACGGCCGCGAAGAGAATATTGAGGTACTTGAAGCAAACAAGAGATGTTGGACTATGGTATCCCAAGGGGTCAAAGTTTGAATTGATTGGATATTCGGACTCCGACTATGGGGGTTGCAAGATCAATAGAAAGAGCACAAGTGGCACATGTCAATTACTTGGAAGATCACTTGTGTCATGGTCCTCAAAGAAATAAAATAGTGTGGCAATCTCTACCGCCGAAGCCGAATATGTGAGTGCGGGGAGTTGTTGTGCACAATTGCTATGGATGAAATCAACTTTGAAGGATTATGGCCTCAACTTCAAGAATGTGCCATTGCTATGTGATAATGAGAGTGCAATCAAGATGATACAAAACCCGGTTCAACATGGAAGAACAAAGCATATTGACATAAGACATCATTTCATTAGAGATCATCAACAAAAGGGAGATATTGCCGTTGAGAGTGTTGGCACCGATGATCAACTTGCCGATATTCTCACTAAGCCACTTGATGAAAAGAGGTTTTGCAAGCTAAGGAATGAATTGAACATTCTTGATTTCTCAAACATGAGTTGAATGCACCCCACTCACTTATTGACATGCCTCTCCTTCGACATTGCAAGGTAAAAGTTGATTGACATGTCATTCATTCTATGCTAAGGACCTTGCTAGAGCATGTAGACATAATAAGTGGTATGCATTAGCATTCATGATAAATCAAATGAATTTGATGGATATATGTTACCACTATTGCCTCTTTGATTGTTTTGATCTAGTGGTGGCATATGCCATGTTTGTGAGCTTGCAAACCTAGTGTTGAATCTAGAAGACTTGCTATAAGTGTTTAATTCAACATAGGCAAGATAACCCTTATTATGAGGTGTGAAGAAGCTTGTCTTTGGTTCAAATCGAATTAAATATCTTTGGCAAGTGTTCTAGGTTGAACCAACATTGATGAATTTTAACCTACTCCATCGAACATTTTTCTTCTCTCCA
Organism: Saccharum spontaneum; assembly: GCA_022457205.1. Taxonomy (NCBI): domain Eukaryota; kingdom Viridiplantae; phylum Streptophyta; class Magnoliopsida; order Poales; family Poaceae; genus Saccharum; species Saccharum spontaneum. Next base: position 51,783,090 of record CM039585.1, on the reverse strand, counting down.
CAATTTGATCCCATTTTTGGGTAAGTTGTTGACAAAGGGGGAGAGAAAAAGATGATTCAACATGATAAAGGAGAAAAAGATGATTCAACATGATAAAGGAGAAAAAGATGATTCAACATGATAAAGGGGTAAATAAAATATAAAATTTTGATGCACACAAGTAGGGGGAGCAAGCTCATAAACAAAGTTGTTGCATTTGTTTGTGCATTTTCATATGACTTGCTCATTGCACTTGTATTTAAACTCAATATACTTGCTTGTGTGGTGCAATGCTAGTATAGAACTTGGATGATGAAATGATCTACTAGCATGCATAGGAATAGTTTTACATGTGGTATCTAGACTTGCCTAAAGCTTTACAAGTGGTCCAAGAACCTTTACTTATAATGTTGATCTCACGAGGTTCTTGAGTTTTTGTTGGATGTCTAGTTACTTCATGATGCTAAGGATGGTGTAAAAGGCAACTCCGATTGGTATCACGCTTCAAAGGTCCATTTCTTACACCTTAGCATCATTTTGGTAGAATTACTCTCCCAACACTTCTATCTATGCATATGTGCAAAGCTTTCAATCCAAACTCTATGCACATATGTAGGGGGAGCTAATGCTACCAAAACCGAGCTTGTGATAATTGTCCAAACTTTACTTATGAGCAAAATGATTGGACAAGTATGACAAGTTCAAAATTTTTATTATCAAAATCATCTTTGTGAGGGTTGTCATCAATTACCAAAAAGGGGGAGATTGAAAGTCCCTAGTTTGGTTTTGGCTAATTGATGAAACCTAGGACTAACCTTTGTATCTAAGTGGATGATTTAGATAAAGGTGGTCATTGAATATGAGACATGACATTGACTCATATGACCAAGATGGTGAAGACCAAGATGAGGCTTGGCTCGATGGACCGGTTGTGAAGGTGAAGGGCTAGTCGAGGCTTCGAAGCGAAGGACCATGCGATGGTGAAGCTTGAGCAAGACTTGGCGCCGATGGACCGATGCAACGGTGAAGAGCAAGTGAAGTCAAGGTCGATGGATCGAGACGGTCATGTGATGATATGAAGTGGATCATATCCTTTGGAGAAACAAAATGGGCTCAAGGCAAAGGTATAACCATAGGGCCATTTTGTTTTACACTCAAGACACCATAGAGGGTGTGAGTGGTTTAGGATCGATAGCCGAACTATTAAGAGGGGAAGTCTTATCGGTTATTCGATGCATGGGTGCCACTAGGTGAATTCATGAAGTGCATTGCATGTAGGGCCTAGTGAGCTAACTGGAAAACCTTTGAAAATAATTGAGAAAAAGCTAACACACAAGCACATGGAGATGTACACTTGATGGTGTTGGCACATTTGCAAAGGTGGCGTTGGTCGCGCTGTGGTTTGCGGGTAGAGAAGGGTTTGGTTCCTTTCTCTCTCCCGCCGAGCGTGCGAGCGCGGGATTCAGGCGATTTCGGGGAAATGAAATGCCTATTTTCCATTGCGCCGGAAGTCGGAAAAGAAACGGAGGCGAACGGAGGTCACAGAGGTGACCGGACGCTGCACCGGACGCTGCACCGGACGCGGTCAGTTTCGACCGGCGCGTCCGGTCAGTACAGCGTCAGGGTCTGGCGCGCGAGCTAGGGTTTGACACCGGCGCGTCCGGTGACCCACGGGACCGGCGCGTCCGGTCTGGCGATCAGCGAGTCACGAAGTCTTCGGACGCGGTGCGCGTCCGGTCCCTCACCATCGGACGCGTCCGGTGGTCCAGGGAGCTTACTGGACTCGCACCGGACGCGGGTACTGTGGCGTCCGGTGGTTGCGAGGAGCGCGTCCGGTGATGTCTTCGCGGGCGCGGGTGCTGTGCGCACCGGCGCGTCCGGTGGTTCGCAGCAGCGCGTCCGGTCGCTCGTTTGACCGTTGGCGCGCAGTGACCGTTGGAGGATCTAACGGACGAATTTGAAATCTGAGGGACACCGGACGCGGTTGAGCGCGTCCGGTCTGTTACGACCGGTGCGTCCGGTGGTCCCGCGAAAATCGTGAGTGGAGTTGTAACGGCTCTATTTGAATGGGATGCTTATAAATACTTGTTGGCCGGCCCTTGGGGAGGTCTCTTGGCATTTCTAACACTCTTGTGCATCCTTTGAGCTAGAGCTACTCCTCCCACTCATCTCTCTTGCTTGATTGCAAATCAAAAGTGAGATTGAGTGATCCCAAAGTGCATTGCATAGCTTGAGAGCATCTAGTGGCACTTGTGGGTGGTTTAGCCGGTGGATTTCTTGTTACTCTTGGAGAGTACCGCTCCTAGCCGGCTTGGAGATTGTTGGAGGCGTTGGCAAGAGAAGGTGATTGTTCTTGGCCACCTCCGGTTGATTGTGAGAGGTTCTTGTGCTTTCCTCGGCGGGACGCCAAAAGCAACTCTAGTGGAATCCGCGTGTCATTGAGTTACCTCACTTGAGAGTGGTGTCTTGCGGTGCCTTGCGGGGCGTGCCTTGAGGGGCAAGTGACTTGAGGGTCACACCGGGGAACCATCTAGGTGTTGGTCGACACAACCGGTGACGTAGCTTGTCGGTGCACAAGTGAACACCGGGTGAACAAATATTGTGTCTCTTGTCTCCCGGTGATTGGTCTTCATTTTGTGTTGTTGTCAATATTGATTGATTGTATATCATCTTGGTGATTGGCAACATCTTCACTTCACCGTCGGTATAATAATCACAATCCTCTCTCTTGCATTTACATTCACTAGTTTCTCTTGTGTAGCTCTAGTAGTAGCTTTGCTAGTAGTGTTACCTTGTTCTCTAGTGTAACCTTAGTGACATAGCCCTTGTGTGAACTAGAGATCTTAATCTACTAGACTTGTGGATAGGAGGCTTGCATCACAACCTTTGGCTAAGCAAAACTCGCTTTACGCCGTTTGTTATTCTAACAAGTTTGCTTAGTGGTTCTTGTAGAATTTAAAATAGGCTATTCACCCCCCCTCTAGCCATCTAGGACCTTACAGTCACCCCCGGCCCGTCTCCATCCTCATCAGGCTGTCAGGGCGGCCGCCATCATGGGCAGCCCTGCCCTAGGCGACCCAGAACGTGGCCTGGCTGACTGTTGCTGGCCACTGGCAGTACTGCCCTGGCCAGCAGCGCGCAGCCACCACCATCGCCGCGAGGGAAGGGGGCAGGCGGAGGCGAAGAACCCAGCCGCCACACCCCCGCGCCTGCACAGCTCCGACCACAGCCCCACCACCGCCGGCCGCCGCACCTAGCCAGGTCGCCAAAGTTGCTGATCAGCCGCCTAGGCATCGGTTCTGGCAACCCGCAGCCTTGGCCGCGCCGTCGCCGTCGACGGGGAAGAAGGAGAAGGGGTGGTTGGAGGAGGAGAGAAGCCCCGCCACCGATCCGCCCGATCGGGCCCTGGCCGGTGCCGCCGCAGTCGTAGAAGGTGGCCGGCCGAACCCCACGCGATCCGAGATCAGCCACCCCCCGCCGGCCCACCGGAACTTGCGCCACCACACCACCCATATGCGAGACAGCCCCGCCGCCACCATCATGACGATCCGCGCGGCCCTGCCGGCGTCCCGTTCCGGCGACGGCGCAGCAGGAGAGGAGGAGCGTGGGGGCGGCGGCTACTAGGGTTTGGGACCTCCCGTGTCACCTGCGTGGGGGGCGACGCGGGGGCTGGCCCTAGAAGGGGGAACTCCGCATTGTATGATGTTGATATCCATTCGTATCCTATAGACATAGTTGATACTATCCGTATTCGAATTCGAACCCGAATAGAAAATATAACAACGAATATAATACCAGCAATATCAGTGCGTATTCGATCCGTTTGCACCCCTAATAGGCGATTAGGTGCTTTGACGGTCGACCGCTTTGTCGAGGTGCACCTAGGAAAAGGGAGGGGATGTGCTAGTATTAGGTCCGTTTGGCACAGCTCAGCTTCACTAGTAAAGCTGTTTTTTTTGTTTTTAGCTTCACAAGCAGCTTTTTCAATAAATCTAAAGTTGTTTAAGAGACTCGTTTGGCAAAACAGCTTCACATGAGGAAAAAAAAGAATAAAATGACCTAAATGCCCTTGGCTTTCCTTTCTATCCTGTATTCTTGTGTCATGTTCTTCCTCGGTCTTGTGCCCCTAACGAGCGCGTGCTTGGCACCGCACCCCCGGCGTCCGCGTCCTCGCCCTCGGCAATCGGCATGGCGCCCCGGTGGCCCAGCCCCACACCCTAGGTCTGCGACGCGCCCAACGGTGTCCGCGTCCACGTTCCCGCTCCCCGATGGCCTAGCCCCGCGCCCCCGACGCTGGTGCCCCGGCACCGCGCCCCAAGGTTCGCGACGCGCCCGGCGGCCTTCGCGTCCACGGCACGCGCGCCCCGGCAACGCGCCCCAGGTCCATGATGAGCCCGGCAGCCTCCGCGTCCACGGCAAGGCGCCCCGGCGGCCTGGCCCCGCGCCCTCAACGTTGGCAGCCTGACCCCGTGCCCCCACATTCGTGACCGCGACTGGCGGCAAGTTGCGACCAGGCCCCGGCGGTGGCCTCACACCAGCTTGCAGGCCCGGTCCCGGCGCTCGTCCTCGCAGGCCCCAGCGGCTGCGATGGCGTCTGTGCGCCCCCTGGCGAGCCACGCGCCCACGCCCCACTCCTCCGGAAGCATCCCGGCGACCGAGCCTCCGGTGGGCCATGCCCGGGCCCCCTCCTCCGCCAGCCGCGCTCCAGCGCACGCGCGCTGCCTCCCCTGCGCGCTCTCTCTCACACACAGAGGGGGCAAGACCAGTCTTTAGTGCAAGCGGGGGCCCACTTGGGTTAGATGGAGCTGGAATATGCTATTTTTTCCAACTTCATCTAGGAGAAGAAAAATAGCTTCATCTATGAAACTATTTTGAAAAATAGTGTTTGACAAAAAAAAACAGCTTACAGCAGCTCATAAAGCTGTCGTGACAAACATGCCCTTAGTTGGGCCGCGTTTGGCGAACGGCAGGGCACGGCAATACGGCATGCTGGGATGGGTTCAAATGGCCCACAACTGGCGCAGAGACCTGCTTCTTCTTGTTCTTAGATGCCTCACGTCCTCTGGAGCTGACCGCTCACATGACATGTTGCCGCTGTTGACCACACTAAACACCGAGAACAAAATGCCGGCCCAAGCATCCATGGCAGATATTGCGAGGCACAGGAGTTAGTCACTAGCCAGAAAACGTCAGCCAGTTGATTGGGTTTTCTTCTAGACCATCTCAAAGGCTAGGACACGCTAAATCCCGGCGCCCAAAACGTCATCAAAAGCTGAAAAGGCATATCCTTTCGTGCACATAGTTTTAAATCTCCCGCTATAGCTGCCGCTATAGCCTTTTGAGGCAGGATGCCGCTATTTGAGTTCATGTATAATTTAGCCGCTATATCCCGTTATAGCCCGATATAGCTCCGCTATTAGCTATTTTAGATATATACCGCTAAACGTCTTAGCCCGCTGTTTAAAACATTGTTCGTGCATCTCGCCGATTATATATGATGACACACTCTCGAAACTCGCACATCGGTCCGTGTCCATCCCGGCACCTCTCGAGACCATCCCTTCATCATAGTACAATCATACGCCAGCGCGTCTCCATGGAGGTGGAAACACCGGCGCAGGCGCAGCCATGCAAGAATGTCGCCCAGAGCGCCGGCACTACAAGGACGACACTCCGCAACCCGCTCCTCGTCGTCAACTTCGTCCTCATGGTCGTCGGCTCAGCGGGCGGCCCGCTGTTCCTCCGCGCCTACTTCCTCCACGGCGGCGCCCGCAAGTGGCTCTCGGCCTTCCTCCAGACCGCCGGCTTCCCGCTCCTGCTCGTGCCGCTCTGCGTTTCCTTCTCCCGTCGCCGCCGGCGCGACCGCGACCGCGACGCGCCGGCGAATAAGGCGGGCTCCGGCACGCCGTTCTTCCTCATGACGCCCCGCCTCCTGGCGGCGTCCGCGGCCATCGGCCTCATGACGGGCCTCGACGACCTCCTGTACGCCTACGGCCTGGCGTACCTGCCGGTGTCCACGTCCTCCATCCTCATCTCCACGCAGCTGGCCTTCACGGCCGCCTTCGCGCTGCTGCTGGTGCGGCAGCGGTTCACGGCGTTCTCGGTGAACGCCGTGGCGCTGCTCAGCGCCGGGGCCGCCATGCTCGGGATGAACGCCGGCGGGGACCGCCCCGCGGGCGTGTCCCCGGCGCAGTACGGCGCCGGGTTCGCCATGACGCTGGCCGCCGCCGCGCTCTACGGCCTCGTGCTCCCCGTCATGGAACTCAGCCAGGCGCGCCACGCGGCGCGCGCCGGCGCCGCGGCCGTCACCTACACGCTCGTCATCGAGATGCAGCTCGTCATCGGGCTCACCGCCACCGTCTTCAGTGCCGTCGGCATGCTTGCGAACAATGATTTGCACGTAAGTTCATTTTCGCTGCCAACTTTTCTGTTGCAGGTGTTTCGCAAAAAAAAAACTTTTCTGTTGCAGGTCGTACATGCACTTACTATCAGTGGCGAAGCTAGAGCAAATGGGTGGGGGGTGCACAACCTCATCATAAATATAGTGACTCATGTGATGTTCAAACATGTAGCATGACCAACTCATAATTTTTAACATCAAAGTTCAACTTTCAGTAATGACAATGTGATTTTGGTCAAAACATAAGTAAAATGGTAGGGACAAGGGCAATAACACTCACCATTTATAACAAAATAAAGACGACATTGATCACTGTAGTGTAGTGATGGAAAGAATGCCAAAACGATGAACAAAAGATGTCCCATATAGCAAAATATGTGATCCCGCCTAAATAAAAGAGAACAAATAGATCAATTATTTAGCAAAGAAAATGTAGAATTATCCATTGAAAGTAGATGCATTGTGTTTGTATTACCTCTTAGAGATCATATTTACGCCCTTTTCCTTCCATGGTCATGAAACGACGAACCACTGCCTCATTGTTAACTTTCTTCATTTCTTCTTTCTCTATGTAGCAAATAAGTCTATGACTCAAGTGTTGATCACCCATGCGATTAGACAAACTTGTTTTTACAATCTTCATGCCCGAAAAACATCTCTCAACTGTTGCTGTAGCCACAGGCAATACTAGCACAAGCTTCAAAAGCCGATAGACCAATCTATACAAACGATGTTTCTCTGTCTCTACCATTTTTTGAGAGAGCTCACCAATAGTGTTTATGTTGGAGAATCTATTATCTGCTCTCACATCAGCAATGTAAACATGAAGGTCATGGCTAAGGTCCCTCAGATCATCATTGGTGAAATCATCAGGATATAATTTGGCTAAGCCCATCAAAGTCTCCACATCAAAAGCATGAAATGAGTCTCTTGGATTGAAAGCGGCTGAGCAAATAAGCAATTGAGATGTTGTCTCACTAAAGCGGCTATCAAGCTCTTGAACTAACCAATCAATAACATCATTAAAGCAATCCACTACATAGTGATGCTTGTTTGTAATTCCTGATTTTTTCCTAGGTTGTCGGGGATCAATATATGTACTTTCCATTTCCACTCTATCAATTTCATGCAAGTCACAGAACTCATTCACTTCATCTAATAATTTCTCCCAACCATCTCTTCTAAGATCATCCAAATGGAGTCTAGTTGATTTCAAACATCCAATGGCATTTACAATGTCTTGATCCTTGCGTTGCAATGCTAATGACAATGTATTTGTGGCCGTTAATGTAGTCAACATGAGATGCAAATAAAAGGCAAAGTCAAAAGATTGAAAATATATCAGAAGATTTGATGCTTGATCTCTATTTTTCCAATCTCTATCATCCTTTTCAACAACCTTTAGCACTTCAACTATTGTAGGAAACATGTTGAGTAAACTTTTTAGAGTTTTATAATGAGAACTCCATCTAGTATCTCCGGGTCTTTGAAGACATTGCTCTTGATTTAACCCAGTCCCGGTCTCAAGTTGCCCACAACCTAATGCATGTTTCACTTGTTCATGATTGATGTCTCTAATCATATCCCTTCTCTTAGCCGACCCACCCACCACATTTAGTAAGATAGAAATCATGTTTAAAAAATTGCTTACACCCTTATGTTTTCTCACGGTTGCCACAATGACTAACTGAAGTTGATGAGCAAAGCAATGCACATAATAAGCTGTTTTACTATCTCTCATGATCAATGATTGCAAGCCATTCAACTCACCTCGCATATTGCTAGCACCATCATATCCTTGGCCTCGACATTGCTTTAAGCTTAGTTTGAACTTTGCAAGTAGAGAATCAATGGATGACTTGAGGTGGGAAGAAGTTGTTTCAATCACATGCACAAGGCCAACAAACCTCTCTTTCACAATCCCAAATTTGTCAACATACCTCAAGACCACCGCCATTTGTTCTTTGCAAGAAACATCTCTTGACTCATCAACTAGCAAGCAAAAGACATCATCCCCAAGTTCTTCAAGGATAGATTGTACAATCTCATTTGCAAAACATTCAACAATGTCCCTCTGAATTTCAGGAGCAAGCAAACAACTATTCTTTGTAGCATGTGTAGTCACAGCTTTGTGTAACATAGGATCATGTTCAGCTAAGCAATCATAGAACTCCTTGAAGTTCCCTCTATTATAGGATTCTTTTGACTCATCATGGCCACGAAAAGGCAATCCTTGCTTCAACAATAGTCTAGCTGTATCAATGGACCCATTCAACCGAGTAAAATAAGCCTTCTTAGCAACTTCACTGATCTGATTGTAAGCAACATCTATGTGTTGCTTTCTTTGTAACAAATCATCACACTTCTTCATTGCTTTATAGTGTAAACCACCAACCTCACCAACATGTGACCTTAACCTTTCTTTCCTATGATAACCATTCCAACCATTAACCACAAATGCATCATATCCTGCATCTTTCTTTTCTCTAAACAAGAAACAATAAAAGCAATATGCTCTATCCTTTGCCTCACTATACTCAAGCCAAGGACCAAACTCATCAAACCATTCTGAAATAAATCTTCTTGGCTTCTCTTTTTCACCAATTTGTGTAACAGGAAAATCACACGTGCGAGGTTGACAAGGTCCATTCTCCAAGTATTTTCTTCTCACCTTTTCTCTTTGGTTCGGATGATAAGTATCAATTTCTTTTCTCAAACCGGGGTCATATTTAATCTCCTCGTCCCAATTGATTTCATCCGCAGATGAAATTCTGTTAGCATCGATCGCGTCTTGAGCTTTCCGTTTATAATACCTCTCCATGATTACCTATAATCTATTCATTCATAATCAAATCGCAGTTCACAATTTCACATATAGATAACTTGAGCACGATGAAGTGATGAACACAGAAGAACTGAAGTAGTAAGCACTCACCAGACGGCCAACCGGGCATCAGGCCATCAGAGATTCAAAGGGACAGGAACAAGACAATGATGGCATAGTCACGTAGATGGCCTGCACTCCTGGCCTCCTGCAGTCTGCAGATGGACAACGACGGCAGGCAGGCAAGGCGTCGCGGATTCGAGTAGGCAGGGCGCGTGGCCGCACGGCGTGGAGTCGCGAACTTGCGATTCCCTACGACGGCGAGGGCGGTGGGCGGCGTCAACAGAGGCAAACGAGGCGTCGCGAAGGAACCGTGCGTCGCTTGGGCTGGAACCAGGAAGCAAACAATGTGAAGGAGCCGTGCGTCGCTTGGGCTGGAACCACCGAACCAGGAAGCAAACAATGTGACGTGACTTCTTGGGCTGCAGGGGGTGCCTCGTCTTGGGCCATGGGGGTGCCTATTGGGCCAAATTTCTTTAATCCTCAGATAATTTCAGGATTTTAGGGGGTGCCTGGGCACCCGGCAGCCATAACTGGCCTCCGCCCCTGCTTACTATGGCCTGTTCGGCAGGCTGTCTTTTTTTTTTTTCTTATAAGCCGGCTGTGGCTGATTTGCTGTGAGAGAAAAACACTGTTCCACGGCTGATAAGCCGTGCTGATAAGCTCAGCCGAATAGGGGGTATGATTCCCGGTCTCATACTCTCCACTCCATCACTCTTTGTCTGTTTCCGTAGTCATCGTACCACAGCTGCGGTACTGCAACACTGTCGGTAAAATTAACCGAGAATCGAAATAACTGTAACTAAAACCGAGAAAACCAGAACTGAAAAATTATGTTCCTTATTCAGTTTCTAATATTAAGCAACCGAAATAACCGAAGAAAATTCGGTTCCTACTCTTGGATAACTAAATTAATCGAAAGAACCGAATTACATGAATTATACTTCACTTACTTGTATTTTGTAAGATTATGTTTGGTTTATGGGTGGTGTTTTATATTTGACATGCTATATATTTGTGTTACTATATTGCTATTGTTTTCTTATAAATTATTATTATTAAAATTAATATAGTGTTGCATAAATTTGTCTTACAACACATATATTTGTTGTTGTCTTCTCAAAAAGTTCCGTTAGAATCAGAACCAAACCAAAATAACTTAAAATCGAAATGGTCAGTTCCGAGAATTTCTAAGAACCGATCGGTTCCTATTTTCTGATAACCGAATTTCTTCAAAAACTGAAGAACCGAACAGAGATCTGAATGCCCAGGCTTAGCAACATTTACGGGCACAACAACACTGTAGCACATGAATGCGATATCTTGCTTGGATCCTTTTGCCACTCATGAGCCCCCACCTAGCATTTTGAATATCCCACAGTCGGCAATGCCCAAAAGTCACCTAGGTAGACAGTGGAAATTTACAAAAAAAATAGCGTTGTTGTGTGGCCAAGCCAAACTCCACTGTGCCAATTATTTGTAGCTAGTGCAAAATCAGACTAGAATTATTTGTAGTACTAGTAACTTCAAATATCAGGAACCGAGTCGCTTGTAGGCTGAGTGTTGCTATTGCCACGCTCTGTGTTGCAATGCGCGCAATTACGGACGCCTTGTTGTTTTCAAGGATTGCAAAATAACTTTTTTTGTTCCTTTAATAATCGGCCAAAACATTGATTTTTCTAGAGAAAATCAGTAGAATAACGTGAAATTTATGTGTAAGCCAGTAGCTAGTAACGGTCATCAAGATAGTTTCCGCGTTTTTAATGAAGTAATCGAGTGGAGTTCCTTTTGTCATCCTTAGTGATCTCATCAGTACACTACTCGTGCTAAAAAGGTAGTCCACAAAACTACACAGATATTGTAAACTACTAGTCCACTTAGGAATTTAACCTTATAAGCTATCCACAAAGTCCTATGCTTGTTGAGCATGTGTGCAACATTGAACGCCTTTTGTTAAAAAAAACAAGAAGAAAGTTGTGGAGATCAGAGCACGTTTTTGAAAGATAGACACTCAAACAGTGAAATAATAATCAATAACAGCAAAGGATATAAATATTTAAAATATAGAAAGACAAAACAATAAACCTCCTCATTGCGTATGTACAGATTTTCTCTTTGGGTTCAACAAGTTGTATGCATAGGCTAGGATTTTTACACACTCGTCATGCATGGATATGCTCGTATTCTTTCTCGAACCGGGAGTCGATCCCTACGAGTGCAGAGCTAAAAATTGAGGGTGATTTCTCCACTTAATTACTATAGTAGTTACTGCAACATAAACATTAAATCACCATTAAATTTTAATTGCAAATCAACATCTTTCTTATTTAGCCCCCTCGTCTCAATCCTGAATCCGCCAATGCTGACATCCACAACTCCAGTCATCACTTGTCATGTACGAGTAGTCGAGTACCCCGGTATACCTTTGAAATGGTTAATGGTGCTACAGCAGGCTGCTCGCTGATGACGCTGAAAAACGCAGGCAATCCCGGGAGAGGCGCGGGAGTTCGATCTGGGCCGGTCTGCAGGCTACTACCTGCTGCTGGCCGGGTCAGCCGCCACGTACCAGTGCTTCTTCCTCGGCACCATCGGCGCCGTCTTCTTCGGCTCGGCGCTGCTCGCCGGAGTGGTCATGACCGTGCTCATCCCGGTCACCGAGGTGCTCGCCGTCATGTTCTTCCACGAGCCGTTCAACGGCACCAAGGGCGTCGCCCTCGCGCTCTCGCTCTGGGGCTTCGTCTCCTACTTCTACGGCGAGATCCAAACATCCAAGGCGCACCGGCACAACCAGTCTGATAATACACCAAAACCAAATGCTGATGAGCATTTGGACCCATAGCAGATCATGGCGGCTGTAAATCGTAAATGCTACCCAGGCCAGTAGTAAGGTTAATTTACCCTATATTTCAGTTGAGGAATAAGTAGGCCATATCATTCCAATCATATAATACAACACCATTTTATATGACAGGATTTCGGGTGAAAAAAAAAGCATCAACACAGTAGCAACGGACAGCCAATGCTGCTGCCGTATTATTCAAATAAAACAGTATATAAGTACTGTCTCAAACGAAATTGAGAGCCTGATAGGCAGGGAATTTCTTGAGCGCCTAATCCTCTTCAGGATTGATTTCCGAAATGTCAACCGATGTGAATTCACCTTCTGGCTTGAAGATGTATGCGAAACCAGCAAACTTCTTGTGATGTGGGATCTGGCTGATCTTGAACCTGTCCTCGTCAGTCAGCTCCCAGTCGAAAATCTCAAGGTTTTCCTTAAGCCTCTCCTGTTTGTAGGTCTTGACGACAAAACTCACTTCTTGCTCATATACCCATCTCAATGAGACAATGACACCTGAAAAAGGAGAGTAGATCTGGGACTCACTCTAAGCATCAATCAATCAAAGATATATACGTACGTCTGAAGTACAGAGGCAACTAGCTGTGTTTATTATGGGAAGAAACCTGTGCCACGGTCTTCCCTCTTGCCTTAGCTATCTCCGCGAGAACCTCGGATTCGAGCACGGCGTTTCTTTCCCCCGTCCAGCTCTGCCCTCCCAACGGCGAGAACGCCTGGACGTGGATGCCCTTCTCGGCGCAGTACCTCCTCAGCTTTGGCTGCTGGCAAACCGGATTCACCTCAACCTGCAGACAGACATGTGCGCAGCAGGGCTAGAGGGATTAAACACCGCCGTCGTGTGATTAATCGACGGCTAATTACAATCTCGATCGACTAACGAGTAGCTAGGTCGATCGGCGGCAACCGTACCTGGTTCACTGCAGGGGTGATGGTGGCAAAAGGCAACGTCTTGTCGAGGTGCTTGGTCGTGAAGTTGCTGACGCCGATGGCCTTGGCGAGCCCAAGTCGCTGGCACTCCTCCATCGCCTGCCACACGCCCTTGAAATCGAACGGGAGGGCGTCCTCCCTCCTTGCCGGGAGCACAGGCGGCCCGGGCTTCTGGCAGACGGGCATGTGGATTAAGTACAGGTCCAGGTACTCCATCTGCAGGTTTCTGCTCTCACCAGTCATGACAAATGAATAGAATTCATGAGAAACAACAAGCCCATCAACTCTGCTTCAGCAATGGTGAAAATCTTAGGAGCATTAGAAGTTCGTGTTTAATTTAATACCTATATATATATATATATATATATATATATATATATAACAAAAATTACACATATCTTCGTGTGCCCATCACGAAATCGTTGCATGGGTGCTGTGCAAACGGCTGCCTGTGCTAATCACCGTCGTTAGTTTTACTGCTACAGAACGTTTAATGGAGACGGACGAAAACAGTTAACGGAGGCGGACATTGCAACCGTTTCCATATAAAGGTCTCCGTTAATGGGGCACTGTAATGTTGGCCTCTGGGCCATAGGGCTCTGCCTGCCAGCGTATACTCGAGATCCCATGTTATTTAGCTCGAAGGAACATGACGCACTTGGCTAAGTGGGAAAAAAAGGCCCGAACTGGGTCAATCCGAAGTAACTAAAGTACAAATTTTCTCTACGAGCAATTTTCTTTTTGCCCAAAGATTTTTGTTACTTTCTTTTCCGTAGCTAAATCAGGACGGAGCGTTCCTTCCCCCTCCTTTTTTTTTGCTAATGCGTAGGTATAACAGGTCAAGAGCAATGTTGCACTTGAAGGGTTCAAGGCGGAATGGGCCTCCGTCCTATCACTCCTTTCTTCAAACAGGACTCAACAACTCGCATCGACTAAAGCTTGTATGACTATTCAAACACTCGAGGAACCAAGTTCCTATATATGTATGCGGTGCTACCACCCGAACAAAGTTCTTGGCACCTGAGAAGCGGCCTCTGCACCCGAGCAAAGTGCCAACGAGTCCTCGACATTCGAGGGCAGTAAACATGGCTGCTCAAGACCTCAGCACCCGAGAAGAGCTCATCGAGACTCACAGTACTAAGAGTTATAGGCGTTTGCGATACCCAAGGGCTGAGCTATTCGACTAGCTTGTCATTAAGTTCTACAGGGGATACTGTCGGATATATGGGCTAGGGGTACTCTCACTGCTTGTATATTCAACTATGTTCAACTATCGAGCCAAAGACGACGGCAAAGGAGACCCATGAAGGCTAGGCGAATCCACCGGTTAAGGCATGTTAAGAACTAGGATGATTCCCCATGCGTTGCCGCAGGTATGAAGGAGAAATATAAATATGACATCACTGTAGTCTATCGAGTCATCTATATATAGCTTGATTATTAGTAGTCAGTTTTCGAAAAGGAAGAGAGGAAGTCACGTGAGAAAATAATGCTAGCAATATGCGTGCATGGTCATGTGTAGGTAATTGCATCTACTACTGAAACCATTTGTGAGGGGACACTTAATTGCATGCGGCAGCAGGAGAAGTGGATGATAGTTAGATTTTTCTGATTTTTTAAACCACTTCTCCTATATTTCAGGTGCCTGAATTTTAAGATAATTTCAGACAACACTCTTGTACCACCAACTAGTACAAGTAAATTGTTACTTCTGTGATTTGTTATTTGTCTTTGTGTCATAACATATTAAATTTTTGTTCTTGTCTTCCTATAGAATAATTGTAAATGGCTAATTGTCTTTGTGCCAACATAAATTAGATTTTGTTGGGTTTGTGGTTTTGTCTAACATATTTTTTATTTTTGGTACCAAAAATTATAAATTACGCCTACAGAAATTGCAGTAAACGAAATCTGCAATTTTAGTATGAAACCTATGCAATAACCGTCGCCTGACTGAATTTTAGCAAATCCCTTTTTAAACATTCATGTCTTAAAAGGAATAATGTGAAGTCTCCAATTAGTGCTGTAAATCTATAATAGTAAGATTATTTCACATGCGTCGAGACATGCATATACAGTATTAAAGTACGTGATCTGATTTCTTACTCCAAGGTCTCCCGGAGGGAGGGGACGACTAGCAGGGCCGGCTCTAAGGAGTGGGCAGG
This sequence comes from Saccharum spontaneum, assembly GCA_022457205.1. Taxonomy (NCBI): domain Eukaryota; kingdom Viridiplantae; phylum Streptophyta; class Magnoliopsida; order Poales; family Poaceae; genus Saccharum; species Saccharum spontaneum. The sequence goes on along the minus strand of CM039585.1, from coordinate 51,767,878 downwards.
CAGTGCCACCGCCGATGGCCTATGGAGCTAGGAGCTCAAGATCATATAGGTAATTAGTATATATTATTTTTTATTTGGCATAATAAGCATTTGAAGGTCCATCACAAACTAGTCTAAACCATAGGTAACTCTTTCTTCTAGTCCTATTCTACATAATCTTGATCCATTGAGCGGAGCGCATGCGACGTTTGATTTGATCGTTTCCTGCCGCCGCGACCCTGCTCATCAATGCATTATCTTGGTTGAGGAGAGGAGACGCTAACGCACATCCGATTCGCTCCTCACCCAGCGACCGGCAACAACAAGGACATTGATCTGATTTTAGTTTTTTTTATTACACTATCGTTATGTTTTATGAGTTATACATATATTACAAAGTAATTTTTATTATTTATACTATATATACTGTAATTTTGATATTAAAAATTAGTTTAACGTACTCTTATCTTCGACTAGGGGCCTTTAAAATTATAGAGCCGGCCCTGACGACGAGGTCCGGGTGGCACTGCGTGCACCACAGCTTGGACGTGACGAACACCTCCTCCCGGGACTTGATGAGCCTGCGCCGCACCGCCTCCGCGACGCCCTCGCCGAGGGGCTTCTCTGTGCCGTAGAGGTAGGCGGTGTCGAAGTGGCGGAAGCCCAGCTCGATGGCCCCAAGCACCGCGTTCTTGGTGGCCTCCTGCGGGAGGAATATCACCGCTGTGCCCAGGCCAATCACCGGCACCGGCCTCGCGTTTCCGGAGGGCAGGGACAGCTCCGGCACCGCCGTCGTGCTTCCTCGTGGAGGCCATGGCCATGCCTCTGCGTCGCTTGAGGCTTGCGGCGGAGTTGGGTTGCACTAACGTGTGGTCCCGTTGGACGAGTCCGCACAGCGAGATCTGTAAACAGCTGGCCCGCGCAATTGGTTTGGCGTCGACGTGGCGTGGCCAAAAAAAAATTAGTGCCTGCAGTTATATCCCCTACAGTACGTTCTTCTATAAGCCCAAATTCCACTATGCAAAAAGAAGATTCCCCGTCACATTAAAATGTCGGCACATATATGGAGTACTAAATGTAGATGAAATCAAAAACTAATTACACAGTTTTGTTGTACTTTGCGAGACGAATATTTTAAGCCTAATTAATCAATATTTGGACAATTATTACCAAATAAAAACAAAATTGCTACAGTGTGACGGGATATCTACTATGCAAAGTTTGGACCCCAAATTTGGGATCTAAACAAGGCCTAAAGAGCAAACCGTTTACTGGCGTGGCTTCTTTGTGGCCTCTCTGTACAGAGGAAAATTCAACGGCGGTGCCTGAAGTTGGTCGGTGATGTCACTTGGATTCTCGTATTTTCAAAATGTTATTTTTGGGTCTCTGAATTTGGCTTCATGTGTTATCTGAGTCCCTAAACTTGGCTTTAGGTGTCACTTGGGTCCCCGTACTTACAAAATGTCATTTCTAGGTCCCTGAACTTGGCTTCGGGTGTCATTTGGGTCCCTGAACTTGGCATTTTTGGAATATTCTAAAAAAATAGCTACAATACCCTTGAAATAGAAATATAACCAACTGACATGTGGGCACCACATGTAGGACCGTGCCACGTCAGCGTACAGGGCGGGTTTGGACGCATTGGGACCTAGATGACACCCGAAGCCAAGTTCAGGGACCTAGAAATGACATTTTGTAAGTACGGAGACCCAAGTGACACCTAAAGCCAAGTTCAAAGATCCAGATGACACTCAAAGCTAAGTTCAAAAACCTAAAAATAACATTTTAAAAGTATAAGGATGCAAGTAACACTACCTGCCAACCTCAGAGACCACCGGTGAATTTTCCTCCTCTGTACAACTACTACTCCGTGATGACTGATGAGCAGCGAGTATAAGAGTGCTGGCTGTAGAGTGGCCAGTGTGAGCCGCCGCGTGGAAGACAACGATCACGCACTGTTTGTCAATTGTCACGATTTTTTTAAGAAGACGACTTTACGTGTATTTCGTTAAAAAGAAGAAAGCAACTTATGTGAAGACGAGGTGCCAGAGATGAGCAGGAACCACTCACACAACCAGTGGCGGAGCTGGTAGATTTCAACGGGTAGGGCCAATATTAAATGAGAAAATTATTTCCTTGACCTTCAAAAAAGTGCTACTCAGTTTCTTTGCCTTTTTTCGAACTTGCTTATTTTGTCCTAAAATAAATTAGTTTGATGGGCTAACGGTGTTAGCTGTACGCGAAATGACTCTTTTACCCCTGGCGCCAAAGGCTACAGTTCACATGTCTTTCATGCTGCCTCTATTAATAAATTTTCCAAAATAAGGTATTATATTTTTTTCAAGCATGTCATCATTATTTTATTTTATTTTTTCAATAATTATTTTTTCAAGCAAGGGGTAAAAGAGTCATTTCCATACAACTTAACATCGTTAGCTTATCAAACTAACAGAAGGACCAAGAAACCAAAGGAAATTCATTTCAAGGTCAAATAAGTTCGAGAAAAACAGAACCAAGAAACTCAGCAACACTTTTTTTAGGGCCAAGGAAATAAAATCCTCATATTAAATCACCTGCAATAAGTTGCACATCGATAGATAGCAAAAGTAACATGTAAAACGTATTGTTTTAGATGATATTTAACTCTGGCATGTAAATTAACAACAAATTTTATGAAAACATGAATGTTGCGATAGAAAAATACCGAACTAATGATGTTTTAGCTCATTGTCGCCTTTTTTTGTCTTCATCGACGATAATAGCTTGCGAAAGTAAACTTAGACATACAAGGTGGACATCTAAAAAAATTAGAGATGCAATCTACAAAATATAATTGATTTATGAACAAAACATGGTAGGACTGCAGCATACAACATTGAGGACCATTTTGGAAAACTGGGCGCTACAAAATGATATTAGAATCATTCTACTAGTACCAGTAAAGTGATATTAGAATCATTCTACTGGTACTAGTAGAAGTCTACAAATCCATATAAACACAGAAGTGTTATGACCATTGGGGAAAGCTGGATTGAAATATAGATCGGGGAATGAGGAATTAATATCCTGCATTTTGTTGCCGTGCTGCTCTTCATGCTCCAAAGCGCCAGCCTACATCTGCCCGTTAGCATGAGCGCAGCGTGATGCGCAAGAGCGGCAGGTCTCGCCGGTGAGGCGTCTAGCTGTGGGCTGTGTCCCTACTCCGTCGTCCGGCCTCCGCTGTGCGCTGCCCTGCCAGTCATGTTTGCGTTGGCGCTAGAGAGTACTCGACTAGTCGTCTTGGGACTGAGTTTCGTGGTCGTGTGGGCGTCGCCGGGGAGGTCCGGTCGCCGAGAAAGGCAGTGACCGAGAGGAGAGGGCGAGGTTGAGATCCAGACGATAGGCATCCGCACTGGGTTCTTGTGTGATCTTGAAGTGTTTATTGGAGCCTTTGGACATGGGCACATTCTGGGCTTAACCCTCCAAAATACTCAATCTTGGTGCAAGACCCTTGTTTTGATGATTTCTTTGAGCTGAGCACTTTTTTGTTTTTTGTGCTCAATCTTGGTGCAATGACATCTTGGCAACACATCTAGCCTTCCCCTTCCATAGAATTCTCATGAGCACCTTGCATTGGATGATCAATTTTATGTTGAGAGAATATTTTCAAAATTTCCAACCAAAGTTTGGACTTTTTTTTTATCGAGATCCATGGGGAACACCTTCACAGTGAGTTATTAAAGGTGTGCACGAAGTTTTGTATTTTTTGGAACTCATTTGAATCAATTTTGGATTTTTTAATACGCTTGCTCTTTTTTAGGTGAAACTAGCCAAGCCGGTGTCCAAATTTGGCAAGGGCAGTTTTAGTAACTTACTCCAAGTGAGGTTATTTTTGGTAGAGATGTTTTATATGGTGTTATGAACCACTCACTCTACTGAATTTCATGATTTTTGGAGTTCGTTTGATCAAGGTTTGACATTTTTCTTTGGATCTCAGCTGGCTAACCACATCCCCACACACACACCCAGCTGCCTATTACCAGTTTTCCACCTTTTATGTCAAATTAAAATGCACCCACTATACAACAACCAAATATGTGGGTATAAATCGGTGCAACAACTAATAAACTGCTCAAATAAGTACATTGACTTAGCGAATTGATGCATATAAGGTCCAAACATTGATATTATGGTAAAATACGTACTCACCAGTTAGGTGCTAGAATTAATGGATAATCTAGTAGGTATGAACATCACAAATCAAACCTGAAATAATACTAGATTGGTTGCAAATTACAAAAGACAATAACATTTGCACCAAAAATTTTCAACCTTCTATTTAAATAAAAAGATATGTTTGCACTAATAAAATTGCGTAGCAATATTTACACGATAGACTGGAAATACCATAATGCTATCACTCCAGTATCTTACAACAAACTATTGATCATCTTTTCATGAAAACACGATCTTGTAGAGCAGAGTAATCGTAGCAAAAATAGAGACAATAGTTTTGTCTTAGATATACGGGCGTCATCCGTCGCCAAATGTGTATGAGGGCATGAGGCGTAAATATTGTGGCTTGCGGGGAGCAAGTAGGCAGACCATATTGTTGTATGATGCAATACCGAGAGCCTTATGAAAAACAGCACCGAGGGGGTTTATATGTCTATAAGAATCAAAACTGAATTCTGAAATGGAACAGATACAGAGGTCATCCAAACCTCGGCTGCACAACGTGCTAAGAGCATCTCCAAGAGTTTGTCAAATGAGATTGGCATCCTTTCAATTTTGGCAAAATAAGAAAATTTGGGTTCCAACAGCTTGGCAAATGAGGTTGGCATTCTTGGCAACTTGCCATCCACCGGCCTCGCACGTGCAAATATGCGCGCGCGGAGCGGACTTGGCATCCGTATGTACGAGAGAGGTGGAAGGGCACAAAAATAATTTTGTTTCTCTCTCAGGGTTCCTGATGTAAGTTTTTAAGAGGTGGAAGGGCATAAACATAATTTTGTTTCTCCCTCAGGGTTCCTGATGTAAGTTAGATCTGGGTTTGGCAAGTGAATTATACCAAACTCTTGGAGAGAGACTGTTTTTTTACTTGGCATATCTTTTTACAACTTGGCAAAACACAAGATTTGCCAAATGAAAATTGCCAAACTCTTGGAGATGCTCTAACTGCTAAGTGCAACCAGCCCTTATTCAGCTATATGGCGTTGGTGAAGCTAGCTGCTCCAGAATTATTAGCCATCTACGCGGAGAGGAGCTGCTCACGGCGGGCCTTGTTGGCCGCGAGGAGCCTGTCCCTGTCGGGCAGCGCCGCCTTCACCACGTCAACGGCGAGGAACCGGTCGAACCAGGCCTTCATCAGCGGCAGCTCCTCGTCGGTGACGACGCTGGCGCCGATCACCTCCTCGACGACGGGGAGCCAGTGTGCGTACCACCCGACGACGATGTCGAGGTAGCCCACGGCGTCGCCGCCGAAGAACTTCTTCCCGTCCAAGGCCGTCTCCAGAGTCTTGAGGCACTGCTGGGCCTCCTGCACCGCCTTGCGCTGCGCGTCGCCGGTCGCGGTGAAGATCGGGTACAGAGCAGCGTTGCACTGGAGTAGACGACAGACATCAATCCTGTCACTGACTGGGTCCTGCTCTGCATCGAACAGACTAACAGAGTAGACGATCATGTGTGGCTGGAGTTTGCGCGTACCTTCTCTTCTGCGAACCTGGCCCAGAACCTCGCCTGGGCACGCTCGTAGGGGTCGGCCGGCATGATGGGGTAGCCGCCCTTCCAGACCTCATCGATGTACTCGACGATGATGGTGGACTCCGCGATCGGCTTGCCGTCGTGGACGAGCACGGGCACCTTCTTGGTCACCGGGTTGTAGCGGAGCAGGTCGGCGCTCTTGTTGGCGAGGTCCTCGTCGACGTACTCGTACTCGACGCCCTTCAGCCGGAGCGCCCACTCCACCCTGATCACCATAGGGCTCGCCCACATGCCGAACACCTTCACGCCCTTCTCGGCCATTGCTGGAGCTCTGGCTCTGCTCTTTTGCTACTGGTGCTGGAATTACAATAGATGGAGAGATCTTGTCCCCCTTATTATAGATCACAGATCAGGAAGCCTTCAGAAGTCAACAGTAGGGTTCCGTGTCATGGTTGCCTTCTACGGAGTCCATTGGAACTCGTATTATAATTGAAAAGACAAGGACACCGGAGTGATGGTCTGGTCAGAGCGTGGCACAATAGTAGGAGTAAACGTAATCCAGAGAAGACAAGCCTCTTGAAAAAAAAATTACTTTATTGAGGAAAAGCCCAATTAGGCTAAAACATACTAGGCCTTGATTCCAAAGTTTGCCTCCCAAATTCACTATACAGAATTCCTATTCCCCGTCATATCAAAATGCCGACACATATATAGAGTACTAAATATAGATGAAATCAAAAACTAATTACACAGTTTTGTTGTACTTTGCGAGACGAACATTTTAAGTCTAATTAATCAATATTTAGACAATTATTACCAAATAAAAACAAAATTGCTACAATGTGACGGGACACTTACTATGCAAACTTTGCCTCCAAAGTTTGCCATCTAAACAAGGCCCTAATGAACTGTTCGAATGGTTATTTGCAATTTATTCTTTTCATTTCAGAAAGATATGTTTCTAAAGCGTGATGGCTGCTCAACTCAACCACTTGACAACGTTACACTGACACAAGGAGATTAGAGGAAGACCGGTATGCATACAGCATCAGTCGGTCTCATGCTTGTTGAATTTCTCTATTTATCTCCCCTCATGCTCCAAACACGGCAAATCTCACCAACAGAGCATGGCGGTTGCTCACATAAACACAACCAGCTCTAGTTGGAGTTTATTACCACATTACATCATGGATCATGAAGAAATGTGGATAGTTCTGCTTCATCAAGCCGCAGTGGCAACCTTCACAGGACGGATATATGGCATGTGCGCATACTAATATTCTCACGGGAATATTGATACCAGAAATGCACCTCACGGCAAACTCTGTCCCAGGATCCCCTATCAGCAATCATAGGTCTCGTAAAGCTTGAGCGACATTCCTAGATATCCTTTCATGAATTGGTTCCTGAATTTTACAAAAAAACATTGACTGTAAGTACTTGTTTATCTGCTAAACTAGAAGCATAAACAAAGCCTTCTGAATACCTGTGTTTCCAGGATCTCGAATTTTGTCTTTGTGATTGTTTCAAACAGAAAAATGTACCTGCAGTGGATATTCAACCAAACTATTATTCAACTAGTATAAAAAATTAATTCTTGCAACAGTTTCGCGTACAGAATGCACATAAATTATGTTGGACAGGCCATAAGATAACAGGGGGGGGGGGGGGAGGAAAGCTTTGAAAGTGAGAAACAACAGCAGGAACTTATAGAGAGATACATACCGCCAGGCTAGCTCACAAACCAACTCTTCTGGAGCTTCTGGCAGAACCTGAATGTTTTAGGGTACATGTAAGTTTTCACTCAACAGAAATGAGGTGGATCATTATGGGACAAATTTCATAAGTGGTTCTAATAACTGTATGAAGAAAATATACCGCATCTTGATATGGATTGCAGTTGTTCTTGAACCAAAGCCTTAAAAACTCCTGTGATAATTAAGTGATATATTCAGAAATCTCGTTAAAAATGAATCATAAGGCTTTAAAGGCATAAAGTGCATCAAGGATTCAAGGTAATCAGCCCATACATGATGTGTATGACTCAAAGGTAGTTTACCTTATCAACATTTTCAGGTTCAAGACCAGATTTGAATCTATCTTCATATGAATTAGCGATCCAATATCTGCTGGAGTCAGGAGTATGAACCTGCTTGACAAAAAGAGGACACCATATAAACCTAACCATTCAGCATTTCAATATCTCAGAAGTTATCATACCATTGTACTCAATATAATTAGAAAAAGTTTAGATACTTCTCAGAACAGAAAGTTTTCAACAACATGAAGTGATCAGTTAATGATATAACAACTTTGCTTATATTTATACATATAACAGCTACTTAATACTATATGATTCCACAGAATGCATTGTCACTGTTGTGAAAAGTAAAATCATGCATATTCTTCCGCTAGTTACTGGGTATAATGAGCACAAGGTTAAGAAACATTTGCAGAATCATGTCAGAAATATAACCTCATCAATCAACACGATTGTCCCATCAGCTGTTTTTCCAAACTCATACTTTGTGTCAACCAGAATTAATCCATTCTCTAAGGCCAGTTTCTGCAAATAGAAAACCGAAAAGAGTATCAGCAAGTTACACAATTTTAACATAGCTGTAGCACAGGAGACTACAAAGCAAACACATCATCTGAAAACAACTAGTAACTGCAGCTCATGTACGAACTAAAGCGCATTAAAGCAAAATTGGTGAACCATTTTTTCGCAGTGTTTGCAACAGAAATTAAATCGTAATGTTACTGGAAAATGTGACGATTCGCTACCTGTCCATATGCAAACAAGCTTAAGGCCTTGCTTCCTGCCTCATGAAAATCTTCCTTTGACATCAACCCTGACTTTATTATCTGAGGAATAAAAGGGCAATGTAAGGCCATCTTTGACTAACAGAGTCATCACAAGGGGTGATGCAGCCTAACAGCAGCAATTAAAATCCCAAAATAAAATAAAACTATCAATTCTCAAAGAATCATGTTAGAATACGATCCAGAAATCATTCAAAGACTACCACATTACTCGTTCCTGCCAAAATATTATATTAAGAGTACCAAACAAAAAAGACATCAATATCTGGACAAGCAAAAAAATTAGTGTAACTTTCCGAATCATAGGGCCACCTATTGACATATGGAATTACGATGTTTGATTAATCTAAAAGCATCTATTTATCCTCTTCCAATGTAATCTAGTGTCAGTAACAACTTACATGAGGCTGTAACTCTAAGATTACAAGATGAAATATATTAAAAGCAGGAGACACCTCATCTGGAGTGACAGGGACATCATGATCTGCAGCTTTAGTTGTTGGTGTTAGTATATTTGCAGATAGCTTCTGATTCTTTACCATGCCTGGAACAGAGAGACCAATTACCAGTCACTAGAAAGAACAAAACAACATCAAATTGGATAATTCTTGGTCAGCATAACGCATACCATCAGGAAGAGCATTTCCACAATAGTTCCTTACACCCTTATTATAAACTGTCCATAAAGATGTATCAGTGCTTCCTGTAACAAATCCCCTCACTGAAAATTAACACGCAAAGATAAGATTAGTGAGAATGATAGCAAAAACATGAAAAACTGTATAAAATGCTTGTGAATGGGTATGCGGGAAAAAAAACAATATATGCAAGAAGCCTTAGGTCTCACCAACAAATTCAACTGGAAAAACTGTGCACCTTTTGGCAATTGTTACATTCTTATCAGGAGAAGACACTACTGCATTTGGAGTAATGTGACGGGTCTGATTGAACCACCAAAGGCTTGTCTCATTAAGAACCTGAAATTACCCATACGACATCACAACAAAACACCTGATTATCGAAACAATAAGTTCTCATCCTAAACGTACTCTGCTTACAAACTTCAGTATGTGCTAGTATAATACATGTATACAGATTAAAAATAAAGAGGTAGATCCTCAATTGACAAAATTTTGGACAATACTGTCAGCACACACTTGTGTTATTAATCACTTGTGGCATTGAGCCATGCTGTCAAAGTATTAATTTGAGTAGACTGATTGGCGCACCTAACGTTGACATTATTTACAAAATGCACTGAACAGACTTTCCTTGAGTCCGAGGAAGGATGAAAGCTTAAACAGTTGTATTTGAATTTGAACAACAAAAGCAGGAGACCAACACAAGGAGAAGCAGTTCAGTGCGGTGAGTTGGCAACCCCTTAGTGTTATGACATTGTCATGTAAAATTGTCAAAACTAGATCTGGGTAACGCTAAGATGGTGATCATACCTGCCCTTTAAACGGGATGGAAGCAAGCACGCGATCGAAAGCGCTCTGCCTGTCGGTGGTCACCAACACCAGGTGCTCCCCGCTCTCGTACACGTCCCTCACCTTCGCAAACCAAGCACCAACGGTCACTTAATACAGCCATTTAGAAGAGATTCCGAACGATGACATGCCAGCGGTTTGCTCACCTTGCCCTTGGCAGCGAGGCGGAGCCCTGACACCGCGAGGTCGAGGCGGGTCTCTCCGAGGCAGTTCCCCATGGCGGCGCGTGCAGCGAGCAGCACGGCCTCGCGGTGGCCCGGTTCGGCGGCAAGAAGGGAGGAAGGGGCCGCCGCGCCGCTTCCGCCTGCCACCGCCGCGAGGGGCGGGGTGCGGGTAGAAGAAGAGGACATAAAGAGGTGGGGGAAGCGAGCATGGGTTGAGGAGGACGCGGCCCGGCGGAGTGGTTTAGCCGGGTTCACTCCACGGGCGGCGGCGGCGGGCGGCGCGCAGGGGTCCATGGGAAAGGCGGCGAAGAACCTTTCGGGCAAGAGAAGCGGGTTCCCCTTTTTTTTGCGGCCGGCGGGTGTGCCCCTCTTTTTTCGGTTTTTTAAGCTTTTTTTTCGAAAGATTCTTGAAATACACCCCTGCTACCGAGCCCTCGTTTAGTTCTCAAAATATTTTATAAAATATTTTAGATTCCTGTCACATCGAATCTTTGACACATGCATAAAGCATTAAATATAGATAAAAAATAAAACTAATTACATAGTTTAGTTGTAAATCACGAGACAAATCTTTTAAGCATAATTATTCCATGATCGAACAATAATTATCAAATAACAATGAAAGTGCTACAGTATCGTTACAGTTACATTTTGCAAAATATTTTGAAAACTAAACAAAGGCTAAGATTTCAGAAAATGGACCCTCAATTTGGCGCCGTTGTTATTGACGCCAAGATTACACGTCTTTGGCATCAACGCATTTGGCACCAAAGTCTTTGCCCACGTTGGCATTGACGCAGACGTGGTATTTGCGTGGCAAAGAGCTTGGCAATAATAACGATGTCAAGCTTAGCATCATAATAATTAAATCCGAGCATGGCGTCATAGCTAAAGAAAACTTAGATGAACCACCTGATGTGCATATAAAAACCTTTTTTAAAATTGATTTTCAAACAAAACTTTAAAATTGACTTTAGTTAGTTTCTTTGAGTTTATTTGTATCAGACTTCGCTTCAGCTACCTGCAGCACTAGATTTCCATAAGTGTCCACTGCACGTACACTCTAGGCACAAACTAGATAATGCAGGCTAATATTATTACTTGCCCCATTAATAATAGGACCAAAGAAAAACAACACAGATACCTAGGCACCTAGCTACTCTTCAGGCAACCATAAACAAGAAGCGATCATAATATATAGCTTTAGACATGACAAACAATATTTGTTGTCAATTAGTGCAGACATCACTCTACTGGCGATCTACCCAACTGATTTCAAGGTCGAGTCCAAATCTGTTTCTTCCCAGAGGGAAAATGGAGAAATTGAAGTGGCTACAATACTAACCCCGCAGGTAGACGGATGGGACGGATGGAGCACCGAACTAGAGTCCTTAGTGGCGCTCGATATGTTGCCGTTATTTGCTTAGGCTTTACTACATTCCTCGATGCTTTATTTGTCTATAAATAATTTATGGAGATAAATTAAATTATGGGTTCAGATCTAGAAGTAGACCTCTGACAGCTTGACGTCACATAGACATAGAGCTTATGGTTCCCATAAATACTGATACTGACATACTTAATTATTCGGCGTGGCCAGTACCCAAACGTCTTGATCCGCGCATCCCAATGCTTACGTAGCCTGCCTCCGTCTGTCTCGCTTTGACTCGCACATGCACCCCGCCCTCGACGCTATGTCCGTTGCTCCTCGCGTCCAGATGGACGGCTGCGCCGCCCCCGCCTCGCACGCGCACCTTGTTTCCCTCTACGCCCACTCCTTCCCCTGACCCTTTCCTCTCTCTTCGTATGGGCGGGATCCGAGAAAATAGAATAAAAAAAGTATCACAACTAAAAAATATTTAGTCTCGGTCACCAACCACTTATGGCTGAAAGAACCTTTTTAGTGCAGTTTCTTTCAAATGTCCCCTGAAAGAACTTCTTTAATGCAAATTCTTTTAAATACCGGAGTGATGAAATACCAGATCTTGTTGTGACAGTAGAACCAAAGATCGTAACCATGGCAATTAAGAACATAAATTGAAAGAAGTTGCCATAAATTTATTAGCTAGAATTGGCATTTCATCTAATAACACTTAAAGTGCCAACAATAGCGGTACTGAGTAGCAAGCCTGGGATGCTCGGCGTCGATTATTATGGCGCCAAGCTTGGCGCCGTTATTATTGGCGCCAAACTCTTTGCCACGCAAAGCGCCACATCTGCAAACATGGGCAAGGACCTTGGCGCCAAATGCGCTGGCGCCAAGATGTGTAATCATGGCACTAATAACGACGACGCCAAGCTGAGAGTCTATTTTTTAAAATTTTACTGGGCGTATTCGTGAGAATCTTTCAAAAAAGGGCTAAAAACAAAAAAGACGGCGGCTGTGCCTGCTTTGGGCTGGCTGCTGCGCGTCAGACTGGGCATTCGGTTTTAACCGAAAAAATTCGTTCGGTATTTGAAAAGTTCAGTTTGTCAAGAAATAACACCTGATCGGTTTACATCTGAATCGGAAATCGACAGGTTCACTTTGGGTTTTTTTAGTTTGGATTTTCGGTTTAAATCGACAAGACCAGAATACCTCAACGAGAGAAGCACAGGCGATCTGTTCCGTGGTTCCGCCTCGGTGATCTTGTGTGCGCCGGCCTGCTCGCGCTGGCGCTGGCGCTGCTCCTCACGCCCCGCTGCACGCTGGTGCTGCTCCTCGCACCGCCGTCGCCGCCGCACACTGCTGGTAGTGCCGCCGCCTCGCTATGCTTGCGATGCTCCTTGCGCTGCCGTTGCTTCACGTTGCCGCCGCGCCCTGCATCAAGGGTTAGGGATTTTTTTTTGAAACTCTAGGGTTAGGGATTGGGGAGCCACGCAAAGCGAATACTCCCTCCGTCCCAGAATATAGGTCGTCCTAGCGTTTGAAAAAAGTCTCGGAAAGCAAGACGTTTTAGCTTCTGCAGCTCTTGTAGCAGAGTACAACACCGGCCATCCGTCACATCCGGTCGTCCACTGTGAATAAAAAATGGAAAAAGAGCAACCGGTCTGTGAGAGGGCACCTAGCCGGAGCACTGGTCCCAAGCAGCATGCTACTGCAGACGTGTGTCAGGGGGTTTCATAGGGGTTGCAAAGTCTTTTCCCACCAACGTTGGTATCTGTGACAGCTTTCTCAACGTCTTTTGATAGTGTCTCTGTTTCCCGAGGAGAGGCCTCGGCCTTGGGGAGGGGTTGAGTAACGAGGAGCTGTTGAGATGGGCCAAGGTGACCAGATGGGCTATGTTAATTTGGGCCATTGGGGGGGGGGCGGAGACGGTACAGCCTGCCAGCCTGGTTTCTTTGGTTTTGCGGGTTGTTCGGTTGTCCAGCTCGTGAAACTGAAGCCGAAACCGAGCACCTAAATTCCGAGACATAAAAACCGCACAAAAAACCGAAAAAATGATATTTTGGTTTGGTTTAGCTCGGTTCGGTTTGGTTTTTGGTTTATGGTTAAAAAATGCCCAGCCTGATCTACGAAGGGTTTCTGGTGCACGTTGCCTAGACCTGGAGCTACTTCCCTGTACTAAAATAAATGTAGTTTTAGAATTCTTAAAAAACATTATTATTTGAAAAATACATATTTATTTATATCAAAAGATATTCTAACATGTAACGATTGCATTATGAAAATAAAGAAAGAAAAAATCTACTATACCTAAATGTATCGTATTTATAAAGTGCATTTATTTTATGATAAGTTTCAAATACTGCAAGTACACTTATTTTGGTAGAATTACTCCATATGTAGTGCCTCTAGTAGACGTCCTGCTCCAGCAAGACTGCTCTGGTGCTCTGGTTTTATGCTTCTTCGATGGAGAGACGTTTTCGGAGAGACCAGCCCCTGGGCGATCGGATATAGTGTCCTTCCGGACGCTTGCATCTGCTCTGTGCGTCCGTTTTTAATAATGATACCTTAGGACGTTTATTGACGTTGTTTCATGCTCTCCTCTTTACCTTATGCTCTGCGCCTATTGTCTGCCCATGAATGCAACTTTGTGCTCCGCTTCGTCTCGTGGTCTGCGCATGCTACCCGTCCATGTATGCAGCTTCGTGCTCCACACCTACTGCCACACCCATGGATACACTTTGTGCTTCGTGTCTCCTGCCGTGCACGCGGGGACCACTGTGTCCAAGGGGACCACCTTCGCCTGCGCCCCCTTGCTACGTCTGCTCATTAAACACTTGCAACATAAAGTATTTGCTGCAACATACGTCAAAAAAAGATTAAAACATTTACAACATACGCTTACAATATATATATGGGCACTACAACATATGCAACATCTAGATAAAACGTTTACAACATACGTTTGAAACAGCTAAAACATGTGAAGCATACACTTGCAACATCGTGTATAGCCAGTACAACATATACAACATCCGGATAAAACAATTGCTACATACGTTTGAAACAGCTAAAACATTCGAAACATACACTTGCAACATACGTGTATAGTCATTGCAATATATACAACATCAAATCTACTTTTGCAATATTCAGATAAAACATATGCAACATACATCTGAAACACATGAAACATGCGGTTGCAACATGTGCTCATCTATTTGTTGCTCCAATAAACGCTCGTTAATGTGGAGCTTGATGCCAGCACGGAGCTCGATGCTATGGCGCGGAGGTTAGACCTCAGCTGAGCGCAGCACGAGTCCGGATGAGAGGTGCGAGGTGCGGTGGAGCACAGCGCGAGGCGCGAGGCGCGGGTGGGGTCACAAGGCATGAGGCATGGGTGGGACACGCGAGGCACGAGATGCAGGGCGCGCGAGGGGCAAGGCGCAAGGGCAGACGGGTTCGTCTTGTATGTCCGGCTATACGCTCGGCAGAGAGCATTACGAAACGTTTTTAGCTCCGAGTAGCTCAAAAATGTTTACTAGAACAGCTTCTTGTTTCTTAAATAATAAAAGAAATATTTGATTAATCATTCTCTAAAAAGAAAAGTCAGACTAATTTATTATAAGTTAACCATCGCACGTCCACAATGACCGAACGAGTTTACAAAATAAATCTAACTCATAACTCAATGTTTTTTTAAAAAAATGACCATCCAGAAGACATAAAAGAAACGCATAATCACTTTTATCCAACTTGTGGCATGTCTTTACCACTATCTCATTCTGTACCGTTGCTAATGGACTCAGAATTAAAGCCAGTGCGTTCTCCTAAATAGACCCGAAAAAGAGCTCTTTTTTTCATTTATCAAACACAGCTCTTTTCCATGTTAGCCATATGGACTAATAGAATGATGTTACTGTAACACCCCTGGTGTTACGAACTCGCTTAGCACTTGGATTAGGACCTAAGAAATATTCGTAACGAGCTTCTTTGGTTTTTAAATTTAATTTGCACATGAAATGACGAAGCAGACCGTATATACCTCACTTTTGTGATTAAAAGAAATAAAATGAATAACTCAAGTCCATCTACCTTAGTGCTCTAAGATAATGCTTGTTTTTATATAAATAGTAAGCTTGGAAACTGAATTTTGAAAACTTAAATGATATGAAAATGGGTAGAATAATTATTCCATCATCAAGATACGGATGTCGAGAATGTGTTAGTACATTTGTTTCAAGTGTTGATGTGATGTTTGTTAGTGTAAAAATTAGTGCAAAAAGGGAATGAAAAATGCAAAACCTAGTTCTTGAGTTATGATTGCAAAACAATGGTTTGGCTTGAAAAGCAATTTTTATAAAAGCAAAAATAATATAGAACATGTGTTTGGGGTTTAAATGAAAATTGAGGAACAAGTTTAGTAGATGAAAATGCAACTTCTGTTTTGGTGAATAAATGTTGTTCAATAGTATTTTTGATAGCTCAAGAATTGAATTTGGAATTCAATTTCAGCTTCTAGAACTAAAATGACTTAAGTCTGAAAACCTAAGGACAATGCCATTTTGACATTTAAATTTTGATTAAATTTCTTAAACATTAGATCCATGTTTCTGCACTGTTGGTTGCACCATAGTGAGTACCCTAGCATGGTATAGTTCATGGACTAGTTTGGTTTTTTGTTGGCGTTTCAAAAATTGCCTAAGCTTCTTTAGAACGTGCTGCTTGGCATCTGTTCTTGAACTGGCGTGCCCAAGGACAAACACAAATTGGCGGCGATATTATTCCTTTCCTGTTGCGCAAATGCTTGCAATGCCCTAATAGATGTTGTAGCCCTTAATGCTCTCTTGAGCTCTGTCGAGCTGGTTTAGGCTTAACCGAGCTAGTTTTGGGTTGTGCCACGCTTTAAAATGCGTGCAGCTCACGGTTTTAGTCTATTCGGCCTCGTGGCCGCGATCACCGCGCCGCTTGTCGCGACACGGTCGCTGAGCGCGCTCTGCCGCACGTGCGCCGCGCCCTGCCGCTGCCGCGCTACGCTGCGGTGCATGCTGTCGCTAGAGCATGCCACGCCACTCCACGCTGCTGTGCGCGCACGCGGTCACGCCGAGCCACTGTGGCACGTGCCGCTGCCTCTTGCTGCCCCGCTATGCAGCCGCTGATGGCTGCCTCGCCTCAGCCCTGCTCTGTCGTCGTTGCGCCTGTGCGCCCACAGGGGCGCCCTGGCCGCCCTGCCTGCGTTTGTTGCCCGCCGAGCTGCGGTTGCCGTGCTGCTCTTGCTGCCCCGCTGCCCAACACGTGCCTTCATTGCGACGCGAATGCGCCGCAGCCGCAATTGTGGACCTTGACTTCTCCCTGCCTCGCCGTCCTCGCCACACTGTGCCTCTGCCGCTCTATGTGCGCCCCTGCCTACTGCGTCCTTGCCGCACTGCTCCCTCGCCCGTCCTTATCACGAGGCGCTCGGCCGCTCCCTCTGCTCTCTCACTCTTTCTGTTGCTCTCTCTCGCCGCGCGCACAAGCGCCATGGGCGCAGAGCAGAGGGCAACTGCCACTGCCACTCCCTGCTCTCTTCAACCCCAGCTGGCCACTCCAGCTCGTCGGCCGCATCAAGCCACGTCCAATGCACTTCGCCCCAGTGGCCCCTCTGCACCGCCGGCCTCGCTTCCAAAGCCGCTGCCACAGCTGACCTTCCGGCCGCCGTGGCCAGGCCGCCATGGTCCGACACTGGGCGAGCCCCGCCCCTCTGCGGGTGCGCGCTGGACCAGGCGTGCTCGAGCATCGCCCCTTGCCGCCGGCTCGCTCCCTCGCTGCTGAAGCGCCTCTGCTGTCAGGCTGCCTCCGCCATGGCCGCTAGCGCCCGGGGCCAGCCGACTACAAGCCATGCTCGGCCTGGCCGCGAGCTCCCGTGGGCGTGCGCTGGTCCCGAGATGGGGTGCGGTCCTCAGTCGTGGTCGCCGGTCAGCCACGGGCGGGAATTGGCCGAGCCCGAGCCTCCCTGCTCTGTTTCCGTCGAGAACAGCAAGAGAGGGTGAGAAATAGAAATTGAAAAATTTCTTGGGTCCAGATGCGAAACACTAGTCTCAGATGAATAGTACTACGTAGTATTGCGGGTTAGTTTAGCTTAAGGTGGGGTCTTTTCTGCAAAAGGCGTAGCTCGCGTCTGGGACGGGCCAGTTGGCCCCACCTGCTACGCGCGGCCACGCCCCGCGTGGGCCGCAATGTGTTGCTGGGCCGGATGGTTTGCCGCAGGCCCTTTTCGATTTCTAAAGCGATTTCTAATTCAGTTTCTGAGCTAAACTTGTGAATTTAATATAAAATTGTGTAGGAATCCAAAAATTGCGAAACTAATTTTGTTAGGTTCCTAAAACCATGATCTATCTGCTAGTATATCCTGTTCACATAGTTGGTATATTTTCAGGGATTCTTTAATTAATTTGAGATGAAATTTTATAGTAGCTTCACCGTATGATTATGTGCTCACTGTAATTTTTATAGCTTCAGAATAATTAGATGATAAGGTAGCTAATGAGCCCTAGTTCAAATACATATGTTAATCAATGAATAAATACCTTGGGTTTGTATAACTAAAACACTTATTGGGAAATAACGTCTTGTTCGACAACGTGGATTCATAGCCTAAGTACGGTCGTCGTTAGAACTAGCTCATTAGCTTGAGAGGCGTAGATCATATTTTACGAGTCACGGTTGCTTTTGGTTATTTACGTCTCTGCATTGTATCCACGTATATCATAATAGGAACAACGATGGACCGTGGAGTGGACCGAAGTAGCAGAAAAGATGGTGCCTTGAGGATTGTGTCACTCTAGTGGAATGCTAACTTTGGTCATATGTTACCCAGGCAAGTCCCGGTGCATAACCCCTATTATTCTGCACTTTATATTATGATGTGCATTAAATTTTAAGGAGCTGAATATATATATATATATATATATATATATATATATATATATATATATATATATATATATATATATATATATATATATATATATATATATATATATATATCCTCATCCCATGAGTTTTACTAGTATGACAGGATCGTGTAGCTTGCTACGTTATAGGAATCCGGTAGAAGTCGAGTGATTACCTGTCACTCGCGAGAGATAGGAAATATATTATTGTTACTAATATCATGTTGCTATCACCTGAAATATAAGTATATATGGATAATAATTGGAGACCGGGCGAGATTGTATTTGAATTGGATTTGAGCTTGGTTGGCAACTGAGTGAGGCTCAGATTGTATGTGTCCCGCCTGCGTCGATTGAGGACCGTCCGTTGTTGTGGATGGTAGTCAGGTCACAGACTTATTACCCTGAGCATATACATGCTTATGGGGGCGGAAAGACTTGTAACTCTCTTGTCATGAGTTCCAGCTCTTTTCGGATCGACTGTTAGGGGTGGATTATTAGGAGGTCTAAGCACCGCACTGAAACCGGACCTTAAGTGTTAGGGGCTTGGAGTCCCAGTTTAGATGGCGATCTGGACCCCTTGACAGGAGTGGGACGGGTTGGTCTCGTTTGTGCCTAGGGTACAAATGAGGCGTGTGTTTCGGGGTACCCAGCTAGGCTACATTGATTCACAAATCACCGTTTTTAGGACGGTATGATTTGACTATGGTCTAGCACCGTAGTAAGAACTGTAACATGGAAGATAATAAAATAGTTCTGATTGCTCAACCCTTGCTGGAAAGTAGCATAGGTGCTTACATAGAATAGTTAGTTAATGAACTAATGATGATTGCTAATAAAGGTTGAATATAAGGATGCACATTTAGTAATGCTTTATACAGATGCAATAACCCACAAACCAGAAAGTCTTGCATATCCTTGGAGTCTTTTCTTTCCTCCTGACGGGTAAGTCTTGCGGAGTACAATTGAGTACTCAGGGTTTGTTCTACCCCGTTGCAAGTGACAAGTGTTGATAAAGCTGACCATGTGTGTGGAAACTTTCTGGCGGGTTCAGCGAGGATTTCCTTTGCGCTGCGGACGTAGAGTTTATTTAAAAACTTCCACCAAATGTTTTACAAAGGAAAGACTATAACCTGTCATCATTTCCTGTACATAAATGTTCATCATGTCAAAGTTTAACTTGTTATTAAATGATGTTTATTTCCACCAAAACTCTGATAACATTGTCTATTCCACTGATATAATCAATTGATATAATACTCTGATGTTGCATTAAAAGTGATGTAAGAAATGGTTAAGAATGTTGTAAGCTTTATCCTCTCATTTATGATTCTAATGTAAAAATGTGGATTTTCGAGTTCTCCCTCGTAGTGTGCTCGATAGAATCGCATAGTTTAGTGTTCTCTCTTGTGTACTTAGTGTCTAATAGAAGACAAGTACTCTTGGGAGGACATTAGATTAGACGATTCTTCCACAGTTATGCAGTTCTAAAGTTTTATCTATTGTACTCCCTCCGTTTCAAATTATAAGGTGTTTTGACTTTTTAATATATAGCTTTTGTTATGTTACTTAGATATAGACTAGGTCTAAATATAGTAAAAATAATATATCTAGAAAAACAAAAAATGCATAACACTTTAGAATGGAAGGAGTACAAAATAAGTTCTGAACATTCCGAGGTGGATCAAGATCTAACATCACATGAGCCTCCCTCCATAAGAACTTAGCATAGGCGCAATCAAAAAAAGGTGTTGGATGGTTTTTGGTTCGCTGCAAAAACATCAAGGCTCGCTGCAAAAACATCAAGGCTCACTGCAAAAACATCAAGTTGTATCTCCAGCAGCCTATCATGTTCTAGCGGATAGCAGAGATACGAAGAAAAATAAGCAAAAAGATGAGTCAAGCAATACTGTTGTTATTGAAACATCTTTCAAGTGGAGTAATATCTGGGGGCTTCCGTGTTAACCAAAGGTGAAACAATTTCTATGGAGGCTGGCTCATAATGGCCTCCCTTTGAGTATTAAGATCTCACGCAGGGGTATGGACATTGACACACGGTGCCCAGTCTGTTGGCTTTTGATCAAGATGGTGAGCATTGCTTTCTAAAATGTAAAATGGTGAAAAAAAATGTTGGATAGCTTTGTCCATTAGAACATATCCGAATCGATCTTTGGAGTCAAACTCAGCAAAAGATATGGTGCTGAATATCCCGTCTCTAGAGCAAGAGGCAATGATGAAAGTAACGGGTCTTCTTTGGGCATGGTGTGAGGCTCACAATAAAGCAAATGTGGGTTAACAGTTGTGGTCAACAGCGGAGGTGGTGCATAGAGCCATGTCCATAAATCTTTCTTGCTCTATGCAGTGGCAAGAGAAAAGAGGAAAACCAATGATAGAAAAGGTACGTTGGTGTCTGCCAAACTCTGAATATGTGAAAATTAATTTTGATGGTTCTTATATCCAGAACAGAAAGAGGGGAGTCTAGGGCTTTATTATGAGGGATCATGAAGGATCCGTGATTCTGGCAGGCGAAGGAAATTTGGATAATGTTCATGATGCTCTATGTGCAGAAGCGCATGCCTGCTTGATAGCTATCACCGCGGCAGTAGATGAGGGAATGATGCAAATTTAGCTTGAATCAGATTCTATGGTTCTGGTAAAGGCCCTCAAATCTTCTAAATATGATCTTTCCACTAGATGTACTCTGTTTAGAGAAGCTAAATTTCTTCTAGACACTCAGTTCATTTCTTTTGATGTAAATTGTGCTCCACGTTCTTGTTATATCTGTGCACATGAGTTAGCTCGATGTGGTTTGTTATGGGACCCGGATCAATCTTGTGTTTGGGTTGATCCCCTCCCAGAGTTTGTAATTTCTTTGGTGGTTTGTGACCTTCACGATTCACCTAAGATGTAATAAAGCTGAGAGTCTTTGCTTTCAAAAAAGTTATATCTCTATCACGATTTTTCTATGACAAATTATCTTTTGTCAGAGTGACCTTTCCTTTAAAGAACCAAAGGAAGATTTTTACGTTTAAATGTATCTTTAGTCCCCAAACTAGTTGTGACAATTTGATCCCATTGTTGGTAAGAAACTTATACATCAAATTAACGGAGAAGATACCATTCTTTATGCAAGTTCCAAACAACTCATTAAGCTTAAGAAAATAACTACTAAGCTGATGCTAGCATATCTACTGATTTGCGGCTTATCAATTTCCCATCAAGAAGCATGCAAATAAATATGGGGTTTAAGTGGAAAGTCTCTAACCTGATCTTCGATACATGGCCATATAATTAACCCAATAAGTAAGTAAGCATTCTAATGAGATATTGCAATGAACTATGGATAATAGGGTTCCAACAACAATTAAATCCCGCTGACAACACATTGTTCTAGTCTTACTATTGTACTAAGTTTGAACATAAGTTTGAAGCGAACATAAATATTGTTAGCTGGTTGATCAAGTGGGAGGATATCGGATGTGATCTCGGCTAAGTGCCAAAGCTGTTAAGTTAGTTGCTGCGATCGGCATCAACCCTAAGGATTATCTTGAGTCGGCCCTAGCGCTAAAACATGTATATAATCATTGTGAGGGGTTTAAAAGCACGGCTCCATGTTCCAGGAGGTTGCGCACCTACATCTCCATCAAGTTCTTCATCAGGAGAAAGTTCTAGCTCTCAATTGGTGAAGATTTACTATTTACATCTACTTCGTCTACATCAACCGTACTAAATCTACAACGACACAAATGATATCTACAAACTCTGGTTAGTGTCTAAGTTTCCGCACTAAGCTATGTTAGAGATCCTGTATAGACTAAGAATAAGATCTTTTTTATGTCTAATTAAGTTTATTTTAACAATTAGTATTAGATCCCTTTTGCGTTATGGTCATTAAGCTCTAGTTTTCATGGTCATTATGTAATAGCATTATGCACCCGTTTCATGGGGCATGCATGATGGATATTGCTACTGCTCCACTTTACTTCAAATTAAACACACTAAAATTCACATAAGTTGAAGGGAGAAGAGAGGGTGTTTCAACCCATTGATTCTTAATAATCCTTTAATCTAGCAACCATCATGCATATACTGTTTATAATAATAATTAATTTCACTAATTACATGGTCCATTTTTATAAAAATTTTTTAATACCGTGATCCTCCGTCACAGCCTCGGTGCCTCTTTCTCCCTAGATGGAAGTGCAACTCAGCAACGATGACCGTCTGTAGACTGCAAGACGCAGTGAGCCTATTTTTTCTTTTGAGACGAATCAAGTATTGTATTAAATTATAGCTAGGTACCATCACGTTACAACCACTCTGGAACACATTACATATATTCAGAAAGTGATTTTTATCTAAATTATATCCACGATATGAATAGCTCCAAATATCGAATCCAAACCTATATAACGCTTCGTATAGATGACCGTAAAGACAAACACTCAGCAAAAGTCCTGGGAACAAATGCCCAACGGACGATGGCCAACATTCCTACACGTGGAGTTGAGAAACTTCTTTCTTGTGTCTTCGTTCTTCTTCTTTCTACCACCAAAGAATGAGCTCCCTAGTCCTTCATTGTGACTAGATCTAACTGCAATAATTCTGAGAAAAGACCGAAGAAAATTATTTCATGACGGCAACATCATCTCCGCCTGATGTCGCCATCCGAAAAGAAAAGTCTCTATGTTGTTATACCGATGAATTTGCTGACGTCGTAGTTGTCACCCTTATCTTCCATAGAGCCGCCATAAAGAAAACGATTCTACACTGCCCCCTCACCATCGCCGGAGAGGAGAGGAGGAGATAAATCTCCAATACTAAGAAACTTAGCATGAAGAGACCTTAACACTATGCGATCTACTAGAAAGCTTATTAATAAGTCTGGGCACAAAACCCGATACCCGAACCCCGAACCCGAAATACCCGCACCCGAACCCGAAAAACCTGAACCCGCAGTACCCGAAGTCTAATTCGGGTAGTGAATGCTATTACCCGAATTTATTTCGGGTAAATCGGGTAGTATGCCCCGGTACCCGATCTACCCAAAATTTCATTTTTTTTCAAATATGCTGCTGTGACCACTGCCTAGATTTAAAGCATCATTTTTATTGCACAGTATGAACGATGGATGGTCTATGGAGGACTGGAGCTTGATGCCTTGAACCTTGCCACTGGAGTACTGGACTGTCTGGAGCTGGAGTATGGAGAACTGGCGTCGACCATCATTCTGTTCTGTCTTAGTGTCTTCGTCTAAACTCTAAATTAGTGCTTTCGTTGAATGTCGAGTATCAGTACCTTAAGTCTTGAACGTTTGAACCTGTTGACTGTCGTGGTTTACAGTACTTGCTTGTATGTTGCATTCGCACAAGAGATAAAACTATTTAGTATTATTGTGTTGCAGTTTGGCACCTGTGGTTGAAAAGTTTTATAAAAATCTGTCCAGTTCTAGTTCTTCGTAAAAATATGTGTTCTTTGAGTGTTCACTGTCATTTTATATATTTGGGGTAAATCGGGTAATATCCGAACCCGAACCCGAACCTGAAATTGCGGGTACCCGAAATTACGGGTAATGTTTTTTTTTATCTCTAATCGGATAACAATTCTCAATACCCAAATTTTCCAAAACCCGAATTACCCGTTCCGAACTTTTCGGGTAACCCGAACGCCCAGGCTGACTTATTAAAAATGACGACCCCCGCTCCAACAACAGCCACGACGCCACTCCCGCGCCGATCAGATCAGCTATGGGCTGAACCCCTCACTTGTTTACTTAATTTGCTAGATAACTAATTAAACTACTTAGTTATAGTTAGTTTGATTTATTAATTTATGAAGCTCGAACTACACAGTGATCGTACTAAAGATATATCCAAAAAGAAAAAAAAAGACAAATGCCAAGACAAGATGGACATATTGTAATTTTGTATATGGCAAATTTTGATATAAAATTAACTAGCATTTGTGTTTTATCACTTTGCTAAATAATTGGTGATGGTCAAATGTAGATTTTGTGCTTTACTATCCATGTTATCTACAGAGTAGTACTCCTTTCGGTCCATTTTATCTGGCGCAGGTTAGAATGACACGGTCTCCTAGATTTCACCTTGACTATTCATTTGCTTTATATTATATTATTTATGCTTACAAACTTATAATAATTAGATAGTATAATTTTTTACGAATCTAATCATATAAAGTTTGTATTATAATAGTTAAAAATTATTAGCCTTATTATTGGTTAAAGTTTTTAAAGTTTAAATATTGATATGCATGTGCGCAAGATAAAATGAATAGGAGGCAGTACTTTCTTGCTGTACCTTAGGAGGTGGGCCTGTTTGGTTGCCTCTGTTTTTTAACGCACATCACATCGAATGTTGTAGCACATGTATAGAGTACTAAATATAGACTAATTATATGTATATCGACACAGATTAAGAGTAATTTACAAGATGAATCTATTAAGTCTAATTAATTTATAATTGAACACTAATTACTAAATAAGACAAAAATGCTACCGTACGTAAACTTTAACGGACAAAACAAACACTCTTGATCTTTTTTCTGTACTCTGCCGGTGGCCGTGCCAGTACGGCCACGCACCCATACATCTGCCAACACGACTAGGCCTGACCGCTGACGTGCCAGTACCCACGCACCGCCCGTGAGAGGCAGCAACGTGACCGTCACCCTCATCCGTGACCGTGACTCCCTGCCTCCAGTGCCCAGTACCCAGTAGCAGGTGTGTTTAGTTCCGTGAAAAAGTGTAAAAAAAAAGTACTATAACATGTTTTAATTTTATTTAGTAAATAATGTCTAACTGTTGACTAATTAGGTTTAAAACGTTCATATCGCAAAATACAACTAAGTTGTACAATTAGTTTTTTATTTCATCTACATTTAGTACTTCATGTATCACAAGTTTGATATGATAGGGAATCTTTTTTTTCTACACAGTACTTTTTTTTAAAGTAAACACAGCCTGGGTACCCAGTACCAGGGGTGTTTAGTTCGCGAAATTTTTTAATTTTGGGTACTATAGCTTTTTGTTTTATTTGATAATTATTGTCCAACCATGGACTAATTAGGCTTAAAAGATTCGTCTCGTAATTTTACGGTAAACTGTGTAATTAGTTTTTTTGTTTCGTCTACATTTAATGCTCTATGCATGTGCCGCAAGATTCGATGTGATGTTTTGGGCGAAAATTTTTGAAATTAAACACCCCACCAGTACCCTGCCTCCAGTGCCAGAAATTGCTCGGACTCCACGGGTCTCGAGCACAAAAATCAGCACTGAACTGTCCCACCGCCACCTCATCCGTGACCGTGACTCCCTGAGTCATCGGGTCAAGAAACTCAGGTCGCTGACAAATGGCGCTCACTGCCAGCGACCTCCAGTGGCAGCCTGAAATGGATGGCAAGGGACCCCAAACAGTAAACCCGTCCCGTCGCAGACGGCCCGCCCTAGCCGCAACCGGCAACCGGCAACCGCAAGCAACTCCAGCCCAGCCGCCAGGGCCCAGGAGGAGGGAACCGTCGCATCAAGTCGTGTGACTTTTTCGCACCGCAGAGTGCTGCTGCCCCAGCCCGACACCATCACGCCGGCTGGTTCCGCCCGTACGCTGCAAACGCACGCGGCGCCCCTCCCCTCATCAATAAAAAAATAATAATAGTTTTTTCCCCTAAAAAAATAAAAAAAAGAAGTGCCTTCTCCCTTTCCCGTGCTCTCCCAGCCGAGCCGACCAGATGACGGCCCCACGACACGAGTCCAACCAAAGGAGAGCCAGGCAGGCCAATGGCCAAACCCAAACCCCACCTCCACCACCCCCACCGTCCTCCTCATCTCCCTCCCTTTTCCCCTCCTCGAGCCCCTCGCTCCAAATCCCATCTCGCACCACCCCATCCTTCCCGATCCAGTGCCGCACGCCTCCGCACTCCCCGTCCCCGACACCACCCATGACACGCAAGAGGCGCAAGCACGCCGCCGCCGCCTAGGGTTCCGATCCCCTCCGCATGGATTCGCTGCCGCGGAAGCGCAAGGGCGGCGCGCGCGCCGCGTGCTCCCTGGCCGGATCCCGCCACGACGCGCCTGCCGCCCGCAAGCGCACCTGCCGCGAGCCCAAGCCACGGCCCGAGAAGACGAAGCCCTCCTCCGCCGCCGCCGACGAGGGCTCCGCCTCCGCCCGGGGCGGCGGCGTGGTGATGACGGCGCCGCCCGCGAGCGGCTCGCGGGCGGCGCCCGACAGCCCCGGGCGCGGGCTCAAGCGCAAGCTGGGCTGCATCGACTCCGCCACGCGGATGGGGCGGAAGAAGCGGCTCGACAGCGAGTACGAGCTCGGCGCCGAGATCGGGCAGGGCAAGTTCGGCTCTGTCCGGATCTGTCGCGCCAGGGCCGGCGGCGGCGAGGAGTTCTTTGCCTGCAAGGCGCTGCCCAAGAACGGCGAGGAGACGGTGCACCGCGAGGTGGAGATCATGCAGCACCTCTCGGGCCACCCGGGCGTCGTCACGCTCAGGGCCGTCTTCGAGGATGCCGACAGGTTTTACCTCGTCATGGAGCTCTGCGGCGGGGGGAGGCTCCTCGACGAGATTGCCAGGGAGGGCAAGTTCTCTGAGCAGCGCGCTGCCATTGTGATCAAGGATCTCATGGCCGTGCTCAAGTACTGCCACGAGATGGGTGTTGTGCACAGGGACATTAAGCCGGAGAATATTTTGCTTACCAAGGCTGGGAAGGTGAAGCTTGCTGATTTCGGACTCGCTGCACGGGTCACTAATGGTAATGTTTTACTACTATATGTCTATATAGGCTATTACTTGCTTTCAGTCTGAAGCTCAGGATGAATAAGATCGATTTCTTGAAAGTACATCGCGAAGTCTAACGTATTAGTGCAGAATATATGAACTGAAAAAGCAGAAGTCAAGAAGATCAACCAGCAGTCCAACATTGCTTCTGCCATCTTTATAATTAAATAACAATGTGATGTTACAGAGACTAATTGATGGCTGTACTTAGCTGCACTGCATCTAATGTTTCAGCTATTTTTTCATGGTGCGGTGCCATGGTCTTGGAACTCTTCATACAAACTCATCTATGTTTTACTATGACTGCTTAGCATTTTTGCAGGTTGCCCATATATGGCCTTGACTTGAGTATCAGCTAGTATGATGTAAATGAGTTGGGAGTCAAACTAATTTGTATTCGTCTGTGGTCTAGGAACCTAAGTGAGCCATGTAGCTCTGGTATTCCTGCCTTGGTTGTGTAATCAAGCAAATGAGGCTAACTCAAGTACTTAACATTTCTTCAAGGCATGAGCTCCCTCATCTCTGGAGTCCTTAAGTTGGCAACAGTTGATGTCTGTCTTGTCATATTTTTTGTGACCCTTCTGGGTTCGAACTGACAATTGATATGATGTTTTGTGTGGTGCACATTAGTCTGTAAGAAGAAATGCTGCCCTCAATACTTGCTCAGAGGAATGAGTGCAAGCTGTGTTTTTTTTGGAGTCATGAGTTCATAGCAAGTGTCCATTCACATTTCATCCCCTCTTGCTAGGTATGATAAGATATTTGAGACCTGGTGCTAGGAAATTCTTCATATTGAGTTTTTGTTTTGTTCCTTTGAATTTCAGAGTTAAGAACTTACATTGAAGCACAAAACAATGATTTACGATACCCCCAATGTGCTAAGAGCTTAAGTGGACTTTGCTACCATTGGTCTCATGGTCTAGCTATGTAACTAACTAATTAGAATAACTCAGTTTTACTAAAAGATATCAGGTCTAACACGTTTAGTGCTTTCTTAGTTCTCTAGGTATTGTTGTTTAGTTTGCTTGCTATCCTGCTTAAGTTCAGGCACTGCTTCATACTGATGTTTTGTGCTGTGTTTTTGGAGTCATGAACTAGTAGCAGGCAGGTATCATTGTGTCATCTGTCTTGCTAGGCATGCCAAGAGGCAAGAGAATTAAAGCCTGGTGCGAGTTGATACTCTTTAATGGGTTTTTGTTTTGGTGTGGTAGAGCTACTTCTGGTTGTTGGCATGGAAAATTGGATTTGATGTTCTTAACTTGCACCGTCTGACAAGATTCTCCTTAAGTAATATTAACTTTTTATGGTCTTTTTGGCATGCTATAAACTGTCATGTTTCATATTCTGAATGCTGTTGGGTCAGTTTTATGCATTAGAAAATGTTGCGACTTTTGAATGGAACTATAGAATCTACTCCCTCTGTTCTAGTCATTCTGGCTTTTCTAGATACATGGTTCTTATACTATGTTACTATGTATCTGGACATAGCGTATATCTAGGTGCTTAGCAAGCCTATGTACTTAGAAAAACCAAAACGACTTACATTTTGGAACGGAGGGAGTATAATTTTGGAGTTGTATGGAACTGGGGCAGTAGTTTTTTAATAGTAGCTGCTTATATTTCGTACGGTACCAATGAATGTGTGCAAATCTGCAATGTATTGTGGTTCATATACCTGGATTGCGAATAGCCCAAACCTACATCTATTGTAATGTAAAAGAATTTTTGGTGAGATTCTCTGGATTAACTTAAACTGTTCTGTCTGCCAATGAGCGACAAATTCATTATTTCCACACACTGACGTCCCTAACCTATCCTAAGAGACAAATTCATTATTTCCACACACTGACGTCACTAACCTATCCTAAGAGAGATATTTGAGCATTTTCCTGTTATACAGTAGCACCTCTATTTTTATGCTTCGTCTTGTGATTGGCATAAATGCCACATCTATAGAGGGTTTTACATGCATGTTTCTTGTGGTTGTGGCTGTAGAATCTATGGTTTGTATTTGCTGCACTACATAACTCTGTGGGTACATGTTTTGTACTAGCTAACATGTGGTGCATGCATTTGAGCAGGTCAGAAATTGTTTGGTGTAGCAGGGAGCCCAGCATATGTGGCACCTGAAGTTCTTTCTGGAAGCTATTCTGAGAAAGTTGATATTTGGGGTGCTGGTGTGCTACTACATGTACTGCTACTCGGTTCACTTCCATTTCAAGGTGGCTCTCTGGATGCCGTTTTTGAATCCATAAAGACTGTTGAACTTGATTTTAGCAGCAGCCGATGGGAATCAATATCAATTCTTGGACGGGATCTTATTAGCCGAATGTTGAATCGAGATGTCTCTTCTAGAATGACTGCCGATGAAGTTCTCAGTAGGTTTAAGCTTCAAAGAGTTTCTCATTTAGCATTTTTATATTTTTTTTGAGAATGTCTTTACTTACGGATACCTATTGCAGGTCACCCATGGGTCATGTTTTACACAGAATGCCCCCTGAACGTGGTAGCTGCTAATTTGTGTCTCACTAACAAGATTATAGCACCCAAAATTACATGGGACAGACACAAGTCAGAATGTGACTCGATGTCAGACTCAAGCCAAAGGTCAGAGGATCAGGATGAATGTGGCTTAGTTGACGCACTGACAGCAGCAATAACCCGTGTTAGAATATCAGAGCCAAAAAGAAGTCGGCTCTGTAGCCCTGCAATTACCATTCAGCAGGAATGCTCTTCAAACTTGAAGAATAATCTTTGCACGGCTTTCTGACCTGACCCAGTGTATAGCACCTGATCGGAATGGTGTCCATTTTTCTCGCTGAGAAGGTGATTCTGATTTAGGTGAGGATAATAACTGGTTTTCCGGCAAAGCAACAAGCCGTTGGTATGTAGTGTTTCTTTCAGTTTCGATGAACCCACAGTTGTAGCTGCTGTACATTCTGTAAATAGCATGATCCTTCCCCAAGCTGTGCATGGGTTGCTAATTTACGCCATCAGAACCGTTTCACGCAATGTTCATAATTCATGAACGTATTGTGTAACCTGTCCTCATTTGCCATGCCCGTGCTTGTCTTCCAAAATGATATTTGGCTCACGCATCATGAAGGTGACCCGATGCGCATTTCCTAGCTTTGTACTGTTCTAAATTGCAAGTCTTTTAGGCTTTGGAAGTATGTTGTCCACATGTATCTAGAAAAGTCAATACTGATGTACAATTCGGAATGAGTGTAGTAGTATTGAATTTCTATGGTATGGATCTAAATCTAACTCAAATGTAAACATAGCTCTTCTGATTAATAGATCGAATGTAAACTGAAATCGACTAAATTTATATAAATATTAACAATATTTGTATCTTCGAATAAATTTATTATAAAAACAAATTTAACGATCTATTGAAAGTTAAATATGTTGGACTTCTCTTTTTTTTTTTTTGCAATTAATATGTTTGACTTCTTGGGAAAATAAGAACGACACATAAAAAGGAGACAAAGGGAGTATGTGCTAGAAGTGCTGTGTAGTTGTATTCTCTTTGTCCAAAATAAACGGGAAGTAACTTTTATTAAGTTTGATTAGAAATATAGAAAATAATATTAACATGTTTATCTCCAAACAAGTTAATTATAGAAGTATACTTTACGCTCAATCTAATGATACTAATTCTACATCATAAATAATAGTAGTTTTCATACGTGGATCAAAATTTTAAAAGTTTTTTCTTTTCAGAAAGCCAGATATGCATTTATTTTGATACTGAGGGAATACAAGCCAGCAAGCCATCCTTCCGTTTTAAACTACAAGTCGCTTTGATTTTTTTAATATACTAATTTTGCTATGTATCTACCGATACAAAGCAAAAAATATATATATAAAATAATCAAAGCGGTTTATAATTTGGAATAGCCGTCCTCAGTATCGGCCCGTGGCTTCGCAAGCCACTATGGCCGCATGTGCTGGTGTGCGTCAATATCTAGTACTTTGAGCATTTCTAATATCCAGTACTTAGAGTGTTTCTAAGACTTCGATATTTCTTAAAAAAAACTTAATAAATCAATAAGTATTTAAAGTGAAAAAATAAGCACGTTTGATGTATATCTCCATCCAATCATTTTAGGGTGTGTTTGGTGAGCTATGGTTTCTAAAAAAAGCTACTATGTGTTGTGAAAAAGCTACGATGGATCGTGGGCTGTAAGAATGCTGAAAACCATTTGATTGAACAGTTGTGCCTTACTCTGAAAAGCTATTGTCAACCTCTCTCACTTACAAGTGGACACGACATGTCATCCACTACCCTCCCACTCAAGTTCCTCCCTCTCTCACTTACAAACGGACCGCACTTATAAGCCTCACGGCCGACATCTTCTTCCTCTCGCCAGAGCCCGCGTGCACCATCGAGCTGGGGCCATGCTAGCCGCTGAGGCTGGCCGCGCTTGTATCCAGGGCGATGCCGACAGGGTCGCATCGGGGCCGGGGCGGGGGGGGGGGTGGCGTGGGTTGGGGGAGGGGGCGGTGGTTGGCCTCGGGGCGCTGTCGGTGGTAAGGTGGCCGGCCTTGGGGCGGCGCTGACGGGAAGAGGTCACGGAAGGGAAGAGTTTGCAACGGGAAAGAAGGGAAAAAAGTAAACCAGTGGCAGCTGTGTAATTTTTGTGAAAACTTGGATCCCACTTTCTGTGAAAGCAGGGGTGCACGTATAAGTTTAATAAATATGATTGAATGAATACATGATGATTTATTGATTTTAGCTAGGGGCTTTGGTATTCATACCCCCACTTTCGTCCTTATTTTTTTAAATTTGTATTTTTGCCCACGTCATTTCAAATTGAAGGCCAACTTTGTCCCGGTTCTGCCAAGTCATTATAACAGTGTTAGATCTGAAATGAAATAATAATTTTGCCCTTGCTTTTGTTGGTTCTTTGTGATTTTACCCTTGTTTTGGATTTAAAGGTTTAGACATTTTTTTGCAGATTTGACAAGGATTTTGGCAACAAAATTTAACACAATTTGTTGCATACATTTCAAAGATGTGCAACTTTGACAAATTTGCAGAATTTTGACAACATTTATGCCAAAATATTCTTGTACACAATTCATTATCACATAACTTGCATTTAATCATGGAACCATAAATAACAACCATGATATAGTAACTATCCGGATCACATTAACACGTTTACTCCCTTAGTTCCAAAATAAGTGTCGCTATGGGATGCGTACTGGTCAAACTTTCCCAACTCTAACTAGATTTATATAAAATATTAGCAACATTTATATCTTCAATATAAGTTTATTATGAAAATATATTGAACAATTCATCTAATGATACTAATCATGAATCATAATTAATATTTTCTTATATATATTTGGTTAAAGTTAAAAATGTTTGACTTCACGAAAAATGAGAATAACACTTATTTTGGTATGGAGGTAGTAAATCACGTAGCAACATATTCCCCTTCCCCTTGTCAAACGCAACTAGTAGTTCCTACTCTTGCTCCCCTTCCCCTTGTCAAACACATCTCTAGTGTCGAACATCACATTCAAGCATCAAAATCTAACAAACTAGCAAGCCTCTCAACAGTTCCTCCTCTTGCTCCCCTTCCCCTTGTAAAAAGAGTATAAAATATAAAAAACCATGTTGGGTACCGTTTAGATGCCAAAAATTTTGCCAAATTTTTCAGATTTCCCATCACATCGAATCTTTGGACGCATGTATGAAGCATTAAATATAGATAAAAAATAAAACTAATTACACAGTTTAGACGAAATAGACGAGACAAATCTTTTAAGCCTAATTAGACCATGATTGGACACTAATTGCCAAATAACAACGAAACTGCTACAGTTACATTTCACCAAAAATTTTGCCAACTAAACACGGCCTTGGTAAAGTTAGCAAAGAGAGGACAACCTAACCATAGCAATATTTTCCACTTCATTCAATACGTCCGTCCGGCACCTGCTTCCTATTGACCAGTTGAACTTTACAAATATTAAACGATCCTAGATTGTTTTAGTATGAAGTCAAGACTTCACCAACGAGAGTCCATCACACATGCTTAGGGCATGTTTGTCAGAGGTGTTAAAGTTTAACAAACACTGTAGCACTTTCACCTTATTTGATAAAAAGTTTCTAATTTTAGACTAATTAGGCTTAATAGATTCGTCTTGTAAATTACTCCTAATCTATGTCGACATACATATAATTAGTCTACATTTAATACTCTATGCATTTGTTACAACATTAATATAACGGGGGTTAAATTTTAACATGTGAAAACCAAACCGGTTAGGTGACCGGCCATAGCCCCTGTCCGGCAGCAGCCCATAGCCCACCAAGGGCAGCTTGCAGCCCCCCATGGCCAGGAACCAGCCTCCATCAGGAATTCAGGACTCGGGAAGGGCCATACATGAGTGCTACACCATGGGTTTTCTATACTCCGTTCGTTCTAAAATAAACTCACTTTACATTTCATAAGAAGTCAAAGTATTTTAAGTTTAATTATATAAAAATATAACTAATATTTATATTTAAAATTAATTTATTATTAAAGCATATTTTATAATCAATATAATAACATTTATTACACATTATGAATATATATAGGAAAAATTCCAAATTATTCCTCTTAACTTTGACATTGCTCTAGATAACCCCTAAACTAATATTTGATTCGATTTACTACCCTAACTATTTTAGTTAGTCTAATTTACCCCTTAACATGATTTGTTATTTTTGTTTCTCTAAGTATATGTTGATTTTTAATATCAAATTTTGTGATGTGATGGAGGACATTATGAGTTATATTAGAAAAAATCTATATTATTTTGGCAAAATTGGCTATCGGATACTTAAAGTGACCTCTCTTTATCAGTGGACATAAAAAATGAAGCAGTTTGCTGATGTTCTATTTCTTGTCAAATTTGCTAGTGGGCACCGCGCTCATTAAAATATTCATTTCTAGTTAGGAGGAGAGAGAAGAGCGGTGAAATGACATTTTTGCTTTGTTCATCTGATTTATAATCCGTACTTTTCAGCTTATTTTTTTTCAACTGAAACAATGGCCCTGTTCGGTAGGCTGTTTTTTTGGCTTATAAGCCGGCTGTGGCTGATTTGCTGTGAGAGAAAAATATTGTTTCACGACTGATAAGCCGTGCTGATAAGCTCAGCCGAACAGAGAGAATATTTTTCTCTCACAATAAATCAGCCAATAACATTTTTCAGCTGACTTATCAGCGTACCCGAATGGGGCGTTTGCCCCTGTCTCTTTCTTCTTCCTCCCTCCCCTTCTTTTCTTTCCCATCCGCCCGGGTTTCCATCACCGACGAGCAGAGGCCAGCCACGCAGGCGCGCCAGTCGCGGGCGCAGGGCCACGACGAGCAGAGGCTGTAGCCTGCCGCGGGCTCAGAGCATTGCGGGACCATGGCTCGGAGGCCATGCGCCATGCAGGCTATGGAGCGGAGAGCCAGAGACCATGCGGGTTCGCTGGCTGCAGGGACTTTCGGCCGCGCCGCCACGAGCTGCTGCGCCTCATGCCTCCACGAGCTGCTGCGCCTTGTGCCCCGCGCCGTCGCGAGCTGCTGCGGCCTGAGCATGGCCGCGCACCACCGCGAGCTGCTGTGCCGCGCCACCGCACCCTGTGCCCGGCTGCGTGCCCCCGCGTTGCCGCGAGTTGCTACGCCCCGCGCCGCCGCCGCGCCTGCTCGGCCGTCTCCCAGCCATGGGCGCCGCTGGCCACGGAAGTGGAATGAGAAATAAACAGAGAAAGGGGTAGAGGAAGAACAAAGAGGCTGTAACACCCCTGGGTGTTAAGCATGCATTATCATTTCAAAGCATAAGCATTCAACATCATTGCATGATTAGCATTGTTGAATTGTAGCTCTTTCAAATTAAATTTGAAAAACAAATAAATGGGAACCCTAAGTTTGATATAAGTGTCAAAAAGTTGGTGTAGTTTTGAGAAGTAGCAATTTTAAATAATCTAGAATAAATCAACTTGATTATTGGAGCAAATTTTGAATTCAAGTTTTCCTCAAATTCTGTTTTAAAAATATTCTAAATAAATGAGTTTTTGATTTTAAATTAGCTTTAAATCCCAAATTCAAAATCTATTGAGAATTTTGAAAAGTGCTCTATATGAAAGTTGTAGAGAATAAAATTTTGAACAACTTTTATTTTGGGCCAAATTTCTGAAAACCCATTTTTCATCTCCAAATTTAAGTTTGAAACAAGGATTTAAATCTGGAATTATTTTTGGAAAAAGAAAAAAATCGGATTTCGCTTGCTGGGCCGCAGCCTCACTTCCCGGCCCATGGCCGAAGCCGGCCTGGCCCGCCTCGCTCCCCCGCCCGCGCCCCGCGCGCGCGCGCCCGCGCCAGCGCACGCCGCGCTCAGGCCGCGGCCGCCGCGTGGCCGTCGCTCGCCGCCTCCGGCGTACGGGTGGCGGGCCGTGGACCCCACCAGCCGCGCCACGCGCCAAGTAACCGCGCCCGCCTCTCCCTCGCCTTTCACGCCCTCATTTTCCTTCTCTCGGCCTCGCGCGAGCAGCAGCCGCAGCCGCTCCCGCCTCCGCGCGCTCGCCGCCGCCGCCGCGAGCTTCCGCCCCTCGTTCCACCGTCGGCCAGGCATCTCCGAGCAATTGCTCTCGCAGATGGCTCCGCCTCGTCCTTCTCTTCCCCGAACGCGCCTCCTCGCTTCGTCTCCGCCCCGCGGTAAGCCGCCGCACCGCGCGCCCCGCCGCGGCGCCATTTCCGCCGCCGCGCGCTCACCCCGCCGTTCCGGCATATTCTCCCCACCTCGCGCACTTGCTCTCTGCCCCGGGGAGTCCACCGCCCTTACCATGTTCCCGTGCGCCCAGCTGCTGGTGTCCGCATAGCCAGGACCGGCCGCTAGCCGCCGGCGGGCTTCGCCGCCGCCGCGACGTCGCAGCCGCGCGACCGCCCCGCGCGCGCCCTGCGTTCCGCCCCTCCCTTGGCTCGCTGGGCCACCGGCTTGGGCCGAGCAACCAAGCCGGGCCGCCCTT
Source organism: Saccharum spontaneum (assembly GCA_022457205.1). Classification (NCBI taxonomy): domain Eukaryota; kingdom Viridiplantae; phylum Streptophyta; class Magnoliopsida; order Poales; family Poaceae; genus Saccharum; species Saccharum spontaneum. The sequence continues at coordinate 51,731,620 of CM039585.1, read as the reverse complement.
TTATTTTCCCCGCGCGCGGCGCCCCAGCCGTTTTCGGCAGCGGGCCGGTGGCCGACTGGGCCGGCCCGTTCAGCAATTCCGAATTTCCATTTTGAATTTCTATTTATAATTAAGAAAAGAAAGTGCTCTAGAAAATGTTGTGCATAGTTTATAGCTCCAAAAATCATGAAACAAATTTTGAAATGTTCCTTTTGAATAGATCTACAGTTTAAAAATATATCATGTTATTTTTGTGA